>CAMRHE010001214.1:0-171943 GCA_947044405.1 Leptodactylus fallax | reverse complement strand
GCTGCATGGGCGTGATGGTTGTAATCCTCCTGTTGTCTCCTACGAACCTCATCCATGCGCGTTTCAACTATCTCTTTAGCTTCCTCCATACGTCGGCGGTGTTCAACAACCCAGTCTGTTATGGGTAGTGGATTGATGGTGTCAGGGACCTTCACACCAAGGGTTAAGTCTGAAGGAAGTTGACCTTGTCTTCCAAACATTAGATAAAATGGTGCGTATCCCGTAGATGTTTGGGGTGTGTTGTTGTAAATATAGGCCAAGTCCTTGATACGCTCCAGGCCACTCAACACCAGGTGTAACTGCGGCTGTTCTTAGCATGCCGATGATCACTTGATTTGCCTTCTCGCACATACCATTCCCTTGAGGGTGATACGCTGTGGTTCGTAACTTCTTGCAGTCTTGGAACTGACACAGCTCACGGAACAATTGGGATTCAAACGCCGATCCACGGTCGGTGAGGATATGCTCAGGACAACCGTAATGGCGGACAAACTCTGCGTAGAAGGTCTCAGCCGTAGTTCTTGCTGTAAGATCTCTGACAGGCACGATGACAAGGAACTTGGAGTAATGATCCACCATTGTCAGAGCGTAGCTGTAGCCGGAACGTGTGGGACCCAACTTCACATGGTCCAGAGCAACAATTTCACACGGCTTTTGAGTCTTAATTGGATGTAGAGGGGCCTTCTGATCTCTTTGACCTTCCTTGGTGATACTACAGGCGGGACACTCTCGGCACCAACTCTCAATGTCACTCCTCATCCCAACCCAATAGAAGCGACGACGGATGGTAGCTTCGGTCTTTTGTACCCCGAAGTGACCGGATCTGTCATGATACGCCTCAAGTATCATCTGTGCGTCTCTTCTTGGTACGAGGATCTGATGAAGCCTTTCACCTGTGACAGGATCAAGAGTGTTTCTAAGTAGAAGGCCTCGTTGGACAAACAGGCGCTTCCTCTGTCGCCAAAGGCGTTTTAATTCCACGTCATGAAGACCTCTCTTTACACGGGTTGGTATTCTTCCTGTAAGCAGGAAATCTGACAATTCTCCTAAAACTCTGCTCTCTTCTTGGAACGTTTTCCACAGAGATGGCTCCTGGAGGGATTCGGCAGCTGTTTTCGCCAGAGATTCTCCTTCTACAGGGACACCAATAGCAACCTGTTGGGCAAACTTGTTGTAGAATGGTGGCATCTCCACCTCTTCCCAGATATCTTCTCGGGGTGGTTCTTCTCCCACAGGCAACCTTGAGAGTGCATCAGCGTTAGCGTTGGACTTGCCACTGCGATACTTGACAGAGAACTTGTAATTCGTGAGTCTTGAGGCCCACCGTTGTTCAAGGGCTCCCAGTCGAGCAGTGTCCAGATGCGCCAACGGATTGTTATCTGTGTACACGGTAAAGGGTGTGGCAGCCAGGTAGTCTTTAAACTTCTCTGTCACGGCCCAGACAAGCGCCAGAAGTTCGAGTTTGAAAGAACTATAGTTCTGGTCGTTCTTCTCCGCGCCTCTCAGACTCCTGCTGGCGTAGGCGATGACTCGCTCTTTGTTGTCCTGAACCTGGGACAACACTGCACCCAAACCTTGGTGACTTGCATCTGTGTACAAGCGGAATGGCTGACTGTAGTCGGGATAGGCTAGAATTGGTGGTTGCGTCAGAAGTGCTTTAAGCGCTTGAAAGGCTTCCTCTTGACGCGCTGTCCAGTCTACCGGAAGCTTTCGGTTGTAGTTTTCTCTGGGACAACCGCGCAACAACTCGTTCAGAGGCTCGGCTACTTGGGCGAAGTGTGGTATGAAACGCCGGTAGTAACCTGCGAATCCAAGGAAGCTTCGGACTTCTTTGACGGTAGTTGGTCTTCGCCAGTTCTGGATTGCAGTGATCTTTTCAGGATCAGGTTGGACGCCTTGTGCGCTCACGACATGCCCAAGGTAGTGAACTTGGGGTTTCAACAGGTAGCACTTGGAGGGCTTCAACTTTAGGCCGTGCTGTATAAGTACCTTGAATACCTCGGACAGGTGACGAAGGTGTTCTTGGTATGTCCGGGAGAATACAATAACATCGTCCAGGTACAGTAGCACACTCTGGAAATTCTCATGGCCGAGGCACCTCTCCATAAGCCGTTGGAATGTGGCTGGGGCATTACATAGCCCAAATGGCATACTATTGAATTCAAAGAGTCCCATCGGGGTCGTAAACGCAGTCTTTTCACGATCTTCAGGCGCCATAGGGACTTGCCAGTATCCACTGGTTAAGTCCAGGGTCGAGAAACAGGTAGCTGATCCCAAAGCCGTTAGAGATTCCTCAATCCGCGGCAATGGGTATGCGTCTTTGTGCGTGACGTTGTTGAGTTTACGATAGTCCACACAAAATCGTAGGGTTCCGTCTTTCTTCTTGACAAGGACTAGCGGGGCTGCCCAGGGGCTGTTACTCTCCCGGATGACATCAGCATCTCGCATCTCTTGGATCAACTTTTTCACCGGTTGGTACATCGCTGGTGGTATTGGACGGTGACGCTCCTTGATTGGATGGTGGTTGCCAGTCAGAATGCGATGTTGTATGGTCGTGGTCTTACCAAAGTCCAATGGGTGTTTGCTGAATGCCTGTTGGTAACGCTTGGCCACATTGCGAACCCCATTGATGTGCTCTATAGGGGTATTGGCGTCTCCCACGTTCAATTCATCCCACCAGGACTTCGTGGCTCCATTCTGAATGTTCTCAGCAGCTTGGGTGGAACGCTGTGTGGCGGTAGAATCACCAGAGAGAATGTCTTCTGGTGCTAACCGGTGTAGCAGGGCCACAGAGTGGAACTTGTGGAGGTTCACGGGAGCATCGCCCAAGTTGACTAAGCGGACAGGAACACGTCCATTGGAAACTGTAACAAGGCTGCGGGCAGCCATGACAAGTGGTTGGCCATCTACCTGTATGGGTTGTAGCAAGGCCTCGTAGTCCTGATTTTCTATGCCCGGACGGGCACGGCACCACACCATAGTTTCTGTTCCAGGCTGTAGGGTTACTGGACGGGTATCTTGGATCCGGACTCGACCAATTTCACCTTGTTTGTTGGCGAACTTGTGCTGGGCATTGAGTACACGAATGGCCCGCTGAATGTTCTGCTGGTCACTGGGAGAAGCTGTAAGGAGAGAGGCATGCAAGGCATCCAACACTTCTGCAAAGCAATGGCGTAAAACATTCATGCCTAATATTACAACTGCAAACCTATCATCCTCTACATCAGTGACAATTACACCCTGTCTAGGCAGTTTCAAGTCCCCAATCTGGATAGTGGGTTCCCAATAACCCTGCTGTGGTATGGGCTGTCCATTGCTGGCACACAGATTTATCCATGTGTCAGGTGTTCTATTCAACACACCTAAATCCCAATGTTCAAGGAACACCTGCTTGCGCAGGGTTGTTACCTGAGATCCAGTGTCCACCAACGCTGTCAGAGGGACGCCGTTCACCCGGATTGTGATGTGTGGGCAGGCTGAGACGAAGCGTGACAATGGCACTGAAGATTCACCTGGGCCCTTCTTCTTTCCTCCCGAGGGGCGGCCCGCTGCCTCGGGGGTGGCCCGTTTAACTGAAAACACTGAGGCCTGTTGTGTCCATATCTATGGCAATAGGTACAGTATGGCCTCTCACTCTGCGGAGGTTTCACTGAAGACGGACGTCTGGGTGGCGACTCAGGTGAGATGTTGAGACTTCGCAAAGGATCACTGGACGATGAAGACGGCTGGGTCAGACGATCTAGACGGACGGTGATCTGTTCCATGGCACGGGTCAGATGATCCACTCGGGCCAGAAGGTCATCTCTGGAGTCTGCTAGTGTAGTCTGCGCAGTTTGGGCAGCAGGTGAGGTACCCAGAGGTAGTGACAGGACAACTGGAGCAATGCTTGTTGAGGGTCCAGGTGAGGGAGCACAGATGACTGGGCTCGGCTGGGGCTGCTCCTGTCTCAAGACCTGGATGGCAAGGGCCTTGAAGTCAGCAAACGTGATGCTGGGATGTTGTGCAGCAAGCATTCGCAACTGACTCTGGAGCAATGTGGTACCAGCCCCTTCTATGAAGCGGTCAAGCAAGATTTTATCAGAGTCCACATTTTCACGTGGATCCACTTGCACCACAGCTCTGAACGCCTCTTGGAGGGATAAAGCATAGTCCCGCAGGGTCTCACCAGGTAGTTGTCGTCTGGAAAAGAAGCGCATCTTTACCTCGGAGACAGATCGCACGTCAAAGTTCACCTGGAGTTTGTCCAGAATTTGCCCAGGGGTTCTTTTGTCAGAGGCAGGCCAGGATTTGACCTCCCTAGCTGCAGCACTCTCAAGCTGGCCCAGCAGGATCTGTATCTGCTGTTCTGTATTCAGAGGATAGAACTGGAAGAGAGACAGCATCTTCTCACGAAAGTCCCTGAGGGTATGCGCCTCCCCTTTGTAGCATGGCAGCCATGGTGCGCCAGGGTAAAATGGCATGGAGAATGGTAGGCTGCTCGCCATGGTCACTGCTGGATCACTAGAAACAGATGGCACAATGTCACTTTGCTCAGTCATGTTGTTTGCAGGTATGACTGAAATTAGGTCGCCGTCTCTTTAAGAAACTCAACTGCTTGCTGGCAGGGAATGGAGACTACAACTTGGAATGCTGTCCCTTTAAGAATGCTGTAGCTATTAACAGAGTCACTGTGATGCAGGCTGACGGTGTGCTCCCCCTCTTTAATGGTGGCACTCCCCACGGACACTGTACACGGAAAACACTCGCTGGGGCCGTGGGAGGACTGAAGACAAGGACAGGGAGGCACAGTACTCACTGACAGCAACTGCAGCGTGGACCAGAGATCAGCGGTGCACAGCAGGGACGGTGATGCGGCACCGGAGAGTCAGAAATGGCGCTGGCATGTTCGCCTTTCACTTTCTTGTATGGGTGCGCTGGAGCATTGCGCTCAGCATTCTGGGCTCTCCTAAGATGGCGGCAGATGGGTCTCCTGGCCTCATGGGCAGTGCTGAAAATCTCCCGCACTTTTGCAAGGTTCAGTTAACCCTTTGTGGGCGTTCTTACACAGCGATGTGGCGCAGCAAACAAGTCCTGGGCGTTTTAACTCTTCCAGGGCTGTAACACACTGAGAGGACAGTCTTTAGGGCTTACTTCAGGGGTATAGGGCTCCCCCTCTTTGTGGCAAGCACTCTCAGGGAATAAACTTGATCTTAGCAAAGTCCACAATAAAGACCAATGCTCTGGAGACAATTTGGCGCACTTTTCGTGGCGACTTTCTCAAAATGGCACACACCCGTATCCTGTTCGTGACGCCAGTTTTTCTTGCGGTGACCAGATGGAAGGTAACGCTGCAGTTGGGATTGCGGGGTGCAAACAGCGCAGACTTGTCACGGTCTCTGGGCACGAGGGCGCAGCGCTGGTGCTGTCCCACGTTACCACCACTGGTACCGGTGATGAGGGGGCTGCACAAATGTTGGTGGTGATTGTTCCCCCGGGGCGCTTCCCCTATACTGTGCCGACTGGTGGTGTTTGGGGCGCCCTGATGTTGTCGGTGCAGAGTCAGACACAGAAACGGTTGTAAAGTTGAACTTTTACTTCCATGGGTGTGGAGGCACAAATGCTTAAACAGTTTCTTCAATACAAAACAACGGGGTACGCCTGGTGACACAGCAAAGTCCTGGGGTGCAGGGTAGACTTGATAAAAGGTGTTCCTAGCCCCTTATACTTCAGTGTTACAGCCCTAAGGTGCGTCTGGGCTCCTATTTGGCTCATAGGAGGATGCCCACCATGATACTAGTACATAATATTCCCCACTCACGTTATGTGGTCCTGATAGCTCAGAGTTTCGGGGTGCAATGTTCAGGGTGGCAGGATATTCCACAGGTCTGGCCTTGGCCCCTGGATCCTGTGATACTTGCTATGGAGCACGTGTTCCAGAATGTTCTCTCCACAGTCTCAGGCTGACAAGATAATGATGCTTGACTTCCTTCAGGGCGATGGCTAGGCAGACAGGGGACAGGATCTTCTGAATAGCTGGAGTATGTCAGCTCTCCAACCTTCCTGGGCCTGTCTAGGACTTGAGATTCCTGCACTATACTCACCCCAGGACATCACACTTCTCTCCTCACCTCCTCCTCCTAACACTCCACACTTCTAACTCCTCACATGCAGGACCTTCCTGCAGGGGTGTTACCATGGGGACCCAGTGATCAGCTGACTCCTCCCCTTTTCCCAGGCGATGTCCTCCCATTGGACATTTGGTTACTATTCAATCCTATGGGAGGTGTAATGCATGTGTGAGGCTCACTAGGTGGCGCTGTGTTGTGTGAGACTCAGGACCCCCTGCTATGTCACACAGGCTATGAAACAACAGGAAATAATACAATGCACAGAGATCCCCCTCAGCCCAGCCATAGCCAGCTCTGGGATGCCACAGTATCAGAGCAAGGAGGACAAGACACGCAGTCTATGAACATTTGAAATATCTTGATGCAGATGTCTATTTCTTGCAAGAAACCCGTTTAAATAGTCTAGGACTACTACGAGAAGCAGAGAGAGAATGGCAGTCTGGCCCGTCCTTCTGGTCACTGGCTGTGGAACCTTGTGCCGGGGTTTCTATACTGTTTAACACTAGAGATGTCACCATACATAGATTAACCGAGGTATTGATGGGGAGGTGCCTGGTTCTAGAAGTTACCATCCGAGGCAGAAGGCTCTGACTCATCAATATCTATGGTCCTCAGTCAGTGACTGAAAGGGCGCATGTACCTCTTTACATCTGTTCCTGTAGTCATGGCAGGGGACTTGAATGCCACCATGTCATCCAGTGATAGACCTACTGGTAGACCTCTCACCAGGGACTGCAAGGTCTTAAATACAGTTATTACACAGGCTGGTCTGTCTGATGTGTTTACTCAGGGTGGTAGGAAGCCAAAATTCACCTACTACTGCGCTGGTAGATGCAGTCGGATAGACTTAGCTCTGGTGAGTCCTACTGAGAATGTCAGTGAGAAAAGTGAAAAGACAGTCCCTTATTCTGACCATCTGGCCTTGTATTTTTGCTTGGGCTCCACGAAACGCCCTGATATTGGGAGAGGCCTATGGAAACTCAATTCCAGACTCTTAGATGACGACTATGTCCAGAGTTGTGTCCACTCTCTATTTCAGAACCAGCTTGAGAGAGTCGACTTCTATAATAACATGGCAGACTGGTGGGAGGATGTCAAGGAGGAGATCAGATCCCTCTTAAGGAAACTGTCAGTTAAGAAGGGGAAGAGTAAGTATAGCCAGTATCTCAGGCTGCGGAAAGAATTAGAGTCACTCTATTCGGCGGGCGGGGATAACCAACGTGTGATTGACCGGCTGAAATCTGAGATCAGTCAGTATCAGTACCGCAGGTATACATCCCTGGTTCTTGAACGGGATTATGGGTCCTTAGGGGCGCCTGATCCATTTGAGAATTGCAGGGAGCGGGTGGCAAATAAATCGGTCACAGGTCTCACTGACTCCCAGGGTGTTTTACAGGAATCTCGGGAGGGTATCCTGGGGGTGGTGAGATCTTACTATGCTGACTTGTTTCAGAAGAAGGTTTTGGATAGAGAGAAGGTGGCTGAATTCTTGGAGGCAACTCCGGGTCCTGATACTGATGATTTGGACTTTTCTCCTTTGACAACGGAATTAACGGTGGAGGAGGTTAAAGAGGCCATAAATGAATTACATCTGAAGAAGGCACCAGGTCCAGATGGTTTAACAGCTGAATTTTATAAGAAATTTAGAGACCTCTTAGCTCCAGTTCTCATGGATGTCTACAAAACTAGTCTAGAAAATCACCTGATGCCTCCATCCATGAGAGTGTCCTCCTTGATTCTGCTGTCTAAAGGTAAAGAGCCTACTGACATCAAGAACTGGAGGCCGATTGCCCTCTTGAATGTTGACAGGAAGATTCTTGCAAAGATTCTGTTCTCTAGGTTAGTTTGTTTGTCCCCGGCACTGTTGGCAGGCTCTCAGTTTGGCACAGTTAAAGGGCGGAACATCTCTGGAGCAGTTATCTCGATAAGGGAGATGTTTGAGAGATGTAAAGCTCTGAGGTGTGGGAGATATGTTGTGAGTCTTGACCAGGCTAAGGCCTTTGACAGAGTAGACCATGAGTATCTATGGGCCACTTTGACAAAGTACGGAATTCCGGGACAATTTATAGATTGGCTGAGAACTTTGTATTGTGAGGCGGAGAGCTTTCCTCTGATCAATGGTTGGCAGGGTGACACTTTCAGGGTTGAGGCAGGGGTGAGACAAGGTTGCCCACTGAGTCCATTGCTGTATGTCTTTGCCATAGACCCATTTCTTAGGTCACTGCAGGAGTGTGATTTTCAGGGTGTGCCGCTTCCCCACTGCTTGCCTCTGAGAGTTGTTGCCTACGCAGATGATGTGACTGTGGTGATATCTGAGCCTCTTGAGGTGGAGATGTTGTCTGCGGCCATCAGAAGTTACTCAGAGGCCTCAGGGTCTCTGGTCAACCTTGAAAAGAGTCAAGCTCTCTGGACGGGTCATACTGATCCTGTGTTTGATCTGCCACAGTTTGCCCAGGCCTCCTCCTATATTAAGATCCTTGGGGTGAAATTTGGGAGGGATGATAATGCCAGACTAAATTGGGAAGACAAGTTGGAATCCGGAAAGCGCAAAGGTTCAGCGATGGAAGAACTGGAGGCTGACCTATAGAGAAAGGGTTAAAATGTTGAAGACTTACCTGGTCCCTGTCTTTTTGTACGTCTCTGTCGTCTTTCCTTTGCCAGAATCTTTCTCCACTAGGCTCTTTAGCCTGTTTTTCCAACTTTTGTGGGGGAACAGGTTAAACCCAGTAAAAAGAGGGATAACCTACCTACAGAGGAGAGAGGGTGGGCTGGATATGTTAAATCCAAGGTTTTTTTTGACTCCATATTTCTAAAAGTAAATTTTGGTTGTCTGGACTCAAACAACAGCTCCCTGTGGGTAAATAGTATCAGGGACTGGATTTTGCCTTTTGCAGAATCCTGGGTGCAAGGCGGCAGCCTTAAGAGGGGTCGATTGTCTCATGGCTACCTCCCCCAGTATCTGGTCTATGGCCTGAAGTGTGTCAGGACGTGGAAGCTGGAGAAGACTTACATTGAGAGTAAGACCAGGAGAGACATATACTCCAGGGTATGTAAGGCTTTCTTCTACTCCCGTCTTGCTCTAAGAGACTGTATAACATCCACTCTCCAAGAAAGTCTTAAACTCCTCAATAGCAGAAGACTCCCCAGACAAATTATTTGATACCGCCTGGTTGTCACTACATGGTAAACTCTTTGTTAGGGGAAACTTAAAATTCTTAAGTGTGCTGGATAGGAAGTGTCCCCTGGGCTGTCAGCAGGAGGAGACCATGGAGCATTTCAATACTGAATGCTGGGGAGGGAGGAAGATATGGGAGGAAGTGTCCAGCAGGTTATCCATCTCCATACTAGAAACCCTGACATACCCCGACATAATCTATGGGGTCCCATCCAACAACACTGGTATAGATAGAGGAACCATGTATCTGATCATTACTGTCATCAAATATTATCACTGGCACGCAAGAACCCGAGTCTCCATATTCAGCGAGAATTTTGACCATGAATTCGTAGTCAGACAGATATTATCTGAGCTCAGGTGGATAAAATCACTGGAGATAAAGAGAAACCAGAGAGACAGAAGACTATGGAGGAATGTGGATATGGTTTAAGTTTGGTCATTTATTTTTACCTTGTGTTCTGTTTTTTTATTTATTTATTTATTTATTCCCAACAGGTGTGGACTCTTTAAGTTGATTCTGCTTTAGATATTTTCTGCTTGATAACTCTCGGTACATACAAAATGTATGGAATAATTGAAAGAATTATTGTTTAATTGTATTTATGTTGGTTTTTACTTTAATAAAAATTACCTCCTATGTACAAGACTATAACTACTATAATACTACTCCTATGTACAAGAATATAACTACTATAATACCGCTCCTATGTACAAGAATATAACTACTATAATACCGCTCCTATGTACAAGAATATAACTACTATAATACTGCTCCTATGTACAAGAATATAACTACTATAATACTGCTCCTATGTACAAGAATATAACTACTATAATACTGCTCCTATGTACAAGAATATAACTACTATAATACTACCTCCTATGTACAAGAATATAACTACTATAATACTACTCCTATGTACAAGAATATAACTACTATAATACTGCTCCTATGTACAAGAATATAACTACTATAATACTGCCTCCTATGTACAAGAATATAACTACTATAATACTACTCCTATGTACAAGAATATAACTACTATAATACTACCTCCTATGTACAAGAATATAACTACTATAATACTACTCCTATGTACAAGAATATAACTACTATAATACTGCTCCTATGTACAAGAATATAACTACTATAATACTGCTCCTATGTACAAGAATATAACTACTATAATACTGCTCCTATGTACAAGAATATAACTACTATAATACTACCTCCTATGTACAAGAATATAACTACTATAATACTACCTCCTATGTACAAGAATATAACTACTATAATACTGCCTCCTATGTACAAGAATATAACTACTATAATACTGCTCCTATGTACAAGAATATAACTACTATAATACTGCCTCCTATGTACAAGAATATAACTACTATAATACTACCTCCTATGTACAAGAATATAACTACTATAATACTGCCTCCTATGTACAAGAATATAACTACTATAATACTGCCTCCTATGTACAAGAATATAACTACTATAATACTACCTCCTATGTACAAGAATATAACTACTATAATACTACCTCCTATGTACAAGAATATAACTACTATAATACTGCCTCCTATGTACAAGAATATAACTACTATAATACTACTCCTATGTACAAGAATATAACTACTATAATACTACCTCCTATGTACAAGAATATAACTACTATAATACTACTCCTATGTACAAGAATATAACTACTATAATACTGCCTCCTATGTACAAGAATATAACTACTATAATACTACCTCCTATGTACAAGAATATAACTACTATAATACTGCCCCTATATACAAGAATATAACTACTATAATACTGCCCCCTATGTACAAGAATATAACTACTATAATACTACCTCCTATGTATAAGAATATAACTACTATAATACTGCCTCCTATGTACAAGCATATAACTACTATAATACTGCTCCTATGTACAAGAATATAACTACTATAATACTACCTCCTATGTACAAGAATATAACTACTATAATACTGCCCCTAGTCAGACACTATGTACAAGAATATAACTACTATAATACTACTCCTATGTACAAGAATATAACTACTATAATACTGCTCCTATGTACAAGAATATAACTACTATAATACTGCCCCCTATGTACAAGAATATAACTACTATAATACTACTCCTATGTACAAGAATATAACTACTATAATACTGCTCCTATGTACAAGAATATAACTACTATAATACTGCTCCTATGTACAAGAATATAACTATTATAATACTGCCCCCTATGTACAAGAATATAACTACTATAATACCCTCCTATGTACAGTATAACTACTATAATACTACCTCCTATGTACAAGAATATAACTACTATAATACTGCTCCTATGTACAAGAATATAACTACTATAATACTACCTCCTATGTACAAGAATATAACTACTATAATACTGCCCTCTATGTACAAGAATATAACTACTATAATACTGCCCCTATGTACAAGAATATAACTACTATAATACTACTCCTATGTACAAGAATATAACTACTATAATACTGCTCCTATGTACAAGAATATAACTACTATAATACTGCTCCTATGTACAAGAATATAACTACTATAATACTGCTCCTATGTACAAGAATATAACTACTATAATACTGCCTCCTATGTACAAGAATATAACTACTATAATACTACTCCTATGTACAAGAATATAACTACTATAATGCTACCTCCTATGTACAAGAATATAACTACTATAATACTGCTCCTATGTACAAGAATATAACTACTATAATACTGCTCCTATGTACAAGAATATAACTACTATAATACTGCCTCCTATGTACAAGAATATAACTACTATAATACTACCTCCTATGTACAAGAATATAACTACTATAATACTACTCCTATGTACAAGAATATAACTACTATAATACTGCCTCCTATGTACAAGAATATAACTACTATAATACTGCTCCTATGTACAAGAATATAACTACTATAATACTACTCCTATGTACAAGAATATAACTACTATAATACTGCTCCTATGTACAAGAATATAACTACTATTTATGTCAGCCTTCTTTCTCGGCTCCTGTAGATACAATACTGTGGACATATAACTTGTCTCAGACATTTGTAGAGTTTCCACCATACTGAGTCAGATTCGGTGCACATAGGACATAAGAGATGACAACCCCATCGCTGATACGGTATATCACATAGTGGATGAGTTCGGAGGACGTGCCCCATCTGGCTGAGATGACACCCAGTGACTCAGTATATAGCGCAGCTTTAATCTACAACCTGGACCCCCCGCACAATAGATCTGTGACCTTCCCCAGAATACACGAGCGTCCTGTGATGAGAGCGGACAACTCCGAACACAACGTGAAGGGGAAGTAAATCATAAAGAATGAGACAAACAATCCCAGATATAAAACATGCGGCTGACCGTCATCCTGTAAATCCTTCTACATTTGCCTGAAGAAACAATGAGACAGATTTATTAAAATGGTCTAAAAGTAAAACTGCCTTAGTTGCCCCTAGCAACTAATCACAGCGCAGCTTTCATTTTGGATTCTGCTCCTAAACCATGAAAGCTGCCTTGTGATTGGTTGCTATGGGCAACTAGGACAGTTTTACTTTCAGACCATTTTAATAAATCTGCCTCACTCTGTCTAGTGGTTCCCTCAATCACTTATCTGGAGACTCCTCTGGGGTGGGGCTTAGCTAAAGGGGTGGAGTTTTGTAGCTCCATGTGCTACTGCAAACAGACCTCTGGAGAAGATCTACCGCAGCAGTCAGTGTGAGGGCGGTATTCTGAGTGCAACCTAAGATATATATATATATATATATATATATATATGTGTGTGTATATACAGTATTTGAGAAGTACTACAGCAGCTGAAATATGTAGAATGATGTTATGTAGCAGCTGAGGTGTGTATTATGATGTTCTGCAGTAGCTGAGGTGTGTATTATGAGGTTCTGCAGCGGCTGAGGTGTGTATTATGAGGTTCTGCAGCAGCTGAGATGTGTATTATGATGTTCTGCAGCAGCTGAGGTGTGCATTATGATGTTCTGCAGCAGCTGCGGTGTGTATTATAATGTTCTGCAGCAGCTGAGGTGTGTATTATGATGTTCTGCAGCAGCTGAGGTGTGTATTATGATGTTCTGCAGCAGCTGAGATGTGTATTATGATGTTCTGCAGCAGCTGAGGTGTGTATTATGATGTTCTGTGCAGCTGAGGTGTGTATTATGATGTTCTGCAGCAGCTGAGGTGTGTATTATGAGGTTCTACAGCAGCTGAGGTGTGTATTATAATGTTCTGTGCAGCTGAGGTGTGTATTATGATGTTCTACAGCAGCTGAGGTGTGTATTATGAGGTTCTACAGCAGGTGAGGTGTGTATTATGATGTTCTGCAGCAGCTGAGGTGTGTATTATGAGGTTCTGCAGCAGCTGAGGTGTGTATTATGATGTTCTGCAGCAGCTGAGGTGTGTATTATAATGTTCTGCAGCAGCTGAGGTGTGTATTATGAGGTTCTGCAGCGGCTGAGGTGTGTATTATGAGGTTCTGCAGCAGCTGAGGTGTGTATTATGATGTTCTGCAGCATCTGAGGTGTGTATTATGATGTTCTGCAGCAGCTGAGGTGTGTATTATGAGGTTCTGCAGTAGCTGAGGTGTGTATTATGAGGTTCTGCAGCGGCTGAGGTGTGTATTATGAGGTTCTGCAGCAGCTGAGGTGTGTATTATAATGTTCTGCAGCAGCTGAGGTGTGTATTATGATGTTCTGCAGCAGCTGAGGTGTGTATTATGATGTTCTGCAGCAGCTGAGGTGTATTTCATGATATATAATAAACATTGAAGATGCTCATGAACAATTTTCTGAAATATAAAGGGAGCGGTATCATGTCAGACACAGTTAGTGGGATAAACTAATGTGTGAGTAATCTGTAACGGGTTGTCTCCGCAGGAAGCAATGTCTAGGAGCTCCATATCTGTGACTGCCTGCAGTCACCACTAGAGGGAGCTTACTAACAGTACTGACTTAGCTCCATCTAGTGGTAGGTGCAGGAAGTACAATGCTATATAACTAGGTCTGTGGGGAGGATTTTGATAGGCTGATCATATAGTTGCTCCACAGCAGACAGTCCAGACAGGAGTGAGCCTGGAGTCAGGGAATCTTTAGCATGCCGTCATGTGCGGTTTTATATCGGTGGGAATTCCCTAATATCCTGAGCAGTGGAACAAGACGTATGTGAAATCTTCACCGCAATAATCAGTTTGTATTCTGAGCTGCAGTAAAGTCTATTGCCAGAGATTAGACACATTTTTCTTCTATGGCATTAACAAAATTGCAATTGTCGGACGGCGAGCGGCGAGAAAATAGCGACGTTTTGTTTGCCGACTGCAGGAATTTAATCTCAGAAATGTTTTTCTTCGGCAAAAGATAAAGAAATGTGCTGAGCAGTAAAGCGAGCGGAGCTTTTATTTACAACACTATCTTTCCGGGAAGATAAATTGTGTTTGTCGGGTGGCGTCCGATTATACGAGCCATAAAGCGCGCACTTTAAGGAGACGCAGGATGGATGAACCCGTCACTTTTACTACATCAGCTCTTCCTCTGCCATCCGGTGCCCTGTAAATTATCAGCGCTATTCCAGGACTGTCCGGGATAACCGGAAACGCCACAGCAGAATTATACCGCCATTTATCTGCTGGAAGGGCGCGCCATAGAGGGGAATTGTATTATGGCCATGCTGGGAGTTGTAGTGTTTAACATACAGAGTATAAGAGAATTATATTATGGCCATGTCTGTACTTGCTAATAATTTGCTGTCTGGTCCAGGTACAAAAGTTTGCAGCTGGAGCCACGGCCCCTATGGACATGGCCAGTCCGCTCCTGGACATCGCCACACCCCTTTTATATATTGCCAAACCCCCTTTTTGGACACGATCCACAAATAAAGTGCCCAAGTCACATTCCTGCCCTTTTGGGAGGATAATCAGTCTGTGTTATAGTTTTGTCCATTGGTCGGTGATGTTGGGAGGTGCAGTGTCTATTTACAGAGAATAATTGGGTTGTGTTATAGTTCTGTCTAGTGGTCAGTGATGTTGGGAGGTGTAGTGTCTATGTACAGAGTATAATTGGGTTGTGGTATAGTTATGTCCAGTGGTCAGTGATGTGATGTTGGGGTTGCAGTGACCATGTACAGAGTATAATCAGTCTGTGTTATAGTTCTGTCCATTGGTCGGTGAGGTTGGGAGGCGCGTGTAGTGTCTATGTACAGAGTATAATTGGGTTGTGGTATAGTTATGTCCAGTGGTCGGTGAGATTGGGGGTGTAGTGTCTATGTCAGAGTATAATCAGTTTGTGCTATAGTTCTGTCCATTGGTTGGTGAGGTTGGGGGTGTAGTGTCTATGTACAGAGTATAATTGGGTTGTGGTATAGTTATGTCCAGTGGTCGGTGGGTTGGGGGTGTAGTGCTATGTACAGAGTATAATCAATTTGTGCTATAGTTCTGTCCATTGGTTGGTGATGTTGGGAGGTGCAGTGTCTATGTACAGAGTATAATCAGTTTGTGCTATAGTTCTGTCCATTGGTTGGTGAGGTTGGGAGGTGTAGTGTCTATGTACAGAGTATAATCAGTTTGTGCTATAGTTCTGTCCATTGGTTGGTGATGTTGGGAGGTGTAGTGTCTATGTACAGAGTATAATCGGTTTGTGTTATAGTTCTGTCCAGTGGTCAGTGATGTGATGTTGGGGTTGCAGTGACCATGTACAGAGTATAATCAGTCTGTGTTATAGTTCTGTCCATTGGTCGGTGATGTTGGGAGGCGCAGTGTCTATGTACAGAGTATAATTGGGTTGTGGTATAGTTATGTCCAGTGGTCGGTGAGATTGGGAGGTGTAGTGTCTATGTACAGAGTATAATCAGTTTGTGCTATAGTTCTGTCCATTGGTTGGTGAGGTTGGGAGGTGTAGTGTCTATGTACAGAGTATAATTGGGTTGTGGTATAGTTATGTCCAGTGGTCGGTGAGGTTGGGAGGTGTAGTGTCTATGTACAGAGTATAATCAATTTGTGCTATAGTTCTGTCCATTGGTTGGTGATGTTGGGAGGTGCAGTGTCTATGTACAGAGTATAATCAGTTTGTGCTATAGTTCTGTCCATTGGTTGGTGGGTTGGGGGTGTGTGTCTATGTACAGAGTATAATCAGTTTGTGCTATAGTTCTGTCCATTGGTTGGTGAGGTTGGGAGGTGTAGTGTCTATGTACAGAGTATAATCAGTTTGTGCTATAGTTCTGTCCATTGGTTGGTGATGTTGGGAGGTGTAGTGTCTATATAAAGAGTATAATCGGTCTGTGTTATAGTTCTGTCCAGTTGTCAGTGATGTTGGGAGGTGTAGTGTCTATGTACAGAGTATAATCGGTTTGTGTTATAGTTCTGTCCAGTGGTCTGTGAAGTTGGGAGGTGTAGTGTCTATGTACAGAGTATAATCGGTTTGTGTTATAGTTCTGTCCAGTGGTCAGTGATGTTGGGGTTGCAGTGACCATGTACAGAGTATAATCAGTCTGTGTTATAGTTCTGTCCAGTGGTCGGTGAGGTTGGGAGGTGTAGGGTCTATGTACAGAGTATAATTGGATTGTGTTATTGCTATGTTCAGTGGTCAGTCATGTCGGGGGTTGTAGTGACAATGTACAGAGTATAATCGGATTGTGTTATTGTTATGTTCAGTGGTTGGTCATGTTGGGGGTTGTAGTGTTTTATGTATAGATTATAATAAGACACACACCTTTAGATCCGATGACCTGACAAGTCTCTACCTAGCAGACTGGTCTATGCTCACTGATGCACATCATATTACACCCATATACCCCTGCATAACATCAGCAGCGTATGTGACGTGACGTTGGCGGTTTCTCTGGCTGCCCAGCTTTGATATGTGATGATTCAGCAGCTCATTTACATATGCATTAGAATAACCTCAGATAGCGCCAATCTCATGAAATATCTCCTCACTCTGCTCGTGACCCCATTATATTCCCAAACTGTGGCACATCTGCTAAGACACAAATCCAGATTAATTGTTGTTCTACGTGGCAGGAAATCATAATGCGAATAAATAATACGTTGTTCCTCGCGTCCCCTCAGGCAGAACGGCATCTTGTAACCAGTCGGTGCTGGATACAGTTTCTTCTAATTACAATGGAAATTTCTGAAATATGTCAGCATGAAGTATAAACAATGATGGGAGTTGTAGTACAGAGAACTATTGCAAAAAAAAAAATTCTCGTGACCCATTAACCAACGATACATCATAGTTGCCCAACACAAGGTGAGAATATCCAATATACCTGGTTCATATATCCTACTAAGGTATATAGCCTGTGGAGGGTCCCTCATTTGGAACCCCCAAAATGATCCAATAAGAAGACACTCTCAGTAGAAGAGCCTCTTGGTTTGGTGGACTTGAGCCAACGACATTGTCATGCCATGTGTCACTTCCTTTTTCCAACTGGTGATGTCTTCTTCCCAGAAAATTAACTTTTTTCCAGGGGTTCCCAAAGCAGGACTACTAAGTCTGCATTCTAAAAGGGGTGTTCTCTATTGGGACTATCCTAGGTTATAGAATTCTTGCTACTACCACTAGGAGGAGCTCACGGCATATGGATTTATTATACATGAGGTGTATAAGAAGAGCTCCCCGTAGTGGTAACTGCAGGCAAACAAAATTTATCATTAAAGAGATCATTTTATCGCCTCCACCAACTCTTTGCATCTTTCAATAGGTTTCAATACACTGATTCCAGCTCAGTTGGAATTTCTTCTCTAGCCCCCGCCGTTCCTGAGCAATTATGTCTGTTAGTTTCAACAACCAATATCCTAATTAGACTTTGTACTGGAAAGTGGGCAGTCCTAGACTACAGCAAACAGACTGGGACCGCCCACCTTACAGGAGAGAGCCTAATTACCATACTGGAGCAGAAACTAACAACACTGATTGCTCAGAAATGGTGGGGGCTAGAGAAAAAAATTTCAATTGTGCTGGGATAAGTGGAGAGGGGCTTATGGAAGGATGCAAAGAGTTGGATTTGGTGAAAAATTATCTTTAAATCAGGGGATTATTAGGTCTGCGTCATGGAAATGAAGTACTGACCCTTGTAAAGAATGTTGGACCCCCTTAGATTAAATAGATTTCTATTATAGACATATTCTACTTCCCTATACTCTAAAACCACCAGGAGTATTGGGCATTAACTTGGATTCCCAATTGTTTTACAGATTCCCAGACAGTCCCTATAATGGTGACGGGGACTATTCTACCACCAATGTGGGTGGAAAGCTCATGTTAAACTCCTACATTTGCCCCCAGATGGGGCTCAGGGACTAGATAGGGCTCCATTGGGTTTTTTTTCATCCTTTACTATCCGCACAGAGCTGCAGAAAGACACAAGACTGAAATAAAGTTCCTAAATTTAGCCTCTCGATAGGAAAAATAAGAAAGAGCAAAAACACCAGAGCCGCGTCTCACAAGTTCTGGAACCCGCAGCCGTAAATCCAGAAACAAAAAAATCTCTTCTTGAACTTGACATGAGAGGTTTGATGGCTGCTCAGATCCACCACGTAGCCTGCATGTCCATACATTATTCATTAAACCCCTCAGAATAATTTACTGGAAGACGCTTCCGTGCTGTAAATTTTCTCTGCGCACCTTTATCTAAGAATTGATCATTTTATTTTGTACACTGCTGTCAAAAAGAGGAAAAAAGGAAAAATTCCTGACGGCTGATACAATGCATTTAGGCTAAGTGCTCATCAATGGGGAATCGAGGAGACATCTCAATGGACACCTTGTGAGTATACCAGAAACCTCCCTGTCCTGCCGAGCCTTCAATCCATAGGAGGTCCAAATCAAGGGGGTGACATGAGGTTTATTAATCTCCTGCTTCAGGGCTATGACTCTATGTAATACAGACATCACTAGTTTGTTGGTCACCATTGATGATTGTCTGTGCCATTGTCCTAGAAAAAAGTAAAACTTGCTCGTATAGGATCTGTGTGGATGCATCTACCTAATATATATGGAGTAATGGGAACTATGAACATCCACTGACCACACTACTTATCCTGAATTGTATTATACTCCAGAGCTGCACTCACTATTCTGCTGGTGCAGTCACTGTGTACATACATTACATTACTTATCCTGTACTGATCCTGAGTTACATCCTGTATTATACTCCAGAGCTGCGCTCACTATTCTGCTGGTACAGTCACTGTGTACATACATTACATTACTTATCCTGTACTGATCCTGAGTTATATCCTGTATTATATACCCCAGAGCTGCGCTCACTATTCTGCTAGTACAGTCGCTGTGTACATACATTACATTACTTATCCTGTACTGATCCTGAGTTACATCCTGTATTATACTCCAGAGCTGCACTCACTATTCTGCTGGTACAGTCACTGTGTACATAAATTACATTACTTATCCTGTACTGATCCTGAGTTACATCCTGTACCCGCGCCCGGGGCCCGGCCGCCCTGTATTATACTCCAGAGCTGCGCTCACTATTCTGCTGGTACAGTCACTGTGTACATACATTACATTACTTATCCTGTACTGATCCTGAGTTACATCCTGTAATATACCCAGAGCTGCGCTCACTATTCTGCTGGTGCAGTCACTGTGTACATACATTACATCACTTATCCTGTACTGATCCTGAGTTACATCCTGTATTATACTCCAGAGCTGCACTCACTATTCTGCTGGTACAGTCACTGTGTACATACATTACATTACTTATCCTGTACTGATCCTGAGTTACATCCTGTATTACACTCCAGAGCTGCACTCACTATTCTGCTGGTACAGTCACTGTGTACATACATTACATTACTTATCCTGTACTGATCCTGAGTTACATCCTGTATTATACTCCAGAGCTGCTCTCACTATTCTGCTGGTGCAGTCACTGTGTACATACATTACATTACTTATCCTGTACTGATCCTGAGTTACATCCTGTATTATACTCCAGAGCTGCATTCACTATTCTGCTGGTACAGTCACTGTGTACATACATTACATTACTTATCCTGTACTGATCCTGAGTTACATTCTGTATTATACTCCAGAGCTGCGCTCACTATTCTGCTGGTACAGTCACTGTGTACATACATTACATTACTAATCCTGTACTGATCCTGAGTTACATCCTGTATTATACTCCAGAGCTGCGCTCACTATTCTGCTGGTACAGTCACTGTGTACATACATTACATTACTAATCCTGTACTGATCCTGAGTTATATCCTGTATTATACTCCAGAGCTGCGCTCACTATTCTGCTGGTACAGTCACTGTGTACATACATTACATTACTTATCCTGTACTGATCCTGAGTTACATCCTGTATTATACTCCAGAGCTGCACTCACTATTCTGCTGGTGCAGTCACTGTGTACATACATTACATTACTTATCCTGTACTGATCCTGAGTTCAGATTACTATACATTGCCTAAAGTGATTAATACAAATCAATTATGCAAACTATGGGCAGACACTAAACAAGTAGGGAGTGCTAGGTGATTTCAGCTCTGAAGATGGCAGAATTATAAATTTAGCCCTGGAGATGGTGTTATTTGTAGACTGTACTGTGTCCACTGCATTATAGACGCGCATATAAGCTGTTAAGGACGGGTCTATTTATGTCTAATGCTGCGTTATAATTCTGCCAATGAACAGTACTTTGTAGGAATTATTAAAGCTCAGCTGCAAGGTCACATGACTGACAAGTTGTATAATCCAGCAGACTTCTTTGATGTTCACCTTAGATGTGAAAAAAGAGGAAAATACAATAGAAGGTTAAATATGCAAAAACAAAACAGTGGAGCATCCCTTTAATTCCTTCATCTTTATAATTACACTCAATGAGCGCCCGGGTGTCCGGTCAATGTATTGATCTATTCCCTGGTGGATACGGCCTACAGATACAGTAGATATTTCTCTTATATAGGGATGGTTAGTGGCCAGAAAGCTTCTCACTATGGTCACACAATCCATTATTTATCATATACAGAGGAGGAATCATCACTTATTAACCAGATACACTATTTCTACAATTCCTTACATGAGCGGGGAAGTATTCACAGGATGGACTGGCTGTATAAATCCATATGTAGTGAGACCCACCCAGTGATGGCGACAGGTAGACAAAGTATTACAACATACCTCTCCGAATAAGTGAAGGGAGAAATGGGAGGGGTAGAATTCCGTGTTATCCCTGTTCTGTGACATCACTGTGTGTATTATCTCTGTACTGTGACATCACTGTGTGTATTATCTCTGTACTGTGACATCACTGTGTGTATTATCTCTGTACTGTGACATCACTGTGTGTATTATCTCTGTACTGTGACATCACTGCGTGTATTATCCCTGTACTGTGACATCATTGTGTGTATTATCCCTGTACTGTGACATCACTGTGTGTATTATCCCTGTACTGTGACATCACTGTGTGTATTATCTCTGTACTGTGACATCACTGTGTGTATTATCCTGTACTGTGACATCACTGTGTGTATTATCTCTGTACTGTGACATCACTGTGTGTATTATCTCTGTACTGTGACATCACTGTGTGTATTATCCCTGTACTGTGACATCATTGTGTGTATTATCCCTGTACTGTGACATCACTGTGTGTATTATCTCTGTACTGTGACATCACTGTGTGTATTATCCATGTACTGTGACATCACTGTGTGTATTATCCCTGTACTGTGACATCACTGTGTGTATTATCCCTGTACTGTGACATCACTGTGTGTATTATCTCTGTACTGTGACATCACTGTGTGTATTATCCCTGTACTGTGACATCGCTGTGTGTATTATCTCTGTACTGTGCCATTGTGTGTATTATCCCTGTACTGTGACATCGCTGTGTGTATTATCTCTGTACTGTGACATCATTGTGTGTATTATCCCTGTACTGTGACATCACTGTGTGTATTATCTCTGTACTGTGACATCACTGTGTTTATTATCCCTGCACTGTGACATCACTGTGTTTATTATCCATGTAGCTGTAGTCAAAAGTCAAAGCTTGACTCTGGTTTGGCTATTGCAGCACTACCATGGATATCATCTTTATGCAGTGCCTGTCTGATGTTTTTCACTAATACTGGTGCTCTAACACTTTGCCATTCACCTTTGCAGTACTTTGAGGTGCTGCAGTTTTGTGATTTTCGGCTACAGTTCGACAAGGTGCTCCTCTGTTCCTCACATCGAGCTTTGACTTTTGACCACATCTGTAGTTCTTTTTCCAGTCTTTACATACTAAGATCACTGAGCTAGTAGACCTCAACACAGCCACAGGCGTCCCCACCAGGTGCACAACAACAACCAGCCTACTTTGGAGCTCTGTCAGGTCTGATATATCACGCCTATAAAATAAATAAAGATATTTTTATGACCCAAAAAATTTTATCAACAGCGATCTAAGTTACAATACTTATTTTTTCCAACCCCTGTAAATAGTCCAATAATGTGACAGGGGTGTAGCAGGGTTTAGCGGTAGCAGTCAAACCGGGCCCTGGTTTCCATGGGGGCCCAAACAATCTTGCCACATAAAAGTAAGCCACCATTATATAATGCCATAGGCTAGGAAGGTGTACTAGTGATGATTTTGCGCAGAATATTTCCATTCGCGTTCATTTATATCCAGCGACATTTATGGAACTCGTAGCAGTCACAGAGCCGGGAGGCGCCGTATACCTCATGCCTTATTGATGAAGAGGCTAAATGTCTGTGTTTCCCTCCGTGCGTGGGAAACAAGTCCAATAATACAATAAACTGCTGAAAAATCATAGAAGCCTCCATGTAATAGGGCCGCGCCGCTCTCCGCCCATTATCTGCTGTCACCAGAATCATTTTAATCCTTAAATTAGAAAGCGTCGTGTTCCTTGAGAAGGAAGGAGTCCACGCGCCTTCTGCACCCGCACCCTTTGTTGCCCGTGGATTATTGAATTTACTGCAGTATCTGTTTAGATTACTGGTTGTTGGGAATATCAAATGTAGGGTTGTAGTGAATTAATATTTCATGGCTTGTAGGCCCTGTGTGGGCTGCCTGTTCTCGCACAAGGCTCCAGCTCCATGGAAACACTGAGATATTTTCTTTTAATTGCATGAACGGATGACAGATAACTGCACAGAAGCCTAGAATTAAACCCCGGGATCTAATGAATTCTAATAAATCTGCGCCGTTCCTGTATCCTGCATTACAGTCCAATATGGAGTCCGGGGACTGAAGAAGAGGGGCTGCCAGGATACCATACTATGGAACACTGGGGTAAAAAAATGACATTTGTAAATGCAAAAATTTTTGGAGCTAAATAAAAACTTTGCTGGTTACGTCACATGAGTAATCCTATAAAAAAAAAAAGAAAAATCGTGGGATGTCGTGAGCGCGTTAGACAATCCCAGGATATACAGTATATTTTGTATCGCATATACATCAGATTGCCTGTCTCTAAGATTTCAATGAGCCTCCAGAGGGCTCAGTGTTATGTAAGAAGGACGCCATCCAGTGGTCACAATAGGAAAAATATACACATTCATTTTCTATTGGGGTGCCTTATATCAGGTGTATGCAAACAGAACTAGGAAGGGTCTACTTACCTGGCGAAGGTACGAGCTGAACAACAACAGTAAGGATGTCATCTTGTTAATTTTTGGCAACTTTTGTAGAATTTTCAGGAATTGATTTGTCTGATTTGTTGGAAAGAAACCAGATCAGACGACCAAAATAATAGAGACCCCAGACCCCTAATTTATTAACAGACCAAACAAGACCCCTGAAATTAACTAAAAGCTCAGATTAGACCCATAAAATTTGTATAAAAAGTAGACTTACCTTAAAATGGTTGCCACAATATACAGTATATAACCTACAAAAATATATAACAACAGATCAGGAAAATTCACTCCGAGTACCTGTCACATCTCACATTCATCCAATATATATGTCTATGGCAGTGACAACTGGAATATCTGTAGGAATGTAAAGAATATTCATGATACAGAAGGGAACAATCACTTACAATACAGCTATTCCCATCATGCTATAAAGTGCAGTTATTACCGATCCCAGGTAATTACCATAATGGCTTGTATGATAGTGTTCACACTGCAATGTAGTGATTTATTCCCTAATATTATCATTATATTCCCCTCACTGTCAGCAACAAAATAGCAAAAGCATTTGAACAGGAGACGGAGGTCTAAGAGCACATGGTAGTACATATATATGGAACTATTATAATACTGCTCCTATGTACAAGAATATAACTACTATAATACTGCTCCTATGTACAAGAATATAACTACTATAATACTACTCCTATGTACAAGAATATAACTACTATAATACTGCTCCTATGTACAAGAATATAACTACTATAATACTACCCCTATGTACAAGAATATAACTACTATAATACTGCTCCTATGTACAAGAATATAACTACTATAATACTGCTCCTATGTACAAGAATATAACTACTATAATACTGCCCCCTATGTACAAGAATATAACTACTATAATACTGCTCCTATGTACAAGAATATAACTACTATAATACTGCTCCTATGTACAAGAATATAACTACTATAATACTGCTCCTATGTACAAGAATATAACTACTATAATACTGCTCCTATGTACAAGAATATAACTACTATAATACTGCTCCTATGTACAAGAATATAACTACTATAATACTGCTCCTATGTACAAGAATATAACTACTATAATACTGCTCCTATGTACAAGAATATAACTACTATAATACTGCTCCTATGTACAAGAATATAACTACTATAATACTGCCCTATATGTACAAGAATATAACTACTATAATACTGCTCCTATGTACAAGAATATAACTACTATAATACTGCTCCTATGTACAAGAATATAACTACTATAATACTGCTCCTATGTACAAGAATATAACTACTATAATACTACCTCCTATGTACAAGAATATAACTACTATAATACTGCTCCTATGTACAAGAATATAACTACTATAATACTACTCCTATGTACAAGAATATAACTACTATAATACTGCTCCTATGTACAAGAATATAATTACTATAATACTGCTCCTATGTACAAGAATATAACTACTATAATACTGCTCCTATGTACAAGAATATAACTACTATAATACTACCCCTATGTACAAGAATATAACTACTATAATACTACTCCTATGTACAAGAATATAACTACTATAATACTGCTCCTATGTACAAGAATATAACTACTATAATACTGCCCCCTATGTACAAGAATATAACTACTATAATACTGCTCCTATGTACAAGAATATAACTACTATAATACTGCTCCTATGTACAAGAATATAACTACTATAATACTGCTCCTATGTACAAGAATATAACTACTATAATACTACCTCCTATGTACAAGAATATAACTACTATAATACTGCTCCTATGTACAAGAATATAACTACTATAATACTGCTCCTATGTACAAGAATATAACTACTATAATACTACTCCTATGTACAAGAATATAACTACTATAATACTGCTCCTATGTACAAGAATATAACTACTATAATACTGCTCCTATGTACAAGAATATAACTACTATAATACTGCTCCTATGTACAAGAATATAACTACTATAATACTGCCCCTATGTACAAGAATATAACTACTATAATACTGCCCCTATGTACAAGAATATAACTACTATAATACTGCCCCTATGTACAAGAATATAACTACTATAATACTGCCCCTATGTACAAGAATATAACTACTATAATACTGACCCCTATGTACAAGAATATAACTACTATAATACTGCTCCTATGTACAAGAATATAACTACTATAATACTGCTCCTATGTACAAGAATATAACTACTATAATACTGCTCCTATGTACAAGAATATAACTACTATAATACTGCTCCTATGTACAAGAATATAACTACTATAATACTACTCCTATGTACAAGAATATAACTACTATAATACTACTCCTATGTACAAGAATATAACTACTATAATACTACTCCTATGTACAAGAATATAACTACTATAATACTGCCTCCTATGTACAAGAATATAACTACTATAATACTACTCCTATGTACAAGAATATAACTACTATAATACTGCTCCTATGTACAAGAATATAACTACTATAATACTGCCCCTATGTACAAGAATATAACTACTATAATACTGTTCCTATGTACAAGAATATAACTACTATAATACTGCTCCTATGTACAAGAATATAACTACTATAATACTACTCCTATGTACAAGAATATAACTTCTATAATACTGCCCATACAGGTGTCTAAATCTTCTACAAACCTTCAATATGGCAGATGATGTGAATCCACTTGCTTTGGCCGCTCCTATCATTTATCTGCCAGTACTAGATATATATGCGGAGTCTGCGGCGCCCCCTAGAAACAGATGAAATTGTTAATGTTATTATTCACCTAAACGCATTTTGCATAATACCAAAACCGGTGAAGTCTAATTCATGGTGTGTAATAAAACCAGCCATCTGTGCGCACAATAGATTGCCATTTTATTTTTCTATTCAGCCAGAAGCAAATACTAATCAAGCCAAAGTCATTTGGAGAATATTTTGCAAGACAGATCCGTTTCCAGGCGGACGTTCTGCGGTGTTTATTCTAATCAGATGATGCCTTATTAAACTTTACAATCTGCAGGTTTTGTCCGTAAAATAAAAATTAATATATGGCGCAGCATTAAATGACGATGATCGGAAACAAATTGTGTGTTTTGGAGTTTTATACGCCACAGAATGTACTTGTAAACTTTGCAGGCTGGAACTTTGCATAGTGATATAAGAGGTTCGGAGCTTCTTAAAGGGATATTCCCATCTAATAAAGTGACGGGTGGGGTCTGACCTCTGGGATCCCCACTGTTCTGGGGTTGAAGCGCTGACTCAGCACTGCAGACTGTTTGCTGTTTCTCCCTGCCCAGCAGCACTCCCAACCTGCCACTGTTCTGGAGAACTACAGCTCTGATCTATCAAGTAAAAGGACCAGGATGCAAATCTCTGCATAGTGGGGTGAGCAGTAGAAGGTTTTCCCATTAATGTTGGGACCCCGGGTGAGCACAAGAACGATGCACCCGAGTGGACCATGTGAATAGAGCAGTGGTGCACATTCATGGCTACCCCTCAATTCACTTCTATCCAGGGACTACGTTACCCACCATGTACCCAAGCAATGCATGGGGCCCCAGAAACCATATAATGAATGTCAATTAATACTCACCTCTCTTCGCCCCACCTCCTCAGCCCAACGTGCACCCGCACATGACGCCCTGATATCATCTGGATGTACCATGTAATATATGAGGCAGCACCAGGAATACAGCTGATGTGACAAGTATTATACTTTCATGGGACACTAAAGGGACTTTATACTGTGTGTGAGGGCACTAATATGGCAGTATATAGTATACAGGGGCACTAAGGAGACTTTCTATTATGAGTGGGGGAGCTATGGAGGGATTTTTCTGTGTTTGGACACTTGGTGGGCATTATCCTGTGTGTAAAGAGGCAGTATATAGTGTTTGGGGGCACTACAGTAAAGGGGCATTATACTGTATATAGACACTAACAAGGCATTATATTGTGTGTGGAGGCACTAAGAGGGTAGTATAGTGTGTGCAGGGGCACTAGGGGGCATTATATTATGTGTGGAGGCACTAAGAGGGTAGTATAGTGTGTGCAGGGGCACTAGGGGGCATTATATTATGTGTGGGGGCACTAAGGGGGTAGTATTGTGTGTAGTGGCACTAGGGAGCATTATGTTATGTGTGGGGGCACTAGAGAGCATTATATTTGTGGGGCACTAAGATGGTATTATATTGTGTGTTCTGGGACTTTGTTAGGGAATTTTACTCTTCAGGACCACTACAGGGGCATTGTGTGAAGACAAACGGGAGCAGTATACAATAAGTGGGGGCAGAATTAAGGGGACCCCCAGACATAACTTTCGTTGGGGTCCAATAAATATGAAATCTGCCCCGGCTTTTATGGGACTGCCGGAGATCACTGTCCCAGAAGTTTTACAGAAGTAAATGCAGTGATGGCCACATGTACGGACCACTGCTCCGTACACCCTTGTGGGCCCCCATTCTCCTGTTTGTTGGGGCAGTCAGGCCCCTCAGTGATCAGACACCTATCCTGTATGTCTACAGGGGGTCCGCAGTGCTGAATGAGGAAAACATGGCCTATCCCAGTGATACGTCTGATAGGGCAATGGGGTAATAGTTCCCAGTTTTGGCCCATTGCATTATGACTACAAGTATTGCCCTAGTCTATAGAGGGTTAATCCTGGAGGAGAAGAGCTAGGCGGCTCGGGACCACCGGGATCTGCCACGTATGGCCAAATATATCTGTGTTGTCATCTGCAAATTTCTGGCCGCTGAAGCCAAATTAGCTAATGAAATCACCAAGTGGAAGCGTTTTACAGGCCGAAATCCAAAAATACAGCACTGAGGGCTCCGAGCGATCCACAGCGGATAGCGAGGATCTGGCAGAGCGTGCCCACAAGAGACGTCTACCTACACATACTCAGAGGCAGCTCTTAAAGGGGTATTCCCATCTTATAAAGTGGTACCCTAGCTAGATCCCTGGGATATGCCATCTCTTTATAATCTGCAGGGATCTGGCCTTTGGGACCCTCACCGAGCTCCAGCAGTTCCCATTGAAATTAATGCAGTCGGGGCTCACATTTCAGACCTTTAAGGGAAACACCCCTTTAATAGGTGGAGACCCATCTGAGACCGGAACTGAAATATATATCCTAGTTGGCGTAGATTTCGCGTACAGGTTACGCCAGTTTCTGACAAGAGAGGCTTAAAAAGGGGATATTTAAATTTTTGGTGCAAAATTATGTATCAAAAATTGCAACTTTATTGAACCAGAGAAGTGACATAAAAACTTACTAATAAAATCCTAATTCCTGTTTGGTTTATGCTATTTGTCTTACTTTGTGACCAGAATTTTGGCTCAATGTCGGCAAATGTGAACAGAACCATATTTATATTTGTAATGAATTAAGAATTAACCATTTTTGCAAATATAAATACTAAAAAAAATTTGCAGTTTTAAAGATTCCCTCTAACCATTGAAGACAACAGACAGTCGCCACAAATCTTCAAAACTTTGCAAAATTTGTATTGATTTTTTATTGATATTTGCAAAAATGTTTAACTCTTAATTTTCTACAAATTTAAATATGGCTGTATCTGGGAAAACTCCTTTATGCCCGGCCCCTTTTTTTTACAAGTCACACCCCTTTACATGTCACACCCCTTTACAAACCACTCCCCTTTACAAGCCACACCCCTTTTTGCTAAGTCCGAACTCCTCGTCTAAAACACATACATGGCGCAAACTAAGCCAGAATTTTAGAGCATTTGTCTTCGTAAATCTTCCCCAGTGTTTAATATGATTTTATCATTTGCTTCTAACATGGCCGCCTGTCTGCTCACCGCCACGAGACGAAAAATCCCTTTTAGGCTAAGGCCCCACGTGGCGTCCCGCAGCAAAAAAAGCGCTGCAGGAGAAAGCACGGCGGGATCACATCGCAGTTATTCCCGCAGCACTTTAGACAGAAAGTTTGCTGAGTTTTCCTCTGCGGACTTTCTGTTTCAATTATACATATGGGGAAACCGCCGGCGTTTCCGTAGGTATAATTGACATGTTGCGATTTCCAAAACCGTGCCAGCTGCGTGTCCACAGCGCGTTTTTTTCCGCAAAGTGAGCATGGGATTCACTAGAATCCCATCTACTTTGCTCTGACTGTAAAACGCTGCGATTTTTTTCCGCGGCGCTTCTGCGGCAGGTGAATCGCGGCGTTTACGCCACGTGGGGCTTTAGCCTTAGGCTGAGTCCCCACATTGCGGAAACGCAGCTTTTTTGGTGCAGATTTTGCTCTGTTTTCTTGAGACAAAGCCAAGAATGGCTACAAGAGGAATGGAAAATATCTAAGGAGTTCTTCTACTTCTCCCTTCTGCTCAATCCACTCCTGACTTTGGGTTAAAAAACTGCAACAAAAAAAGCTGCGTTTCTGTGGGGCCTCAGCCTAAAGGGGTTCTCCGGGTCCTCTCTTCAGGATCCTCTTCTCTTGGCCAGAGCAGCTACAAAGGGTGTCTCTTTCTGGAGGACTGTCTTATCCTGGATTATGTAGACAACCCATTCATGTTAATGGACACTGTGTAATACTTTATTTCCCCTGTGGTGTCGCTGCAGGGAAAATGACCACTTAGGTGGCGTTCACACTACTTTTGCTAGTGTCTTTTTTCACCAAATCCGTCACATGTCCGTTTTTTTGGCGGACATAATAACGCGGAGTGCAGGAGTTTTGTGTCCATTCAGACGGTCGTCCGTTATACTTTCCGTTTTTTTCTGCACATGCTCAGACAGCACATGTACTGTTTGAGCCAACCATTGGGGTCCATTTAAAGAGACATCCAATAATGCAGATATTGACATTATAACAGTTGTCAAAACTGATTTGGGGTGAAATTTTGAAAAATTCCCCTAAAAGATAGAAAAAAACGACATGTTTGGCTAGACGTAAAATGCAATAATATGACCGGGTGAGAGTCCACCTGCCACAAATGGGTTAATGTGAAGACCAGCAGTGCTTGTTTTTCGTAAGCGTCATTATTTCTGCTCACGGATCAAACAAATCTTATTTTTATGTATTTCATGGTGATTTTCTCCGCAGAGTTGTGAAACCAATATCTGTTTTATGTGAAGACTATATTGTTTTACTGTTTACAGAATAATATCCTGGATAAAAATTACATTGCTGCTAATCGGAAAATTTCCATCTTCTGCCAGCGGCGAAACCGCCGCAAATGTTTGATTTATAGGGATAGAAGTGATTGAAAAAAATCTGACAGTGCCACCTAGTGGACAGAGAGCAGAATACACCCGCACAGTAATCTACAAGCTCCATTCAGAGGCACAGAAATTTCTGCAACTAATTTGCCGAATGTGAACACAGCCTCATAAGGAAGCTTACTGTACGGTGTAGCAAACCGAGCATTTTAGCTAGAATCCATTGACTGAATCCAAAAATGTTTATCCAACTGAATCTGATAGCAAATTCAGGATCATTAGGTATTTGTGCCATGCAGACTCACTTATTTTTATCATAGTAGCCCCCTCTCCCCTGTATACAAGATTACATACATATGCCTCAGTAGTGCAGTCTCAGGATTTGGGCCTATAATTTCAAGTAATACTATCCAAGAATTCTCAATGAGTCCTCGGCATCATGGGGCGCCGTGCGCATGGGCGTGTATATATGGAGACATTTTTGTTTGCAATTTACATGGTTGACGAAAAAAGGTTCAACAAACTTTGCATAATTCAATAGTACAAGCAAATAGAAGAAACTTTGTACTATATCTTAGCAGAGAAAAATGCTCCTTTCTCCTTTTATAAGACTGTTTTCCTCCTCCTCCTTCCTAAACTCTTCACTTACTCTAAATTTACTCCTCAAGTAATTCTTGGCCTACCAAGACGGACTGCAACTTACAGAGGTGTCATATTACAGCTCACAATAGAAGTCTATGGAAAGGGAAGGAGGGGCTCAGCGAGAGAAGGTAAGACACAGGCCCAGACAGAGACTGCTGCAGGTAATAGGAAGTTTTTTATCAAGTGCTTTATATGTCCGTATGTTTAGTACTCCACTATAATGTCCTGTATGCCGATGCTTCTGGGTGAGAGGGAGCAGATTCTCCTCTACTTACTGTGTGCAGTGTATGGGAGACATGATAGCAGCTAGTATAGTGACAGTCCATGTTCATACATGGCAGCTATCCTGACAAGGCATACACAAGGTTGAGGATTATCCATCAGAGTAGACAGAAAACTCCTCCGACACGCTCAGTACAATTGAGTCACTTCTCGTAGACAGAGGTTTTCCGGACCGTCGGCACATAAATCCAATCCTTCCGTTGCCGTGTGGGCAGTCGTGCCTCTGACTGCTGGCACATGTGGGTGTTTAATAGCAGAGAGAATGGTTTTTAGAAAAATTTGCTTGGCTGCTGCGGGCAACAATCCACAGTGACATTTAGAAGACTGATCTCGGATTCATGTCATTCCCCCATAGTGTATGAATGTTTGCACTGCCGGGGTGTTTGTATAGGCAGCAAAATGTCATATTTTACTCACAGGCTTCTACGAATGAGTCTGGATACTTATAGCAGGCGAGGGGTGCGGGGATTTATAATGGGCGACACATCAGGCGACTGCGGTGGGTGGCAGTAATGCACACTGGTGTAATTCTGCACTGCATGACAATGATGACCTCACAGGTGACTAATGTATCATCCACAATGTCCGCTGCATCTGCCTGCACAGACTAAGTACCCGAAACACCAGGCTCAGCACCCTCAGGGTCTCAGCTGCAGCACCAGGCACTCCATCTGGGCCGCAGCACAGGGCACCATCACTGCTGAACGCCAAACTCCGCACTGCCGGGAAGAGCTGTCCTTTAAAGGGGTCCTCCCATTTTAGGAACTTATATTCAAAGAAAGTAGGTCAGATGCAGATTGGTGGGGATAACAGCACTGGGGCCCCAACCACAGGCGTAACCTGAAGCTACTGGGCCCTAATGCAAAATCTGTAATGGGGCCCCTAAAGTACCTTGTGTCATTTAGAATAGTTGCATATTTTATGGCAACAAGACCTTTGTCCTCCTGAGGGTCCAGGGCCCGATAGCCACCGCTACCCCTGCACCCCCTATAGCTATGCCACGGGCCCCGACCGATTATGAGGGAGGACAAATGCCCCCCCCCCCCCACTCCACTCATTTCAGTGGGATAGCCGAGCCCTGTACTTTGGCTATTTTTGGTGGTCCCTCTGCTATTAATGCAATGGGGGCGAGTCTGTCCGACCCCCACTCTGTATATAATGCTGAAACACCCCCGAACTTGTGATTGGTGGGGGCAGCAGGAGTCGGACACCCCCACCAATCTGCAACTTTATATAGGTGATCAGTTCCAAAGATGGCCACAATGTCCATGTGAGGAGCGCGGCGTCCCTACACCTGGCGTTGCCACACACCTTGGTCTAAATTCGGAGATACAGAAGGTAAAGACACACAATGTGGCTGCCCTGCTCCCCTGTCCCTGCCGCTGGTGTCTTTACTTACAGATTATTGCTCATTACCGGCCACACAGTTTAGGGTAAACCTTTATCTTTGTGTCAATACAACAGATATTGGTACAATGTGATTGTACGCACCCTGCGGAGCTCAGGGTCGGCCATATTAGTATACAATGACCTTGTGCTGATAGATCTTGTGTTAATCCTCTGTAATTGTCTCATTGCGGTATCTCTGGGGTCACTTATCCCCCCCCCCCCATGTCAGGAGATTTACTCCACGTTAATGGAGGCTCCGAGAAAAGAAATGTCTACAAAGTAACAGCACAAGACTGCGAAACTTCACACACCGCAACCCGGGACGCCAGGACTGAAGAGACCGCGCTATGGGATTATTGCTTTACCTTAAAGGAATTTTCCAGGCTTAATAATCGATGACCTGTCATTAAGATCGGTCACTAATAGAAGATTTGTGCTAGTCCCATACACAGAACCTCGCTGATCAGCGGTTTGGAGAGGCCACAACATTCCGGCAAGTGCTGTGGCCTCTTCATTACTTACTGACCACAGCGCCGTACATTGTATAGTGGTTGTGCTTGGTATAGCACCTCAGCCCCATTCACTTGAATGGGACTGAACTGTGAACAAACCATGTGATTAATGAACATGAATTTGCGTGGCCTGTAAATAAGGGATGCAGCTTCATACAGCTGATCTGTGGGGGGATCTTCATCAATTCATCCTAAACAACCCCCTAAGGCGACATGGACATTACTGTGAGGCCTTAAAGGGATTTTCCTCAGGGCAGGTCATCAATATCAGATCAGATACCCCAGAGTATAATACCATACGCCGCTGTTTTGGCAGTTTTGATACTGAAAGTCCAGTATGTAATGACAGTTACGAAATTTCACCAGTGGTAAAATTCACGCTGTGTGAACTATGGCGGTTTTATATTGGAAACGAGAGGCAGTGGATCAAAAAGCGGGGACTGCGCCTCCTGCAGTGGGACATAAGGTTATAGGGGCGGAAACTCACAAAGGGGAGAAACTGCAGCGCTACCTGAAGGTGTGAACATGGACCAGATGTAAATGATCAATCTGCAACATATGGCTGACCATCTGCTATGTAACTACTACCCCCGGCGTGCCCTGACTGCCTGTGAATATCAGGCATGCTGGGAGCTGTAGTTTCACAGGCTCGGACCTGACAGGCTGCCTATAATGTGACATAACCTACACCGGCCACACAGCCGGGCCGGTACCGCAGCACGTGACCCCGCCCCCTACACACAGCGCTCTGCTCAGGCTCCGGACATTACCACGCCTCTGTCGCTCGCTAAGCGTTGATTGGTGAATAGTGAGCCACATGACCACTTTATTCAGCCAATCATGACTCGGCCGCCTGCGTGCTCACTTTTCAAACCTGTGCGGTGGACGGTTGTGGTCCGGAGGACAGGTCACGTGTTTGGGGCGGATTAAAGAGCCGCGGGCGGCTCGGGTCACCTGTGCCGGGCAATGGAGAGTCGCATCATCACCCCGGGGCCCTACCGGGCCACCAAACTGGTAATGGCTTGTGTGGTGAGCGCTGTGTATGGGGGACTGGGCTGAGGGAGGCGGCTCTATGGATGTTATCAATATATATATATATATATATATATATATATTGTTACATGTCCTATACGGAACAGAGTATATACATCATATGTAAGAGACAGCCAATGTTGTCTTAAGCTTCATTTGTCTGTATAAACTGTTAATGTTGAATGTATTTCTGTGATTCTGTTCCTTTAAGACAGCAGCCATTGTAATTGTGACATGATGCTGGGTGAGACCCCCCCTTTTATGTGAGCTTGCCTGTTCTGCAGACAGAGTGTGAGCAGGAGCAGGAGTGACGAGAGAGAGAGCAGCAGCCATCTTAGCAAGTGTTGTATTGAACTGGTGTGGAGATTTTTCTGTACAGCTAAGCTGTATCTTGGTCCAGAGACAAACAGAGTGTAAAGAGACAACAGGACTAGTGAGTCCACGTGAAAGGAACTGTGCTCAGTGGCTGATCAGTGAGACTGACATTGTGACTGTGTATATGGATACCACAGATGAGACTCGCGTGCTGTTGATGTACTGGACGGCACCTGCTAAATCCCGGCTTACATCCCAGCTCAGTGTATGGTTCGGCGGACTGTCAGTGTGCTGGTGGATCTGCTGTTGGATTACATTGCATTCAGTTGGTTTCCCTGTCTGTTAAAGAGGACTTCATTTCTCCCAAGATCCTGATAACCGTGAGGAGAGGACGCTTCACTATAAAAGAAGGACCGACTTTGGGCCCCACCGCACGCTTCTACGGACTGTAAGCGGTCCACCTGGACCACTGGGGAAAAGGGGGTGCACCCAAATGTGAAGTCAGGGTCAGTTAGGGATAGTTTTGAGTATATTGTTCATTCAGTGTCCATACTGCAGAAGTGGACAGAGTAAAAGTAGAAACCATTGCAGAATTTGCCTTGAAATTGTTCATGCTATATTGTATATTTTGCTTGTCTTTAGCCCTGTCATTTTACCTTTAACTAGCCTTTATTAACTTATAGTAAATATATATTTTTTTCTTGAACTACCGCGTGTGCGTTCATTTCTGGTTGCGGAGTCCAAACCACCTGCCTTGCTCTCGGTTCACAAATTGGCGTAGTCGGCAGGATATAAACACATTTTTGTAAATGCAGCAGTATATAAAACAGTGTACAACTGTAACAAAGATATAAATACACAAAAGCAACAAGTGGGGCTCAGCAATAAGGTCCATGTATCTGCTGTAGCAGCGGGGCTTGTGGGCACGTCCTATCCTGTGGTAGCACAGGGGTACAAATCCCTTGTTGGGGGGTGCCGCAGCGGCTGCGGGGTCGGTGCACCACAGGGCATTGACACAGTCCATAACAGTCCATATATAATAACAGGGGGCAGTCCATAAGTGCTTTTGGGGTATATACTTAGGGAGAGGTGTAGGGTTCTGGCAGGGCCAGGCACAGTTCTTGAAACGTTGCGAACAGTAGCCAACAGGCTAAGGCACACACAACGTCCCTTCAGGGGTAGGCCAACAGGGCCAAGTCCTTTGTGGCTCTGGTACGTGAGAGTCCATAAAATATGCTACAAGTTTCAGTCTCTATAGCGTGCGGGGCCGCCTTTGGCTCCTCTCAGATCTTCTGGGGAGATATCTGCGCGGGAGGGGTACGTCGAATCTGTAGCAGTAGGTGGCTGGTAGCCGGCTGCTCGCCGGGCTGGCTGCGGCGGTGTGCGCTGGGTAGTACCCTGTCAGGAGGAAAGGAGTGTCCTGACGTAGCTCACTGATGGAACGAGAGTCCTGAAGGGCGCGGGATAGGCACTTCAGGAGCAGGTATGGCATACCTGTGGGGTGTCGTGGCGGTCCGGTGGGTGGTTCTTCCCGGTCAGGGTTTGGGCGGTTTCTGTGTACCACCTGGGGCTCTTCCCTCTTTGAAGACCTCACAAACATCCGGTACGGGTGGCCGTCGTGTGGCTCCGTTCCCATGCGGCTCCGTTTGTGGCTCCGTGCTCCTTCTTGAGCCAGACCTTGTCTCCAATTTGGGGGGGACAGCATGTGCACGGAGATTGAACTCCTCCTCCTGTCGCCTCCGAGCTTCGTCCATACGAAGTTACTATCTCTTGTGCCTCTGTGATCCTCCTCTGGTGTTCTGACACCCAGTTATCCCTTGGCGGGGATTGGTGGGTCCGGCACTTGTCCCTAGCCCGGTCTCTGGGCGTTGGCCTTGTCGCCCAACATCAGGTAGGGGCGTGAGCCGTGGGCGTGCACAGTTTTTTGATCTCCACCGCTCATCGGGGGTGGCCATTCTGCTGATTACCACTTGCCGTTCCAGCTATATCAGATGCAGCCTGTATGGTCTTGGAGCAGTGCTTTCCCAGCTTCAGGATGGCCAGGGGGGTCTGCGTACGGCAGCCGGTCTTTGAGAGTTCTGAAAGAAACCCCGAGATTATAGTTCATTTAAATTGGAGCTGTTGGCACTGGTATGGGCCATGACCGGAATTCTCTGAATATTTGACCGGTGCTGAGTTTTAGTACTGACTGACAACAACCCACTAGCTCACCTGGAAATGCCAAGCTCGGGGCGTTGGCGGGTGGTAGCCCGAATGTCTACATTCAATTACCGCATTAAGTATCGGTCCAAGACAGAGAACCAGAATGCTGACGGACTTTCTAGGGTAACTGCCCAGACCCCCACAGGCGTGGATCATGAGTTGGAGCATGTGGAGGTGCCCGATTTCAGCGATTTTCACAGGCCTTGACCGCCACTAATCAGTTTGAGATGGAGGGGACTGAAATGGCTCCTTTCTTTGGTCCCTCACGACAGGATGGGCACAGATACAACAGACCCATGGGGGCTGGCGCAGATGATCAAGTGTGTTGAGAAAGGCCAGAGCCCTGTAGAGGGAGAGACGACTGACACGTGAGATATTATCTGTTTTGAGTCAGTGGGAAAAGTTGGAGATGAAAAATGGAGTGCTTGCCGAGGTCTATTTACCTTCTGAGATCGACATTCGTACCAATTGTGTGCCTAGTGAACTGGCTCGCTCGTTGGCAGTTGAGGCTCATAATAGATGGACATTTTGGTCATGGAGACCTTTCGTTGGTTACAGCGCTGATTTACTGCCCTGGTCTTCGTCAAATGGTCGAAGGTATGCCGCAGCTGTCGAACTTGTGGATCCTGGCATGACGGCTCCCCTACAACATCGTGACCCAGGAACCTTTAGAATCGTCATGATAGACTATCTAATGGTGGGCCCATCCAATAGCGGACACCAGTATTGCCTCGTATGGTGGATCACTTCACCAAATTTGCGGTGGTACTGCCACCAGGCCGCAGCTGAGTCAGCGCTCGTGCTCTGTGCCAGATTTCATTCGAGTATTGGGTGCCCCCAACCATCCCTCCCCGCGCCTGCTTTGGGGACCGTTGGGTTCAACGTTCTACGGGTGGTCGCACCGACTCCTCCACCCTCGGGAATGGGCCTGTGAAAGATTCAACAGAACTCTGCTACAGATGCTGCGGACTCTGGGGAAGACGGTTACAGTGGCCTCAGTTCTTGTCTGTGGTGTGGGCCTATAACAATCGGTCCATTCTACACGGGGTACTCTCCTTATACACTTCTCTTTGGGCGGTCTGGGCGGTATAGGAGAATTACAGTTGAATGATGTGGTGGGTTCCCTCCGGGGATCCACCTCTTGGGTGCGGGCGCTCGGCGGACTTGGACTATCCATCGATTGTGCGGCAGCGCCTGCAGAACATCCCCATCCTGATGCCCCAGTGCAAGAAGCACCATTGCAACCAGGCGACCTGGTGCTAGTTCGTGTCAAGAAACCCCAAGGGAAATTGGAAAGCAGATGGGAGGCTTTGCCGTATCGTGTTGTTGGCCGAAGTATGCGAATGGGCCAGTGTACCAGGTCCAGAAAGAAGGAACTGATTGTGTTCGAGTACTTCACCGAAATATGTTGCGCCTGTGTCATTCTGAAGGGACAAATCACGATGGGCCTGCCAATGTGAATGAGCTCCCACAGTCAGAGATGGGGTGCGGAATGGGCCTCCGACGGGGGATGATTGTTGGCCGATCCCTGCTCCTGGGGTGTTCCACCTGTGACTACTGTTCTCCGGCCTGTGCCCCTCTGGTGCGGTCCGCTGGTCCTTCTCAGCCCTGCTGCGCACCCCTTTCCCGGTCCTCGCGGACCACTGGCCAATGCTGGTATTCCCCTGTTCGGTTGCGCGGTGGTTTGTTTGGCCTGCCTACATCGGTTACTCCACCCTGTGCATAGTACAACCCTCTGGATTCGTCATGGCGGGACTGCCATCTTGTGGGGGGAATATGTGAGACAGCCATGTTGTCTTAAGCTTCATTTGTCTGTATCTGTTATGTTGAATGTATTTCTGTGATTCTGTTCCTTTAAGACAGCAGCCATTGTATTGTGACATGATGCTGGGTGAGACCCCCCCTTTTATGTGGCTTGCCTGTTCTGCAGACAGAGTGTGAGCAGAGAAGCAGGAAGTGACGGAGAGAGCAGCAGCCATCTTAGCGTGTTGTATTGCTGGTGTGGAGATTTTTCTGTACAGCTGCTGTATCTTGGTCCAGAGACAACAGAGTGTAAGAGACAACAGGACTAGTGAGTCCACGTGAGGAACTGTGCTCGTGGCTGATCGTGGACTGACTTGTGACTGTGTTTGGATACCACAGATGAGACTCGCGTGCTGTTGTGTACTGGCGGCACCTGCTTCCCCTTCTCCCGCTCGTGTTGTTCGCGGACTGTCGTGTGCTGGTGGTCTGCTGTTGGTTACTTGCTTCGTTGGTTTCCCTGTCTGTTGGGACTTCTTTCTCCCTCCTGATCCGTGGGGGCGCTTCACTTGGGACCCTTTGGGCCCCCCGCCGCTTCTCGGACTGTGCGGTCCACCTGGCCCTGGGGGGGGTGCACCCTGTGAGTCGGGTCGTTGGGATAGTTTTGGTATTTGTTCATTCGTGTCCATACTGCGAGTGGACAGAGTAGTAGAAACCATTGCAGATTTGCCTTGAAATTGTTCATGCTATATTGTTTTTTGCTTGTCTTTAGCCCTGTCATTTTACCTTTAACTGCCTTTATTAACTTATAGTAAATTTATTTTTTTCTTGAACTACCGCGTGTGCGTTCATTTCTGGTTGCGGAGTCCAAACCACCTGCCTTGCTCTCGGTTCACACATACATGTCACCTACAGAACGTATATAGTGTTCTCCATATGACATGTATGCTCTATGTATAATCTGTTCTCTATATCTATATATGTTATATACTGAGCTGACTATATACATCATACATGGCACCTACAGAACAGATATATATATATATATTCGTGTCATGTACAGAACAGATTATATGTAGCGCATACATGTCATGTACAGGGCAGAATATATGTAGCGCACACGCATGATGTACATATTATAGATCATACATTACATGTATATGTGCAGTTCCTGCTGCTGAAGTTAAAGGACATACAAATAGTTTTCTGGGATTTGTCTTCTTCCTATATAAGGGCCATACAGACCCATCACTCTCTCTCCTAGACTGGTTACATCCGCTCTTTAGTCTTCTTCTAGTTAATCTCCCCATATTTCCTGCCCTCCCCTCTTGTTGCTCCCTGGGGCCCCAGATGTATCAGTCAGTTATTTCTTCTGGTACCGTCGTCCTGCAGGGGCCCCTTGAAGGAATGTCAGTGACCATATCCAGCCGTTTTATGGGAAAGCTGGGTGACAGACAATATGACTGTGATATGAGTTGTCACCCAGCTTTCCCACTTCCTCTCTAGAGCCCTATCTTGTTACACAGGGACATGTTTGCGGTGTAATTTCATCCCCCAGACAGATGGCATGTGTGGTATATAAAGAATAGACTACAATGTGATAAACAGATGGCGTATAACAGTCATTTGGTGGTGCATCGGTGGGCAATATTATGACAGGAAGTGTTATCTTGCCCACAGATCAACACATGACAGAGTCCTGGGCTGTCTGTACAATCTGCCTTAAAGTACACCTCCATAATGTCTTCTGTTACTTCTCTTCTCCTTTCACCTATAAAACTGAATACATAAATCTTCAGGTCTCCTAATCCCTATCACAGAGATACAATGGTGGATCCAGTTGGAGCTCTGCTATTTAGTCACATGACTGTGAATGTATGGACATGGAGGTGGTCACTGGCAGCGCCAAGCTCCATGTCTCCCTATAGAAGTGGTCACGGACTGAGGCAGAAATCTGAGGGTCGGCCTTGCATTTCTGCCATGATCTTGTAGTAAAATAAGCATCGAATGTGCAATAAACTGCTGGAGTAATGTGCTGCCTGTAACACGAGGCCATTGGAGGTGAGCAAATGGGGCTTGGTGGGAGGGCAGGCGGGTGGGACTGCTGCTGTTACTGTCTGGTGAGGAAGAGCATGTACCCTGTCATGACCAAAGTGGAGCAGAGGATATGCCGTGTCTATTGGGGTCTGTGTGCTGCTGTGACTAATGGGGGGGGGGAGGGGGGGGGGGGTTATTTGTGCTGCTGTGACCACTAGGGGTATGTGTGCAGTGCACCCTGCTGTGTCTTCTGGGGTCTCTGTACAGTGTGTGCTGCTGTGACCAATGGGGGGTGGAGGGTATGTGTGGCAGTAACTACCAAGCAGTACTCTGCTATGACTAGTGGGGTGGGGGGGCAGGGGCAGACCTGGCTCTATAGCCCACCATTGCTGACTCTCGGGTTGTCTATGGTTTGTTCCGGGTCTGATTGTCCTAAATTTCCCTCCTTGTTTCTTCCAGTGGAATGAAGTCACCAAGTACTTCCGCGCTGGAATGCCCTTGAAGAAACACAGGCAGAACTTCAAGACGTATGGGAATTGCTTCACCGCCTCGGAGGCCATAGACTGGTTGCATCACCTCCTCAGGAATAATAGTAACTTTGGCTCTGATGTGACGAGGCAGCAGACAATCCAACTCCTCAGGAAGTTCTTGAAGAATCACGTCATTGAGGACCTGAAAGGGAGATGGGGCAGTGAGGACCTGGAGGATAACCACCAGCTATTCAGGTAGGTCCTACAGCAGTGATCTCCAACCTGTGGTCCTATAGCTCTTGCAAAACTACAATTCCCAGCATGCCCTGACAGACGAAGGGATTTGTAGTTTTGGAGGAGTGCCATATGGTGGCCATTGTCCTTAAAGATTGGGAGCTTCATAGTTCTACATCATAACTAATAACAATTGTTTGGGACAGGTTTCCCTCCACATCCCCAATAAAGACCATTCCCAGCCGACAACCTCTGTGGAAGAGAAGCAGCTTAGAGAATGTCTTCAAGGAGAAGGAGAACCTCTTCAAGATGCCCAGTTTCTCCAAGAGGACCCCTAAAAGACACGGATCTCTGGACAACAAGGTAGGTAGTCTCTATCGGGACGCAGATACAATCAGGGATTCCAGCTTGGTTGCAACGTTCTGGATACTTCTTTCTATCTCCACCATGCTTTACACTTTAGCTCTGCTTGCTCAGATTGGCTGCTGTATACAAGCACAAGATTTCTAGAATATTGACGCTTGGAAAACTGATTTCTCTTACACTAAGCCGGCCACTTTGTCATGAATATGGATTTTAACCCCTTCTGGACACTCTATAATAGTATGGCGCATGTTGAGTCTATAAACATGGTGCTGCTCAGAAGCCGAGCTGGCACAATATCCACTGGGTCTCTAGCACCTCTCTGTACGCGGGCATTTATTCTTTGTATCCCTCCGGTCTTCCCTCGCCCTGTGCCGTCCCTCACTCCTACAGTCATGTGTGTGTTGTGGCTCCCGTGGAGTAAGATCACGGTTACTATGGCAGCCTCGAGCCTTCTGAAGGTTCTTAGGCCTGCCATAGGAATAGAACTATTGAGATCTGCCTATGACAGGTCTCTATAGCAGTGCAGCAATATCGCCATAGACTCTAGTACAATTGTATTAGTCTATGATCTGATCATTGCAGGCTAAAGCCCCAAGAGGTGCTAAAAAAAAATGTCATGTGGAAAAAAAAAAATCCCCCATCCCTAGAATACATCCAAAAATGAACATCCAAAAATGCCTGAACTATAAAAATATGTATCCTATATGGTAAAGGCAGTACCGGTGAGGGCGGATTGTTATTTCATTTCCAGCGTTTTGCCTGCAAAAACAAAATGGAATAAAAAGTGATGAAAATTCCCCAAAATGGTATAAATAAAAACTACATCCTGTCCTGTAACTGCGGTGTGGGTTTTTTTTTTTTTTATTTTAACTTATTTCCAGTTTTTTTCCCAGTACATTGTACAGAACACTAAAGTGTTTTTTGGTTTTTTTTGGTTTTTTTTTTTCCCCTTTGGGGAAAAAAACAAAAAACAAAAGCCCTCATATGACTCTGAACACACACATAAAAAGGGTTATGGGTTTTGAAAGGGGGGGGGAGTAAAAGTGGAGGGAAAAAAAAGGGGGGGGGGGGCTGCTGTGATGATTTGGTGGGGCAGACTTGGTAGATGCTTTAGGGCTGAATACACACACAGCGTCCTGTTCAGGATTCTCTTCTCTTGGCCAGGGTGGAGAGCAGTTAGTGTCTGTCTCTCTTTTTCTGTCCTGCATTATACAGACGACCCATTGATGGGATTGGACACTGTGTAATGCTTCATTTCGCCTGTGGTGGCGCTGCAGGGAAGCTGAACACTTGCAGCCAGGTTTCCCAAAGATTACAGCAGGTCACTTTATAATCGCCTTATTTCAAAGGACCTTTCTAACATGTAGGGATTGTCAGAAGTAGAAGTTGAAAGAATCCCCTTTAAGGACACCTGTCTGTGTATTTCTTGTATTCAGCTCTGGAGGGACTAGGGGGCGCTATAGGGACTTGCAAGTCACATTGCTGCAGTTGTTCATGTGTTGACCTGTATTCATTGTCTATAGGGGGAACAAGAAAATGAAGCCACTGAAGCGATGGACGTCGATAAGGAAAGAGATAACCCTGCGACCAAGGAGCTGACTAAGAAGGATATAGAAGATATCTGGGGCAACATCACCCTGATCCAGTACGTATACTGCCCCCAGCTGCTGTCTTGGGTACTGATATCCTTCAGTCTCCCTCCTCTGATTTGTGTTGTCATGTCAACACAATCTGAAGAAGCAGAGCTGCAGTGTAAAGCAAAAAAAGACAATGCAGCAAGAATTTTCTGTGCTCTTAATTTTACGCCGCTAAGCGTGGAGGTGATGTCAAGTAGACTTTTACATTGCTACCATTTTGGGGTGCCTATGACGTTTTATTTCACTTTTTTTGGGGGGAGGTGGAATGAAAAAAAAAAAATTAACTATTTTCAAACCATTTTATTATAATATTTATTATTAAATATCACTACCACTAGGGGGCATGATCACTGATACCGTACACATACATATGTATTGCAGTGTACTAAATCACAGTGATGTGGGTTGTTAAGCAACCTATTAGGCTCTGCCTCTGGCAAGGTGGACCAAGATGGCAGAATTGGAGGGACCTTTGTTAGGACCCCCAATTGCCACAACAATCCATCTACTTCCACGAATGCGTCACAGGGGGTTCTGATGGAAGAGAGGATAAAGATGTGAACCCCCTAGATGCTGCGATCCCAGAGAAATCTGGTTGGACAGCAGCTTTGCTCATAAACGTACATGTATAGCATTGGGGCTGATGTATTTCAGATCTCAGTTAGGAAAACTGGTTGCAGAGCCCTGATGCAAAGTCTTATTTCATTGTGTGAAACTACAAGTCCCAGAATGTCCTGGCAGCCAGGAGTTGTAGGCTCACATCAGCTGGGGAATCGCAGGCTGCAGTTGTATGATGACGTCGCTTACACTTGTCACTCTTGCTCAGTCTTCAGAAAATCCTGGCTTTACCGTCACTGGAGGAAGTGCTGAATCCGGCCCAGATGAACCCCGGACACATCATGTACAACATGACCCACACCAGCAAACATGGAGTCGTCTTTCTGCAAGACAAAACAGGTGAAGCCTCTCTTAGGTCTCCTCCACTATGTATTGTCTTGTGTCACTTGTCTTATTGATGTGTCTTGTCGTCTTCCAGATGATCTTCCTCACTGGGTCTTGTCTGCAATGAAGTGCCTCGCAAATTGTGAGTATTAGAGGATGTAGTGGTTGTCTATGCCGCTGGCCCTATCCTCTAAAATAACTGCAGGATCAGACTACAGATAAGGATTGTTTGTAGTCTGTAACCATGGAGACACACAGGTCAGCGATGGAGCTGTATATACAAACCAGTTGAAGATATTTTGTTACATACTGGGTTTTTTTTTTTTTGTTAGATGTAGTAGGTTAATAAAAATGTAGAATTGTCTTTTTATAGGGGTTTTCTGGGACTTCTAAATACATCACCTAACCTTAGGATAGGTCATCAATCTATGATCAGTGGGGGTCCAACACTTGGGGCCCCTGCCTCATGAGCACTGCCGCCTCTTCCCTGTGCTGATGACATCCTGTTCGATGGTTACGTGGTGCAGCAGAAGCTCAGTCCCATTCACATGTATGGGGCTGAGCTGCAATACCAAGCTCATGTGATATGTATGGTATTCAGTGGCCGACAACCCCCACCAATCAGATGGGGGAGGGGTTGAATTTGGGCCAACACCTTTAAAGCCTATCTACTATTTCCCCCACCCCCACAACCAAACTTGTTGCTCCGATGCATCTAAAATTTTGTGCACAGCTACTATACAAACCTATGCGTCTCCATGGTAACAGACAACAAGTAAAACCTGTGTAGTCTGGTCTAGCAGTTCTATTCCCTTCTGTCTGTCTTCTATTCCTGCTAATATAGTAAATGTATGGGTTTGGTTTTATGTGTTTTGTTTAGGGCCTAGACATAATGACATGAGCCAGCCCAGCTATCCCGGCTTTGAGCGCGACGTCTTCAGAACGGTCGCAGATCACTTCTTGAACCTCCCGGGGCCGCTCCTTACATACGAGTATTATGAGCTTTTTGTTAATATTTTGGGTAAGTTTTCAGCCTAACCATTCATGTTCCTGGCTCTTGTCTAGCGGGCTGAGCTGGTGCGGCTGTAGCGTTCAGTGGTCAGTCCATCATATCCGTACGCTTCATCACATACTGTACTGTGCAAGGCTCAGTCCACTGTGTTGTCTTGCATGGCAGAGGATGCTGCATTATGGTAAGTGGGTCTCTGGCTGCCTCAGATCTTGCCCTATATGTGCCGGGTTCTTAGTTTAGGCTTAATACAGAGGATAGCTGTGCTGTTAACCCCTTGTCAGCTGCTGGGATCCCTCGTGTTTAGCTGTTTTTGGCAAGTAAAGCAACCAAAAAGTTGCATGACACCCAGTGGGGTGCAAGCAAATACAGTGCCTGAGAGAGAGCCACAGATGAAAGCAGGTTCCATTAATGTAGAAAGTCCTGTTACATAGAAACACTTTGTTGTGCGTGCACAATAGTCTTATAAATAAATTGCATAAGAAATTCTGTGCCCTTTGCCACATCCTCATAACTATGCACCAGGAGACTTCCATATCTAAGAGGGGAGATGGAGCTGTAGACCCACGTTACACCCTACAGTGCTCGCCCCCATTAGGCATATGGAATCCTAGGAGATGCTTTGTGTACTAGTGCAAAAAACCGAGCGGCCCGGACCACGGAATCTGCAATGCAATTGATTTACAAAAATCACTGTACACGGACTCTGGTAACAGGACTAAATTGTACATGCAATCCTGCGACCACACGGGATGTACATGTAGTGATTGTTATACTGAAACCAGAGGAGAGAAAAGTCCTCTGGGCAGGATGTGAACCTAGCCTGAGACCTTCTGTGATTCTGGCTGGAATTCTACTAAAATGCTACAAAAATCTTCCTAGTCCTAGAGATGCTGGGGTCTGGTGACACTAACCTATCTATCTGCAGGGCTGGGGTGATATGCTGGGTCTGGTGACACTAACCTATCTATCTGCAGGGCTGGGGTGATATGCTGGTTCTGGTGACACTAACCTATCTATCTGCAGGGCTGGGGTGATATGCTGGTTCTGGTGACACTAACCTATCTATCTGCAGGGCTGGGGTGATATGCTGGGTCTGGTGACACTAACCTATCTATCTGCAGGGCTGGGGTGATATGCTGGGGTCTGGTGACACTAACCTATCACCCCAGCCCTGCAGATAGATAGGTTAGTGTCACCAGCATATCACCCCAGCCCTGCAGATAGGTAGGTGTGTCACCAAAACCAGCATATCACCCCAGCCCTGCAGATGATGGTTAGTGTCACCAGCATATCACCCCAGCCCTGCAGATAGATAGGTTAGTGTCACCAGAACCAGCATATCACCCCAGCCCTGCAGATAGGTTACTGTCACCAGAACCCAGCATATCACCCCAGCCCTGCAGATAGGTTAGGGTCAATGGAATCAAACAGTATTTTCCCATTGTGAATCGCTGCCTCCATTGCTGATATATGGCTGTCTTTGTCAATATGCAAATGAGTTCTTTGCAGCTGCGGGGGTAGCTGCCATTGCTCCAAAGAACTCCTTTGCATCTTGACCTAAAATGGTGATATTTTGGTAATGGAGACTGATTCACAAGGGGAAATCTTTGGTTAGGTTCACCTGAATCAATCTGCGAGGCTGGGGTCTGCTGACACTCCCTTTAAGAGTGTAATCCAAGTAAAAAAAAATTTTGTAGAGGGTAAGAATGGAATTAAACAAAAAGTGGTTCTCGTCTCATTGCTCCCATTCTGATGCTGCTCAAGCCCCATGCTGGACTCTACTTGAAACACAAGAAGTGATCAGTCAGCCAATCACTGACTACAGGGGTGACTCCGCCTCATCCTGTGATTGGCAGACTGATCACTTCCTGTGTTTCAAATAGAGTCCAGGGACCTGAGGCATCATATGGGAGCGGCGGGCAGCACGGTATACCTCTAGAGCGCTTCTTTCCACTTAGTTTCCAGTATTGTTACAGTGAGCTTGCTTGCAGGATGTATGCATGATATTGCTGTTTGCTGTGTCTTATGTTCCCATGCTTTGCCACTGTCCTCACTAACCTGCCCCTGCTCACATTATACCCCTGTATTTACTACCCCTGCACATTATAACTTCTATTTCGTTCCTGGTTAGTTGTATGTGGCTACATTACGGTACCCCACAGGCGCAACAAGAGGCACAAAGCAAAGAAGGAAGCGTCCGCTGCACGGCTCTCCCAGTCCTCGCCATTGAGCAAAACAAACTTTAAGTCTACAGAATGCCTGCTCCTCAGCTTGGTGCGGAAGGTGCCCAACGAAGATGAGGAAGACGATGATGATCACAGCTTCGGAGAGCTGGGCAGGGAGCACAAGGACTTTGCTTTACATAATACCAACAGGGAGAAGCTTTACAACTCCCTTGCAAGGCGGCCCAAAGATAGCCAGATCATAGGTGGCAGCTGTCAGAACCTATCCACCTGCAGGAAGGACTCCAGCAGCCCCTATAGAGTCCGGCTGCGCAGTTGCTCACTGGAGGGAATCGCAGACGTGTCCTGTACTGAAATGAGTCCTGGGAGCGATTCCCCAGAAGTGTGTTCTCCGGTTTATTTAACCCTCTCCCCAAATCTACCTTCTTGCCCAGAGCATGGTGTGAACAGTGAATCTGTACCTGCTGCTGAAAGCAATGTTCAATCCCGGCAGCGCCGCCACCCTCCAGCAGAGGGCGCTCATAAATCTGACTGCAGGAAACTGCCTAGATCACAAAGCCTGGGGGATTGTCTCGGGTCTTGCTCTAGTATAAACGCTCCAGTGGCCGAGATTACTGTCAAACCCGGGCAAACTGGCCAAGGTAGACTGCAGAAGCGCTTGAGCTCTATCGAGGGAAGTGAAGTGGCTGATCCGGGTATCACCGTCACCAAACGCTTGTGCCAGAGCAATATGGAGCTCGCCGGTTCTGTCCCCTCAAACTCTTCTGCACTGCACGCTTGTCAGCCCTGCACTGGCACTGAAAGTAAGGTTAACGCTGTTTATTGCATGTTTTCCTGCATGTCTGTGTCCTAGTAATCCAGCCTGTGACATGTAGTCCTAGTGATGCATGTTCTGCTCCTCACACTATTCCTGCATGACTTACCTAAAATCTGATTTTTCTCCCAAACTGCAATCTGTGCATGCAAATCTAGCTTGCAATAATTTCTCACTCCATTTTTGCATCTAAAATAACACATTTAAGCTGCTTCACAAATGGTCCGTTTTCTGTATACAGCTCCTAGGCCAGCCTGTGTGTCTCCATGGTGACAGACTACATATAAACCCTGTGTGCAGTCTGACCCTGCAGTCATGGATTACTGCGCTCCCTCTACTGTCAGCACCATGTTCCAGTGATCGTGGGGGGCGCCAGATCATGGACCCCCCAATCTTCTGACATATCTATCAGAGAAAAAGATGTCTATGATCAGAAAAGTTGCATAATCGGACACATAACTAACTGTATCTTCTCTGCTCACATCTAAAGCAAAGTTCCTGATTCTATAGGCTTTCCAGAAAGCAGTGCATGGTGGGAGCCGAAGTGCTGGTAGCCTGTCAGTGGTTTATCTGCAGTCTGTTTCCAAGGCTTAGTAGAATTTACTCTAGTTACCACCAGAGCTGTAGCTCAAAAGCTGTGCAAAATAAGTCTCTCATTTGTCACATTGCTCGTAGGGATGGTTTGGAGCGTTATATATTTATACATGTTCTGCTCGGATCATATTTGTACATACAGTGGGAGCTTTTCCTGTCCATCTGCCCTTCACTTGGGTGCTCTTATAATCTGGGTGATGCATGTGCGCGGCTCGGTGTCACTTTTCAGGTGGCGGTCCAGAATAATGCTGCACAAGGCTGTTATTTTGCTTTATAGGATCCCCCGATGTGGCTGCTCGGGTCTCGCACTTCTGTCATCTACTTGTAGCTGATTTACTATGGCTGATCCTTGATTTTTGTGTCTAAATTGTGCTAAAAAAATCTTTCAGTAGCTGTAGAAGTGCTCTGATTTCCTTACGACTTCATTTATTGATGATTCTCTATTCACTTCCAAAGCTGCATTCAGTTCTAGTCTGTTCCCAGGGTGCTTGGTGGGAATTTAAGAGGACCTTTCACCACCTCACCCAGCTCAAGCGCTTTACACTTTTAATAGTCGCCCCTCCATTCATTCTGCTGTAGTTAGAATTTTTTTTTCTCTAGCCCCCACCGTTCCTGAGCAATTAGTGCTGTTAGTTTTGGTGCCTGATATAACTAGACTCCCTAATGTCAAGTGGGTGGTGTCGGGCAGGAACAGGCAACAGGGAGTGACTCAGAGCACTGACACTGTCCACCTCTGATTGGAGCTCTAAGTCACACCCCCCCCCCCCTTTCCTACTTACGTCTGACATCACCCACTGGATTTTAGGGAGTTTAGTTACCATATTGGGCAACAAAAGTAACAGCCCTGATTTCTCAGGAATGGTGGGGGCTAGAGGAAAAATTCCAACTGTCCCTGAATTCTTGGAGCGGCACCTATTGCAGTATTAGAGCTCGAGTAGAAAAGTCATCGTTTAAAAGGATTTCCCAGGCTTAGACCAAAAAACAGCGCCACACCTGTCCACAGTCTGTGTCTGGTATTGCAGCACGGCTCTATTGAAATGAATGACTGAGCTGCAATACCATGCACAGCCTTTGGAGCTGTTTTTGCAATGAAGCGGCCATATTTTTGTAGTCCTGTTGGGTCACATGACTGACAGTGGGATGGAGGTAGGCTAGGGTGTTGGAGTGGAAACTTGAATGCAGCTCTGGGCATGACTAGAGTAGAAAACCTTATATTACTCAGCGAATGCAAAATTTCTTAACCTTTAGTCATTTTGCTGACTCTTCAGCCTTCCGGAGACTTCCTTGTCCTCCGGCCATCCATACCTCACTTGTGCCCTCCTGCCCTCAGGTTTGCTGCAGCCTCACCTGGAGCGGGTGGCAATAGACGCCCTTCAGCTCTGCTGTCTGCTCCTCCCGCCCCCGAACCGCAGGAAACTCCAGCTGCTGATGAGGATGATCTCCCGCATGAGCCAGAACGTGGATATGCCGCGTCTGCACGATGTCATGGGCACCAGATCTCTGGTAAGATTTCATTGTGTGTATAGTGCACAGCGCCTGCCTGTTTTTGGACTTTTTTTTGCCGTCTAACTTTGTTTTTTTATTTTGGTTAGATGATCCAGACTTTCTCCCGCTGCGTGTTGTGCTGCGCCGAGGAGGTGGATCTAGATGAGTTGCTGGCTACAAGACTGGTCTCCTTCCTCATGGACCATCACCAGGAGATACTCCAGGTGCCTTGTTACCTGCAGACGGCAGTACAGGATCACATCCAGTATCTCCAGGGATCCCATGTAGGTTACCGTAATAACATGTGTTGCATACATGGCTGGTGGGGGAGGGCTCCTGCTGCAGCTATTTGCCTGACAGTAACACCGGTCTGATTCTAGCAGGGGTGTGAGCGTGTCCCACCAGAAAGGGCTACATGCAAGGGAGCTACTGCAATGGTTGCCATGTAATACCGCAGATCTCCTGCAGTGGCCGCTGTGAACCTTCAGGATATCAGCTGATCGCTGCTGGTTCTTCCTTTGGGGAGGGGTTTGTAGAGTTTGGTGGCCATTGCGTTTTTGAAGGGGTTTCCAAAATTAAAAAACATTGCTGCTTTTCTTTAAAGATGAGGGACCCATCGGACCCAACTCCTGGCTTCTACTTCTGCAAGCAGATCAGCACACAGGAATTCGAAGAGCAAAAGGTGGTTACGTCGCAAGCCGCCATCATGGAGCTTCTGGAGAGCATAGTGAAAGATAAGAACATATCCGTGAAGGAGAAGAAGAAAAAACTCAAACAGGTCTGTAGTCTGACTACGACTACAAAGGTCTGCCAGTGGCTAGATACATAAAATGTAAGGATATTTTTCAATTTTCTACAAACTTGGTTGAATTCAGTGGAAATTTCCTCTTTCAGTTTCAGAAAGAATATCCTGGAATTTACCGCAGCCATTTCCCGACGACGGATAGCGAAGCCAGACTCTTTGGAGACAAGCCTACGATCAAGCAGCCGATGTTGGTTCTGAAAAGGCCAAAATTTCGCAACTTGAGATACTGACTAGAGCAGTCGCCCCTGTAGGACAGTCTCCCAGTCTTCTTAGCTTCTTATGTCTCAGAATCCTCCCTCTGTTTACATATTCTTTCTTACTAAACTTCAGGGAATTACAGGGTTTACAGTGTATGAAGCAGAGCCGATATCTGGCTACTGGGTAATGACAACTTTTTTTTTTTTTTTTTTTTCCTCAAGAGGGGTCAAAATAAGTATAATCTGCCCCAAAATCAATGTTAATGGGTTGGTAGAGCAAGGCTGAACATCATTTTTTCCAATTGGCGGCGCTGTTGCATTGCAGTCTATGGGAAAAATTGCTGCAACTGTGGTGAAAAGTGGTACTGCAAGCAAAACCCATTAGGATAATCTTCATAGCCATGTATTAGGGAATTGTTCAAATGTCAATGCCCTGATAAATTCTCATAACTTACATTTTTCTGTTACCTCGCGTCTACTCACTGCATGTAATCTCACACCAGAAACCTAAGCAGGTTAATAAGCTTTTACATTCCATCCTTTGACCATTGTGCGTCCATGGGGGAGAATATACAATTGTTCTTGCACCAAGTGTCTGTCCTATTCACTTGACACAGCAGCTATTTTGACCCGCTTCTATACTTGAGGGGTCAGTTCGGGCATTGTCCTCTTTGTGTCCATTATGGTTGTATAATGGTGTCCGACGTGGTCACGATAGACTGGTGCCGGCTTCCCCGAGCCCTTCCTATTGCGATGTCTCTCTAATACTGATGGATTTCTTATCTTCCTGCTCTCTTTTTTTTTTTGTTTTTTTGTTTTTTTTTTTCCATTTCTTCCTGGGGGAAACTTTTATTAAACTGACAGCAGCTGACATGGCGATTACTTACCGTATATACAATGATCGCCACGTCTCCGATACTGACGCCTGTGTGAAATGAAGTGTGCCTATAAGCATTGCCAAAGATGACTGGAGAAGCCATACTACAGATCCATCATTACCAGACCAGGATTTGTAGTATGGACTGCTCCCTTTAAAAAATAAGTTTTTGGGATTTTTTTTTTTTTTAAATTTTACTGACTTGTACTGACATTTCTATCATTGCCTATTTGCACATTAAATGGCACACGACCCTCCTGCACAGGCCTAGAAAGCTGATGGGTGTAGTGTCCAAACAGCTGCTAGGTAACCTGTACTGGGTTAAAGGGGGAACTCCACCCGTTGGCTCCTTAGCTATGAACCAATCACGCTCCACCTAACTTGTTATTGTTGGCACATAACTGGTTGTTATGGCCAGTTACTCATCTTTTACCTTGCATCGTGTTTCCAGACTGCAGAAACTGCTGACCTGAAGGTGGAGTGCCCCCACGTAATGGCCGCCTATGCAGTGTGCAGGAGGTTGGTGCTGTTTACAAATCCTGAACCACCCGTGTGCCTCCTCATAGAAAGCTGACATTGTGTTTGTCTGCATGTTGCACTCCGTTGTATATATTTGCCCTATATATTTGTCTTCCTAGTGTTTTGTGCTTTATAGTGTAAGTGCTGGGTCCCTTGTTTTTTTATTGTTGTGTACAGGGGTGAACATTTTTAAATGCATTTTATTAACCTATTTTACTTCCTTGTAGTAGAAAACCGGCTCTAAAGTTCTCCCTAGCAACACTCTAGGCATTGCCAGGGAGAGTTGTCTTATTACCAGTATGTACAGATGTAGCTGTTGCCAAAATAGGGCGGATCACGTCAAATAGCTGTATCTTCAGTTATATACTCTATAGTGGTTCTGGTGTCATATGAAGGCATTTGTAGTTAAAGAAAAAAAAAAAAAAAAAAACTGAGGTCACTAGCTAAAGACAGTCAGAATGTGAAGTTTATATGCAGCATTCTGTAGTGTTAGTAGCACATAAAAGCTGAGGCTCGCAGCTTTCATATGACACCAGAATCGCTGTTCTAGGTGGTATATAACTGTAGATACAGCTATTTGAGGTAGAGACACTCCCCTTTAGGCAAGTGCTGCATTACACATGTATATGGATTCTCCCTGGCAATGCTTAAAGGGTTTCTGGTGAGAACTTCAGAGCCTGATTTCTACTAAAAAGGAGTAAAATGGGTTAATAAAGTATATTACAAAAATTGTCCCCCGAACACCCCAGTATACAATAGACAAAAAAAAAGTTAAAAGCACCTACACTTTAATTTTGCTGAAACTTTATTATACATATTGCATGAAGAAACGAGCTTTATACTTTTTATCTAAAATGCAAAAACTTTCTATTAATGGTGAAGCAATAAACAAATTTTGTATAATTTTTGCAGTGTTTTTTACCTTTATTAAATTAACTGACCCTGTCTGACCCCCGCTGCTTTTTTTTGTTTACCTGCCTATCTCCGCTCCTGTCCATGGCCTGATTCGGTCTCTGGGAGACCTGAATACAAGTGGCTGTGGACAGGAGCGAAGATGGGTACGTGAATATTAGCTGTTATATGCTGGAGTAATCCAGTAGTTAGCGGCCTAAAATTCCTATGTGGAGGGCCTGTATGGGGCCGAGCACTTAGATGGGGCTATAATGTAAACCGTATACTGTATGGACTCAGTAAATTGTATGGAGGGCAATATACCATGTAGAGAGTGTTATACTGTGTGGGGACCGCAGACATGTCACAGGCAGGGGCAGCTATCCCTGCACTATCGATCATGAGAACTGCCCCATGTGAATGGGACTGACGTGTGCATGGAGCGGAGGCCACATACCGTATTGTCACCACCACTCCTTTCACATGGAGCACTTGGGAAGAAGCAGGTCCATGTTTCACCAGGTGGCCACTTATCTCCTTAGCCCTACAAGTATGGGATTTCTATGGACTCGCAGGTATGTTACTAGGGAGGTCCAAGAAGCCTGACCAAAAGGATCCTTGGATAAGAAGCCCTATATCATAAGTTGCAAAACCCTGCTTTGGGTTGAAATCCCCTTCAGTTCAGCAGGTGACGTAGACTGTGGTGTCCTCTGTGCAGAGTTTATTTTGTGGTTTCCTCGTATACTGACGTGTAGGATATTTTTACATAAGTCACTTGTATAATATCCTGGTAGGGTCACGGATAAAATGCAGCTAAAGTGCCGGATATAATCTCATTATTAAATGTTCTAGGACAAAGGTTCTTGTTCTCAGCAGCCAAGGACCGAACCGAAATAATAAGACGCAGTAATCCCGTTACACAACGCCATGACAAAGAAGGCCGGACGCCATCATCAAGGAGTCCAAAATCCTAAAAATATTGAGAACTCTCCTTGTACTTGCTGCCCCTAGAGGTGAAATAAGACGGAGCAGCACCCAAATGGTTAAACCTACTAGGATAATAAGAGCAGATATAAAAGGAATTGCAAAACTAACAATTGCCTAATAGAATTGACGTCTGTCCAAACTACTTGCGTTCTGTCCAGGGCAACTACAGGAATGCTAAAAGGGTGTGTATATTTTTGCAACAATTTTTCCATGTCGTCCTAATTGCCTCCAGTTTGTGTATACAGTTCCTACATAGAGCTATGTGTTTCCGTGGTTACAGACTACAAGCTAACCTTGTGTAGTCTGATCCTGTGTACACGGGATCTCTGGTGACTTCACTGCTCTTACTGTAAAGAATCCCTTCCAAAATTGTTCCTATGCAACAGACTACAGGTCTTAAAGTATAATGCATGTGGTTATTTAGTGACCTGATGGGATGTCTAGGCAGATTTACCACGCGGGGGTCTGGTCGTGGTGTATCACCCCTTGTAGGAGCTGTAATGGCGACTATATTGGCTTTCCCAGCAATGGATGCAAGAAAGAGACGACTGAATATAATTTTGGCTTTGATCATTTTAGGGGAAAATTAGTTTTATGGTCCTATAGGAAGATTCTGAAGGGTCACAGTCTCCTTTTGTCTTGAGATGTCCATCCACAGGGCTCCATTGTCAGAAGTTTCTGCCGGTTCCTCCATGTAGTCAGCCATTAGCCTGAGATAAGCTCTTGTCTTGCTGCGTGTGACTGAATTCCTTCCCCCGATTCTTTCCTTTAATCCACTGCTGGTTTGAAAGGATTTAGAACTAAACATTTTTCAAAGAACCTCCTTGTGCGAAGAGCAAAGACGCTGAAGACTGAATGGAGAGAGCCGCTTCAAGAGAATCCGCTCCTGAAAGAATCTTCTGTTCTCCGTCCGCTCGCTCATTGGCTGCGCCGGCTCTTTAAGAAGATTATTCTCTCAAAACAAATCAAAGTCCCTATAAATAGACGGAGACTCAGACTCCCAGACTCACTCTCCGAGCGGCTCGTCCCTTAGCAGGAGGCATCATGGTCAGCCGGTAAGTGGCAGGTTGGACGCCATTAGTATTCCCATCATCTTATAGAAGTCTTTTATAAAAATTCTAAGGAAACTTCTTTTTTCTTGCAAAGTATCTGCAGATAAAAGTCTTGAGGTTTCTGCATCTGAGAATTTAGGAATCTTATATTATATTAGATACAATGGGGGAATTTAGTAAAATAAGCGCGTTGGGTTTCTGGTGCAAAAGTGGCGCGTTTTTGGCGCACAGACAAAAATGTACCAAAAAAAATGGTGGGGCGGGGACAGCTTGACCTGACATTTACTAAAACTCCAGTGTAGACCTCAATCTTGGTGCATGGGGTCATGTGAGAATTAAGGGTTTGGAGTCTCATAATAATAAAGGCGCATCTCGCACCAGCAGGGCTATGAACAAAGACTGGCAGAGGAAACGCCAGTCTTAATAAATTCCCTCCCATTGTATTTAACCCAAAGTAGGGAAATTGTATGTGACCATTCTCTAATATTGTATGGAGTGATCTCATAATACGTTTTATGGCTGCAGAAAATTCACATTTTCCACCACTGCCCTGCGAATCCTCCAGCAGAAGGCAGGCTGCTGCTTATGGCAGCCTGTATTCTGTATAGGGCAGTAGACACAGCAGGTTTGCCTTTCTTGTAGTTCTTATTTTAATGCTCTTACTGTAAAGAATCCCTTCCAAATTTGATGATTTGCCACAGGCTTACAGTTCTAGGACAAGATAATTTGGGGTGGGGGGGTTATATAGCGATACGACAGTAGGGATGTCCTGGGATGTGTGGACTGGAGGGGCAGCCCATGTAAAGCGCGTCTGTCCCCTCTCCTGACATGTCCACTTTACTACATACTTGTATTCTGCATGAAATATCAATTCTGGAGAGTCTTTCTTATAAGGCTTGTCATTACTCTGTTACTCCTCCTGGAAATTTATCAATACACTGACCACTGGGGTAACCAGTTGAGGGTCTGGTCCTGCACAGTCAGACACTGGCAGCTCACATTAACTTGCACATTTGCGGTATTTTTTTTTTTTTTTTTTTTTACAGTGTCCACCATAGCGAATAAATAACATTATTTTTGGATGTTTTGGACTCCTATGCACATGGCGATACCTGAGGCTCGGTTCACATAGTGCATTGTTGTCAAAAATAAAAACACATGCGGTTTCATGTAAAAAAAAAAAAAAAATTTGGGAGCAATTTTTTCATTTTCTGCATAATTTTTTAACTGGGACAGTGTTTACTATTTATTATACTTTCTTTTTTTTTAAACTTTTTACACTTTTTTTTTTTTTTTTCTACTGTCCCACAAAGAAGCTCAAAATTGGGGTCACTTGATCACTGTACCATATACTGCAATATTCCAATATGGCAGTATATGGTACATGGACTCTTTATGTGTAATGCGCACAAAGACTCAAAGCGCAGGGAGCATTGTAGAGTAGCGGAGTTAGTGGCTACCATATAGGCGCTCATCACAATCTCACCCCAGAGGACCTGAGGGGGGCGCTCTTTAAGGATAAAATATCTGTCAGCCAAATTATCTTTCTGCCTTCATCTCCTCTATTGATGTCCCCATTTGCCAAATGGGCTGTTATTTCTTAGAGGGAGATAAGTGGCTGCCCAGGCTGTACATATTACAGCTTGATCTGAGTGCAGCAACTTCCTGATACAATTACGGACATGACCACTCTGTTGTATATGGTTCAGTTCACACAGGAGTCTTTATTTTGCAGTGTGGAGCACCCTGCTGGCGGCTATAAGAAACTGTTTGAGACAGTGGAAGAACTGGCCACCCCAATGAGCGTCCACATCACAGGTAAGTGCTTCAATGTTAGACATTGTGGGGGGGGGGGAGGCTCCTGCTGCAGCCAGTTGTCTTATAGCCAGGCGCAGGGCAATAAACAGGAGGAATATCTGAGCTTCAGTATGGGACAGAATAGGAAAGAAGGAGATTAATGAGGGGAATATATATATATATATATATATATATATATATATATATATATATTTTTTTTTTTTTTTTTTTTTAAAGATGTGCTTAGCAAAGTATGGATACTCATTGACATTGCTTTCCAACAACTTAAAGGGATTGTCCAGCCACAGCAACTTATCCCCTACCCACAGGATAGGGGGTAACTTTCTGTGGCTGGACAACCCCTTTAAAGGGATAAGAATACTATTGCTTAACATGGAGTTTAATTGCTCACTACTTTACATCACATATCTCTTACCTCTTATAACGCTCCGGCACTATTATAAGCAGTGACTGTATAGCCCTGAGGAGTCTCTATGATGGCCGCCTTGCTCTTCCTCGCTGCAGTTTTCACTCTCCATTCCTTCTCGGACAGGTCGGTTACCCATGTGGCTGTCCGGCAGTCTGCTGCGATGTGGGCCCGGACTGTTTGAAGTGGGGTCCGAGCAGTATTATCACCTGTTTGATGGACAAGCCCTACTACATAAGTTTGAGTTCAAGGAGGGACAGGTGACGTATCATCGCAGGTAGGTGTCCGTTACTTACATTATATCTTAAAGGGGTCCCCTGGTTTTTCAATCTCTGGACAACTCCTTTAGCAACTTTCCAGGATTAGAAAATCATGGCTGATTTCCACAGTATGTGTGTGGTATTGCAGCTCAGCCTCATTCACTTCAGTGGACCTGAGCTGTAATACCTGACACAACCCATGGGCAGGGGAGGCGCTGTTTCAAGAAACAAAAAAGCAGATATGTTTTCTACTCCAGTACAATTCCTGCAAAACCACACAAATGACACGTATACATGTATGTAGTTATATTTCATGTGTACATTTAATAGTCAAGACATAAAAGGCGATGATGCTTTAAAGGGATTGTACAGGGTTGAAATACATGGCTGCTTTTTTCTCAACTAAAAATCCATCATTTTGTTTATGCAGCACTGTGTGTCTCCATGGTAACAGACTACAAACAATCCCTCTGTAGTCTGACGTAGGGGCCAGTTTACAGGAAGCAAATGACCCTTTAAATAATGACAACGTATGGAAAATAACACCTAGTACAGTATTTTTCTGAGACAAAGCTCCAAATCCTCTGCATAGAAATAGTTAAATAATAGTTGTCTCACTACCCTCCGCCACCACTATGGGGCGCTTAGGAGCTTATTACATACTGAGTTGTTATTGAGCTCAATACAAATAATATACAGTGAGCTCCTCCTAGTGGTGACGGCAGGTATAAAAATCTCATGAACTCAATGAGGGAAATTTATCATAAATCCGTTTTGCTGGATTCTGCGCTGTCATAATTTGCCCCCACTTTATCTCCGTTCTATTTAATAATACTGTCCCCTATAGGAGAGAACAGGTAATAGCATTTACTGTATGCCAATGAATGCTACTGGTACTACCGGTCCTCGCCTATAGGGAACAGTATTATTGAAGTTGATTAAAACCCAGTCACTTCTGACCCCAGGTTTGTAAAGACTGACGCCTACGTCCGAGCGATGACCGAGAAGAGGATTGTCATCACGGAGTTTGGCACCTTTGCCTATCCAGATCCCTGCAAAAATATATTCTCCAGGTGAGTGAGGGGCTCTGAGGGTTTAGAAAGTCTTAAGGCATAAAATAATTTAAAAAAAAAAAAAAAAATCCTATTTTTATATTTTTTTTTCTTAGGTTTTTCTCATATTTCAAAGGCCTAGAAGTGACAGACAACGCCCTGGTTAACATATACCCCGTGGGGGAGGATTTTTACGCCTGCACAGAAACCAATTTCATCACAAAGGTCGATCCTGAAACATTAGAAACAGTCAAGAAGGTATTTTATAAAATGGGGAAGGGGCTTGGTTGCCATAGACCAGGGGTTGGTAACCTTCGACACGCCGGTTGCTATGAAACTACAACTCCCAGCATCTATTACTGGTTCTACTGGTCTTAGGAGAAGTGAATGGAGCATTCTGGGAGTTGTAGTTTCACAGCAGGTGGAATTCTGAAGGTTGCTGACCCCTACCGTAGACTACCTTACCTGATTCTTCCCTTTTAGTCCTGATGAATGAACTTGCAATTTCTATGTAGGAAAGTAGATAAGTGGCGCCCTATGTGTCTGCCAGCTGCTTATCTCCGGGAGGATAATAGGATCACATAGGACGAAATCCACAGTCAAACTGTCTTCATAGACATGAGATTATTTGAAGAATGGCTGACAAAAATCTCATGTGTACAGCCGACTTTGCCTTTATAGATGTGTTGTAAGTGCCTTGTTTTAAAGGGATTGTCTCATCATAACCCCTGTTGGTATGACCTATCAGACATATGGACATCATAGAGGGGGTCAAGGCAGCTCCATTCTGGCAGACTCTGCAAATATAGATAAAAAAAAAACAAGCAACAGTTCAAATAATCTTAAACATTTCCTACCGTTTTGTGCATACAGCGCCTATGCAGACTCATGTGTCACTATGGTTACAGAATACAAACACTCTGCAGACTGATCCTATAGTCATTCCTTACTCCTCTCCCTCTGCTCTCTTTCCCTGCCTGTAGTTTAAGAAGGCGAGGATCATTGTGCAGGGTCTGACTACACAGTGCTGGTTTGTAGTCTGTAGCCATGGAGACACCCAGGTCTCTATAGGTGCTGGATGTACAAGGCTGTTGACCTCATTGCCTCATTTTTTATCTTATATGCATTGCAGTGATACATGGGGCTGATTCATAAGTATTCACATCCTCTAAGGATCATTGTGTAATTATTTAGCAATTTCCTAAGTCGATCATTGATGCAACAGATAGTAAATGTCAGGTCACATGACTGAGTGCGCCGGGGATAACCTCACTGCTTCTTGTGTGTCTTTCAGGTAGATCTGTGTAAATATATCTCCATTAATGGCGTCACAGCGCATCCGCACATTGAAAACGACGGCACCGTCTACAATATAGGAAACTGCTTTGGGAAGAATTTTTCAATTGCTTACAATGTTGTCAGAATTCCTCCGCTGCAGGCAGGTAAGTGTGAACTGGTGGGAATAATATAGACTGTACCAGAGATTATAGATGAGAAGACTCATGTGCTGGAAATGTCACACAACCAAATGCTGCAGAGAGTGAAGTCTGGATGATGGAGATCTGATGATTCTGTTACCTTACCATTACAGACAAGGAAGATCCCATAACAAAGTGCAATGTGGTTGTCCAATTTCCATGTAGTGATAGATTTACACCGTCCTATGTCCACAGGTAAGCGGGAAGATTACATATAGTAACTATAGACAAGCTAAATACCAGCAACTCACATCTAAATAGTGATAACATAACTAGTATAATACTGCCCCCTATGTACAAGAATATAACTGCTATAATACTGCCCCCTATGTACAAGAATATAACTACTATAATACTGCTCCTATGTACAAGAATATAACTACTATAATACTGCTCCTATGTACAAGAATATAACTATTATAATACTACCTCCTATGTACAAGAATATAACTACTATAATACTGCCCCTATAATACTGCCCCTATGTACAAGAATATAACTACTATAATACAGCCCCCTATGTACAAGAATATAACTATTATAATACTACCTCCTATGTACAAGAATATAACTACTATAATACTGCCTCCTATGTACAAGAATATAACTACTATAATACTACCCCCTATGTTCAAGAATATAACTACTATAATACTGCCCCCTATGTACAAGAATATAACTACTATAATACTGCTCCTATGTACAAGAATATAACTACTATAATACTGCCTCCTATGTACAAGACTATAACTACTATAATACTGCCCCCTATGTACAAGAATATAACTACTATAATACTACCTCCTATGTACAAGAATATAACTGCTATAATACTGCTCCCCTATGTACAAGAATATAACTGCTATAATACTGCCCCCTATGTACAAGAATATAACTGCTATAATACTACCCCCTATGTACAAGAATATAACTACTATAATACTGCCCCCTATGTACAAGAATATAACTGCTATAATACTGCCCCCTATGTACAAGAATATAACTGCTATAATACTGCCCCTATGTACAAGAATATAACTACTATAATACTACCTCCTATGTACAAGAATATAACTACTATAATACTGCTCCTATGTACAAGACTATAACTACTATAATACTGCTCCTATGTACAAGAATATAACTACTATAATACTACCTCCTATGTACAAGAATATAACTACTATAATACTGCCTCCTATGTACAAGAATATAACTACTATAATACTGCTCCTATGTACAAGAATATAACTACTATAATACTGCTCCTATGTACAAGAATATAACTACTATAATACTGCCTCCTATGTACAAGAATATAACTACTATAATACTGCTCCTATGTACAAGAATATAACTACTATAATACTGCTCCCTATGTACAAGAATATAACTACTATAATACTACCTCCTATGTACAAGAATATAACTACTATAATACTGCTGCTATGTACAAGAATATAACTACTATAATACTGCCTCCTATGTACAAGAATATAACTACTATAATACTGCTCCTATGTACAAGAATATAACTACTATAATACTGCCCCTATGTACAAGAATATAACTACTATAATACTGCTCCTATGTACAAGAATATAACTACTATAATACTGCTCCTATGTACAAGAATATAACTACTATAATACTACCTCCTATGTACAAGAATATAACTACTATAATACTACCTCCTATGTACAAGAATATAACTACTATAATACTGCTCCTATGTACAAGAATATAACTACTATAATACTGCACCTTGTACAGAATATACTCTATAATACTACTCCTATGTACAAGAATATAACTACTATAATACTGCTCCTATGTACAAGAATATAACTACTATAATACTGCTCCTATGTACAAAAATATAACTACTATAATACTACCTCCTATGTACAAGAATATATCTACTATAATACTACCTCCTATGTACAAGAATATAACTACTATAATACTGTTCCTATGTACAAGAATATAACTACTATAATACTGCTCCTATGTACAAGAATATAACTACTATAATACTGCTCCTATGTACAAGAATATAACTACTATAATACTGCTCCTATGTACAAGAATATAACTACTATAATGCTGCTCCTATGTACAAGAATATAACTACTATAATACTGCTCCTATGTACAAGAATATAACTACTATAATACTGCTCCTATGTACAAGAATATAACTACTATAATACTGCTCCTATATACAAGAATATAACTACTATAATACTGCCCCCTATGTACAAGAATATAACTACTTCTCTGATCAGTAGGTCTCTGGTAACTCTGTCTTTTGTCTTCCAGTTTCGGAATGTCTCCAAATTATCTGGTCTTTGTAGAACAACCAGTGAAGATTAATCTGTTTAAGTTCCTCTCTGCCTGGAGCATCTGGGGAGCCAATTACATGGATTGCTTTGAGTCTCATGAAACTATGGGTGTGAGTAATAACACTGCTGTCAGCTCATCTTCTTTGTAGGTTCCCTGTAAATGTTCAGTAACATCCTCAGTCCAAAGAAGTCTCTCTGCTGTAATACCGTAGTCTGTAGACGAGGAGGGGGATGCGGCTACAGATTTCTCTGTCTGTGTGTCTGAGAGTTCATGCTGTGAGAGGGAGGCTGCTGCTTCTATTTAGCTTCCCCCTAGTGGTGGCTGTATACAGCCCAAATTATATATCAAGTCAGGAAAACAGATCTCTCCCATACAGATATATTGTAAAAATCACCACCACCACCAGGGTTGTTAACCACTTCCTTGCTGTGTTCTGTAGGTGTGGATGCATGTTGCTGAGAAGCACACAGGAGAATATCTCAATATAAAATACAGGACATCGGCCTTCAACATTTTCCATCACATTAATACATATGAAGACAATGGATTTCTCATAGCGGACCTCTGCTGCTGGAAGGGGTAATGTCACCAATACTACTGACCCCTTCTAATGAAACTCTTATCAGTGTGCAATGAGCACCCCCTAGTGGTGGCTGCAGGGAGACAGGAATCACAAACCTAATAAAGAACGATAAAAGTTGGGGGTGAGTGTTCCTGCAGTATGACCTAAATAGTCCAGAATTTAAAATACTTGGGCTATTGTTTCAGTAACATCTACGCTCTTCTCCCTGGACTGGAGTTCCCTATGGCTTTGTTACCTAGACCTTAAAGGGACTCTGTCACCAGACCCCAGCATATCACCCCAGCCCTGCAGATAGATAGGTTAGTGTCACCAGGACCAGCATATCACCCCAGCCCTGCAGATAGATAGGTTAGTGTCACCAGATCCCGCATATCACCCCAGCCCTGCAGATAGATAGGTTAGTGTCACCAGAACCAGCATATCGCCCCAGCCCTGCAGATAGATAGGTTAGTGTCACCAGATCAGGCATATCACCCCAGCCCTGCAGATAGATAGGTTAGTGTCACCAGACCCAGCATATCGCCCCAGCCCCGCAGATAGATAGGTTAGTGTCACCAGAACCCAGCATATCACCCCAGCCCTACAGATAGATAGGTTAGTGTCACCAGACCAGGCATATCACCCCAGCCCTGCAGATAGATAGGTTAGTGTCACCAGACCCAGCATATCACCCCAGCCCTGCAGATAGAAGGTTAGTGTCACCAGACCCAGCATATCACCCCAGCCCTGCAGATAGATAGGTTAGTGTCACCAGACCCCAGCATATCACCCCAGCCCTGCAGATAGATAGGTTAGTGTCACCAGAACCAGCATATCGCCCCAGCCCCGCAGATAGATAGGTTAGTGTCACCAGAACCAGCATATCGCCCCAGCCCCGCAGATAGATAGGTTAGTGTCACCAGATCAGGCATATCGCCCCAGCCCCGCAGATAGATAGGTTAGTGTCACCAGAACCAGCATATCACCCCAGCACTGCAGATAGATAGGTTAGTGTCACCAGAACCAGCATATCACCCCAGCCCTGCAGATAGATAGGTTAGTGTCACCAGATCAGGCATATCACCCCAGCCCTGCAGATAGATAGGTTAGTGTCACCAGACCCAGCATATCACCCCAGCCCCGCAGATAGATAGGTTAGTGTCACCAGACCCAGCATATCACCCCAGCCCTGCAGATAGGTTAGTGTCACCAGAACCAGCATATCACCCCAGCCCCGCAGATAGATAGGTTAGTGTCACCAGTACCAGCATATCACCCCAGCCCTGCAGATAGATAGGTTAGTGTCACCAGAACCAGCATATCACCCCAGCCCTGCAGATAGATAGGTTAGTGTCACCAGAACCAGCATATCACCCCAGCCCTGCAGATAGATAGGTTAGTGTCACCAGAACCAGCATATCACCCCAGCCCTGCAGATAGATAGGTTAGTGTCACCAGATCAGGCATATCACCCCAGCCCTGCAGATAGATAGGTTAGTGTCACCAGACCAGGCATATCACCCCAGCCCCGCAGATAGATAGGTTAGTGTCACCAGACCCAGCATATCACCCCAGCCCCGCAGATAGATAGGTTAGTGTCACCAGACCCAGCATATCACCCCAGCCCTGCAGATACATAGGTTAGTGTCACCAGAACCAGCATATCACCCCAGCCCTGCAGATAGATAGGTTAGTGTCACCAGAACCAGCATATCACCCCAGCCCTGCAGATAGATAGGTTAGTGTCACCAGATCAGGCATATCACCCCAGCCCTGCAGATAGATAGGTTAGTGTCACCAGACCCCAGCATATCACCCCAGCCCTGCAGATAGATAGGTTAGTGTCACCAGAACCAGCATATCACCCCAGCCCTACAGATAGATAGGTTAGTGTCACCAGAACCAGCATATCACCCCAGCCCTGCAGATAGATAGGTTAGTGTCACCAGAACCAGCATATCACCCCAGCCCTGCAGATAGATAGGTTAGTGTCACCAGACCCCAGCATATCACCCCAGCCCTGCAGATAGATAGGTTAGTGTCACCAGAACCAGCATATCACCCCAGCCCTGCAGATAGATAGGTTAGTGTCACCAGAACCAGCATATCACCCCAGCCCTGCAGATAGATAGGTTAGTGTCACCAATACCAGCATATCACCCCAGCCCTTCAGATAGATAGGTTAGAGTTTCCTGAATCACACAGTCTTTGATTTGTGAATCACTGCCTCCACTGCCAAGATATTGCTATTTTTTCAATATGCAAATGAGCTCTTTGGAAGAGCAAGGACACCCCCATTACTCCAAAAAGACCATTTGCACATTGACAAAAACAGCAATATCTTGGCATCACAGGCAGCGATTCACAAGGGGAAAAGACTGTGTGATTCAGGCGACCCTAACCTATCTGCAGGGCTGAGTTGATATGCAGGTTCTGTTGACACTCCCTTTAAGTGTCGGCACCGCAGCATCTTCTCCTAGTAGTCGCTGTAACTTTTATCATTGCAGCTTTGAATTTATCTACAATTACCTGTATTTGGCCAACCTACGGGAGAACTGGGAGGAAGTGAAGAAACTCGCAGAGAAAGCTCCTCAGCCTGAAGTGCGGAGATACGTCCTGCCACTCGATATCCAGAAGGTAAAGCACGCCCTCGAATGGGTACACAGGATGCCCTCTAGTGTCAGGTGTTGGGCAGTGTTTACAACTAGAGATGGGAGAACCTTGTGAGATTCGTTTTGTGAATATTTGCGAGGTTCATCCTCCTGTTCCACTTCGGTCTGATCTGTGTTAGTATTACACTCTGGGGTCTCTTCCTGGGTGAGGTCACAGGCCCTGGGGGACAGCTAAAGCCTTCGATTTGGTCTCAATGTTTATATGGGGCGCCCCACTTGACCTCTGAGGCCCAAAAACAGTCTTCAGTGGCCACCTAGGAGGCTGGAAGGTGACTGAAGAGGACTGCGAGGGAGCCCAGGAGTGGTGAGGGAAGACGAGTATCAGGGCTTATGTTTCTGCACCTCTCTTGGGCCTTGAATTATATTTTGGGGTCTGAAGAGATTCCAGAGTAATTGGTGGTTGGTGAACCCCCAAAATTTTTGGTACAGTTGAACTCAAATTTTTTTGGAAAATTTGTAACAAATCCAGTTTGGTCATCTCTACTTACAACTTACTTATTTAGTCCTGTGTTGACTCCTAATCCATTATGACAGTCCCCTATGCTTTACACTGCAGCTCTGCTTGCATCTACCAAATGTTAATCGGGGTGTGTGGGTGTTTTTTTTTGTTTTGTTTTTTTTAATAGGGGAGAGAAATAGAATCCTACCATATAGTATATGCTTTTTTAATTTGTTCAGTATTGATATCTTCTTTAAGCTCTGCTGCACTCCGTTATACTTTACACTGCAGCTCTACTTGCAAAAACTGAAATTTGCTGCCAAATTTTAGTCTGTGTTTTTATTTTGAAAGATAGATATAGTTTCTGGATATAGATATAGATTCAGTTTCTGAATTTTCCTCTTCTACCAGAATGACACAGGAAAGAACTTGGTGACTCTGCCGTACACCACAGCTACGGCCACGCTGCGCAGCGATGATACCATCTGGCTGGAACCAGAGGTTCTCTTCTCTGGACCTCGACAAGGTTTGCATAACAGATAATAGTGCCCACAACTAGTGCATTAAAGGGAGTGTCACTGTATAAAGCCTCATGCACATGGCTATACTATGGCTTCGTACAACCTCTGAGGGGTGCTGATCCTTTAAGAGAAATGTGTCAACACATTGTTTTTACTTTAAACACTTTTTTTTTTTTTTTGCATTTTCCATGCAATTATTATATATTGCAATTTAAACTCCAACCACTAAGCCTAATAATAGACCAATTCTCTTTCCAATTCTATAAAGGTTTTCTTTCCAGCAGTCACCTCATGTACATAGCTGACAGGATTACAGTAGAAGATAACACCACTGAGTCATCATTACATCACTACTGACAATAGATGATGTCACAGCTTATCTCCTCCTCCTCCCTGCACAGAGCACATGTAGAAAACTGTCCCATAGCTCCGAACTATTGCTGTCTATGGCCATGAGACTGCTGTAAAGAATATCACTAAACGTTGTTAATAGGGCAGAGGAAAAGCTCAGGCAAGATGGCCGCCCCCATAATCATGTACAAAAAAAATAAATTAATTTAAAAAATCAAATAAAACAGATTAGGAAAGAAGTGATAAATGTCACTATCTGGTTGTAAAAAAAATAAATAAATAAAAAAACTGTGATATTCCCTTTAAGTTAAATTTTAGAACAAACTCCTCATTGCCGTCTTCGCGGTGCGAGTCATCTTTCTTCCTAAGTGAGTCATTTGCCTAAAGGGCTGCTATTCCCTTTGTTAACTCCTAATTAGATGTGGATTTAACGGAGAAGATCCTGCAAATTGCTTTACTTTGGCACCGATAAGTTTGCACAACTCATTAAAAGTACAGCAATCTGAAAAAACTGCAAACATCCATCTGGCCACTGGGTGGCAGTGTTCACTGTGATTTTATACTGCAGAAATTCCATTACAGATTGTATATTATATATGGATTTATCATGACTTATATAGCACCAGCATAGTCCGCTGCCCTGTATACAGAATGTAATCGCTTGCAGTACCTACACACACAAGGACTACATAGTCCAGCAATTTATATTATTTCATCCTAGTTGTTTTATTGTTTCAACAGCTTTCGAATTCCCACAGATCAACTACAGAGCGTATAGTGGTAAAGACTACAAATACGCGTACGGACTGGGACTGAACCATTTCATTCCTGACAGGGTGAATATATAGGGTTAATAAATATATATAATGTACACAGATACTATTTTCCGACTGATGATGTCACTGTATATATTCTTCTAGCTTGTGAAACTGAATGTCAAGAGTAAAGAGACGTGGGTATGGCAGGAGCCCAACACCTACCCGTCTGAGCCCATATTTGTCCCAACCCCAGACGCCCTGGAGGAAGATGATGGTAATGATATTTCAAGGGACTGTTCAGACAAGGAGTATAAAAGGGGGTTCCATGGTCACCCCAAAATCCTAACAATAACTTGATGCAGTCTCAATGGAGAAAAGTAAAGGGAACCCACCTTTCATATAGTCTGTGCTTCCATCTTCACGATGTCCGCTGTGTGCTAGATACAATGTATCAGCGCAGGTATATACATCACTGTGGCGTCTCATAGAGGACTGCCTAGACTGGATAACATTGCAGTAAACCCTCAGCATTGGGTTTCCAGAGATTTTAAAGGGGTTTTCCAGGAGCTAAATATCTTTAGGACCGATCAGCAATATCATGGTCAGCTCACTTGGGTGAGCACCACTTCTGCTTCATAGGCCATGTGACATCACATTCATCTCTCAGTCACATGATCTGTTTGCATCTCAGTCTCATTCGAGTGAATGGGGCTGAGCTGCAATACCAAGCACAACCTCTTTCAATCCTTTTATTAGGATGGGCCACAACTGCTGAGTACTGTGGCCTTGGAGGCTTTAGGTCATATTCACACACAATTGATTTGTTTCCGTTATTGCTGTGACTGGGGCTCGCTGTCATACCGCGTACATTCAGATGTATGCCAACATTTCTGCGACTAATCTGCTGCATGTAAATACATCCGAATATGTCGCAGCCTTTTCACCTCTGACCGCTCTATAAATGTGATGTCCGGAAGGAAATCTTTGTAAATATATCATCTGTTGTGCTGTCCCTCTCTTATTCCTTCTGGAAAATTAACAACGGTTATCCATGTATTCGCACATTTCCAGGAGGAATAGCAGAGGAACAGCACCGATTTATACAACACAAGTATTTCCTAAGCACACACAAGCAGGAGACCTCCCTCCTCCATCTCTCCTGCTCAGGACCCCCACCTATAATCCAGACTATGTATAATACTAATCTGCCTTGTATCGCTGACACAGGTATCATACTGAGCGTGGCCATTGCCCCAGCCGTGGGACACAAGCCCTCCTTCCTGCTGATCCTGGATGCCAAGGACATGAGTGAAATCGCCAGAGCGGAGGTCGACACCATCATCCCTGTCACATTTCACGGCATGTTCAAAAATTCCTAAAGAGATCACTTGACTGCTTGTAAAGTGTAATACAATGGCCCAGAACACATGTACAGCGCCCCTCAGAGGACAACACAGAGAGGACCCCGTCGTGCCTTCTGCAGTTATATCCATGTGTATATTTATATATCTATTCATCTATGCTGAGCCTACGAGGAGACCCCGGGGGGATAAAGCCTGACAGCCTTAATAAATATATTTTGCATTGTACTGACTGCCAAGTGGTCACATCTCACCCAAGAATATATTTCCATAATTATAATTTTATATATTCACATTTAATATATATCCTTTATTAGGGGACAGCGGTATCTTCCTCACGCTCTAGTGTACCCTGTAAGTACTACCCATGTGTGCCCACCCTAATACAGTAAATAAGAGGTGAGAGGAGGGGGATGCAGCTGCAGGATATCTGTCTCATTATACTGTGAGGTGGAGGGGAGGGGCAGACACATGATTGGCTCAGAGCACACAGCACAGCTCTGACATCACCCCAGGAGGAGCCGCCCTCACAGCAAGCATGGAGACAGAGAGCACATGTGTATTTACAGAGAGGAAAAGCCCCAAAACATGCAGGTTACGAAGAACACTTCTGACTGCAGCGTATCTAATACACCTACAGCAGCCTGTACATATTAGGGTGACAAGATCACATGGCAGAAACAGAAGAGGAAGTCCTCTGCCAATTTTGCACCCCCCCCCTTTATTTTTTTCAGCTACCTGCTTCAATAATCTGCCCTAAAATAAACGCCAAGTTCCTCCATGTGAACCAAGCCATAGACATCGATCAGCCCCAGCCTTAACACTATCATTAATAGGCAGGTTTAACCCTCCACAGGCTGCCAGAAATCTAATCTCTATGACCATTGTTACAATTTATAGTACTTATTCTTTATAAAATAGTCCACTAGAGGGCACTACAGGCTATGAAAATGCAAAGAACAAAAATCTGTAACAGATCTATTGACAATGGTGAAATCAGTAACTCTGTTCAGACAGATACAGACACTATCCATCTGAGTTATAGCTACATTTATTATACTAGAAAACACACGCTATACATGTTATAAATCAAAGTGCTGGTGGAGATCTTCACACAGTCATATTTTTGTTGGCTCTATCTATCGTAGGCCCTGTGCACATGACTGCAGTTTTGGCCCTTGTGCTATCCATTATGACAGGTCCGTAATACCTGATGCCATACAGACCCATTCGTTGCTATGTCCCCATACACACAGCTTTGGTTTTTACGTCTGTGTGGGGGCTGAGCCACAGAATAAGGGGGCAGGTCCTATTTCTGTCTATTTTTGCAGCTCTGTCTCATCCTTTTAGATTGATAGGGTCCATGTAATACACAGACGGATACCATCTGTGTGCAGAGCTCAGTTACCCCCGGACTTGCACATATGGGGTCATATAGAGAGATTTGCACAGACACTGTCCATACCTGTGTGCGTTATACTTTCTGTATTATACTACAAAGGCACAATGGATTTACAGAGATTACTTCTATATTATTTACATGTTATAAATCATCCTCCGATATCCCATGTCGTCACATCCTCAGTAGCGGAGATCTCCGCACACTGACCCTTTCAGATCTTTGCTGGCGAATGATTTTCAAGCATTTACCAAGGACCTAAAAGAGAAAAATAAACATCAAACAAAATTACCTAAAAAAACAACTATTTCTTAAAAGTAAAATCCCTTTAAGGACCATAAAGAGTGAGAAAACACTTATTTCTATGCTAGGATATGATAGTTTGAAGGTACAGGCCCAGAGCCTGAGGCTGCACTACTGACATTTCCTATTTCTATCAGGCACTGTATGGAATTAGATCGATGTTCACACATAACAGGAGGATGTAGATACTGATGTATTGGTGACATATTCTGCATCTTCCAAATATCAAACCGACATGGTGGGTGAGGCCTGAATCACACGGAGAAGCCCTGGATGTCACATTGGTTACTAGAGGAAATGCTCACCTGTCTGGTGTCCTGGGGTAAGATAACGCCATCATCCCAGAGTCTGGCTGATGAATAAAACGCAGAACTTTCCTCCTTCAGCCTAAGAGACACATAATATGTCATCCATCCGTCTGCTCCACTGATACACATCAGATTCTGACATTTTAGGGCAGATGTTTCTTTAACATGGGTTTTCACAGTCTATGTGACAAGTATCTGACCACTCAGAGTACGACCGATTGACCAATTGAAAAATGTCTGATTTTTATTCAATAACAGCGCCCCCCCTTGTCCATGGCTGGTACTGCAGCTGAATGGTATTCAAGAGAAAACAAGACATGGCCATGCAACTAGTCTTTAAAATAAAAAGTAGCCCCTTATTCTAATTCTGAAAACCCTTTAAATCTCGTCTGTTACTCCAAAATATGGCGGAATTCCAGTAATCCATCATCCAATAATCTATATAGTTGGATAATCAAGCAAAGAATCGCAATGTCATGTGGGCCAGTGCAGGACCGGACCCAGGAGGCTGATCAGAAAGGAACCATTAGAAAGCAACATTGTAGAAGCATATAGTGTGCAAAAACTGACATTATTGGTTAATCTAGAATATTTAGTAATCCCAATGATAACAGTGAATGGGATTTTACTATTGTTTTGTACATATCTCGCACATTGGACCCCAATGATCAGACACTTCCCCTTATCCAAGTGTATATTGTGGGAACCCCTATAACATATCAGTCATATATTCTGCTGACCCCTGATATATCCGATACCACCTGCAGACCCCGATCTTCATACCTGTTCATGTGATTTCTAAATTCTGTCTCGTCTGTCCAGCCTTCATCCTTCTCATCGCTCCATGACAACCGAGTGGCGTCCACCAGTCCAATTCTTGCATTTGGCCACAAGAACAAAAAATTTGGCTCATACGATCTCCCGCACTAAAAAACAAAAAAAATTATAATTCTCAAACTTCATCATCTTTATCTTATCATGCACTGTACATGACATATTAAAAATATGTCCAGAATTAGATAATAAAAGGTTTGGATTTTTAAAGAAACAGCGCCCCTCTTGTCCATGGACTGATCATGGTACTACCCGCTCAGACTCATTCATTTAAAGGAGTCTGAACTGCAATACCAGATAGCTCATAGATAAGAGTGCTGCTGTAGACCCCCTGGGAGATCCCTTAAAGCGTCACTAAACCTAGAAATGAACAAAATCAGCAGTTTTACTTAGAACGTAGAAAAATCAATAATATGACAGTTATCCTTTCCTATGGAAGCAAAAATAAAAGAAAATAAATTTAGCTGCACCCTCTGTGGTTTATCCATACCATGGCAAAGCTCTCTCCACCATGACAGCCACCGATCACTAACGTAATTTTGGGCACCGTGGCACAAGCTACAGCAGCGATCATTGAGGCCTGAGCTTTTAATCTGTTTGTAAACTGCTCTGCCTGAAAAACAAAAAGTTATCATTTTAAGACAGAAATAGAAGAATGAATAGAAGATGACTTAGATATAATAAGGCTTACCTTTGACACACTTGGAGGCAAAAGATCCTGAGAAGATGTGTTCTGAAGAAACAGCAGAGGGATATCACGTTGGTTACAAATCTGTACAAAATGGCTTCCTTTAAGAGAGGCGTCATGTGTCAGCGCTCCATTGTTAGCCACAATCCCAACCAAATTACTGAAGAAGAAAATAAACCTATAAAGAATCTATAAAATGTACAATAAGATAACTACTGTAATACAGTACTGCTCCTATGTACAAGAATATAACTACTATAATACTGCTCCTATGTACAAGAATATAACTACTATAATACTACCTCCTATGTACAAGAATATAACTACTATAATACTGCCCCCTATGTACAAGAATATAACTACTATAATACTGCTCCTATGTACAAGAATATAACTACTATAATACTGCTCCTATGTACAAGAATATAACTACTATAATACTGCTCCTATGTACAAGAATATAACTACTATAATACTGCTCCTATGTACAAGAATATAACTACTATAATACTGCTCCTATGTACAAGAATATAACTACTATAATACTACCTCCTATGTACTAGAATATAACTACTATAATACTGCTCCTATGTACAAGAATATAACTACTATAATACTACCTCCTATGTACAAGAATATAACTACTATAATACTGCTCCTATGTACAAGAATATAACTACTATAATACTGCCCCTATGTACAAGAATATAACTACTATAATACTGCCTCCTATGTACAAGAATATAACTACTATAATACTGCTCCTATGTACAAGAATATAACTACTATAATACTGCCCCTATGTACAAGAATATAACTACTATAATACTGCTCCTATGTACAAGAATATAACTACTATAATACTGCTCCTATGTACAAGAATATAACTACTATAATACTGCTCCTATGTACAAGAATATAACTACTATAATACTGCTCCTATGTACAAGAATATAACTACTATAATACTGCTCCTATGTACAAGAATATAACTACTATAATACTGCTCCTATGTACAAGAATATAACTACTATAATACTGCTCCTATGTACAAGAATATAACTACTATAATACTGCTCCTATGTACAAGAATATAACTACTATAATACTGCTCCTATGTACAAGAATATAACTACTATAATACTGCTCCTATGTACAAGAATATAACTACTATAATACTGCTCCTATGTACAAGAATATTACTATAATACTGCTCCTATGTGCAAGAATATAACTACTATAATACTGCTCCTATGTACAAGAATATAACTACTATAATACTGCCCCTATGTACAAGAATATAACTACTATAATACTACCTCCTATGTACAAGAATATAACTACTATAATACTGCTCCTATGTACAAGAATATAACTACTATAATACTACTCCTATGTACAAGAATATAACTACTATAATACTACCTCCTATGTACAAGAATATAACTACTATAATACTGCTCCTATGTACAAGAATATAACTACTATAATACTGCTCCTATGTACAAGAATATAACTACTATAATACTACTCCTATGTACAAGAATATAACTACTATAATACTGCTCCTATGTACAAGAATATAACTACTATAATACTACCTCCTATGTACAAGAATATAACTACTATAATACTACCTCCTATGTACAAGAATATAACTACTATAATACTACCTCCTATGTACAAGAATATAACTACTATAATACTACCTCCTATGTACAAGAATATAACTACTATAATACTTCTCCTATGTACAAGAATATAACTACTATAATACTGCTCCTATATACAAGAATATAACTACTATAATACTGCTCCTATGTACAAGAATATAACTACTATAATACTGCCCCTATGTACAAGAATATAACTACTATAATACTACCTCCTATGTACAAGAATATAACTACTATAATACTGCTCCTATGTACAAGAATATAACTACTATAATACTACTCCTATGTACAAGAATATAACTACTATAATACTGCTCCTATGTACAAGAATATAACTACTATAATACTACCCCCTATGTACAAGAATATAACTACTATAATACTGCCTCCTATGTGCAAGAATATAACTACTATAATACTGCTCCTATGTGCAAGAATATAACTACTATAATACTGCTCCTATGTACAACAATATAACTACTATAATACTGCTCCTATGTACAACAATATAACTACTATAATACTGCTCCTATGTACAAGAATATAACTACTATAATACTACTCCTATGTACAAGAATATAACTACTATAATACTGCCTCCTATGTACAAGAATATAACTACTATAATACTGCTCCTATGTACAAGAATATAACTACTATAATACTACTCCTATGTACAAGAATATAACTACTATAATACTGCTCCTATGTACAAGAATATAACTACTATAATACTGCTCCTATGTACAAGAATATAACTACTATAATACTACTCCTATGTACAAGAATATAACTACTATAATACTGCTCCTATGTACAAGAATATAACTACTATAATACTGCTCCTATGTACAAGAATATAACTACTATAATACTGCTCCTATGTACAAGAATATTACTATAATACTGCTCCTATGTACAAGAATATAACTACTATAATACTGCCTCTATGTACAAGAATATAACTACTATAATACTGCTCCTATGTACAATATAACTACTATAATACGCCCCCTATGTACAAGAATATAACTACTATAATACTGCTCCTATGTACAAGAATATAACTACTATAATACTGCTCCTATGTACAAGAATATAACTACTATAATACTGCCCCCTATGTACAAGAATATAACTACTATAATACTGCCCCCTATGTACAAGAATATAACTACTATAATACTACCTCCTATGTACAAGAATATAACTACTATAATACTGCTCCTATGTACAAGAATATAACTACTATAATACTGCCCCCTATGTACAAGAATATAACTACTATAATACTGCCCCCTATGTACAAGAATATAACTACTATAATACTGCTCCTATGTACAAGAATATAACTACTATAATACTGCCCCTATGTACAAGAATATAACTACTATATTACTACTCCTATGTACAAGAATATAACTACTATAATACTACTCCTATGTACAAGAATATAACTACTATAATACTGCTCCTATGTACAAGAATATAACTGCTATAATAGTGCCCCGATGTACAACCTGGATGTAGAGAATATTCAGGATTATTAGATTATTTTACCCTTCAACTGAAGCAAATCCGGTGACTAGTGTTGTTCCATAGTCGGCTTTGAATTCCAGGATTTTACTGCCATCTAGCAGTCGGCTGAGTATCTGCAGAGAACATCAGTATAAATGGATAATAATCACATATACAGAGGGACTAGTAAATATGCAGCACAGAGCAAAGAGCAATGTATTACATGAGTACTCCCTCCTCACATCACTATATACAGTGACTGGTGTGAACGTGCCCCACAATGTATCACAGCAATGACCTCTCAGGCCCAGTCTCAGCTCTTTGGGACAATGTGATGTGTCAGCAGCCTGAGAGCTAACAGGAAAGCAGCAGAACTTCAAATGCAGCTCTGGCTGTGACCGGTGCATACATTACATTTTTCTTTCTCAATGCTATATATAGATTTATCCTGCAACTCTTTAACCTTTTACTTCTAGGGGTCTCCCGTATACTCCTGTGTACCAGTCGCCTCCTGATATAACTCACCAGTTTAATATCCAGGGTGTGGCGGTAATCACAAGGCGCCAGCCCCGCTAACTCCTCAGTGTCGTATACAGGATCCTCAAACTCTGCTCTGTCCTCGGGCTCAGGGTCATAGCTGAAGGTAGAAATGATCATTCGGGCGCGGCTGTACGCGTCAGACTCAGTGGCCGCAAAATGATCGACACATCCGCTGACTCTGGGCAGACAAGGGAGGCATGACACTCAGGACACGATAAACAAAATGGCCACCAGTATAAATAATTCATCACAGAAAAAAAAAAATATTCCAACATCGCCCCCTGCAGTTAATAGCATATGATAGAGCAGAAAAACTCAAGACTGTAGCTACAAGGAAACCTCAGTGTAAGACGACCACACCACTACCTGGAGTGCAGTCTGGCTCCGCCCAGATCTTCCGCAGTGACGTCTTCACCCGTAGCAGCTTTAACTAATGGAGGTCCAGCCAAAAATATTGTCCCAATCCGGTCTACAATGATTGTCTCTTCTGCCATTGTTGGGATGTAAGCGCCTCCGGCCGTACAAGAGCCGCACACGACAGCCACCTGCAGCACAAGAGTATACAAGAGTCACATATATGTATTCTATACATCCAAATATACACGGCACGGCCACTTTATGACAGCCCCATCTAGTAGCACGTTGGACCTCCCTTGGTTTTCAGAACTGAAGCAATTCATGATGGCAAACACAGGTGTCATCTACAGGTATCAGAGGACCCAGGGTGCACCAAGAAAACTCTCCCCCACTAGTACCCCATCGATTCCTGGTCGTTGCACAGAATTCTGCCCCTCCCATCATATCTAATGTCAATACAGGGGACACCAATTATGTAAGGGAAGGGTCTCTAATAAAGTGGCCATTAAGTGTCCTTTAGAGTCACCTTGCCCCAGGTGCCATGACTTGTGTTCTCTTCCCTATGGTCCACGTCTTCCTCCCCAGAGCTCACCTGACACTCAGGTAGGAGGACGTGATTCTAGTAAGAGGATTTACAGGGGAAATATAAGATGTCTACACAAGATGCTGCTCATACCTGAGGTATCTTTAGAGCGGACATTATGGCTTCATTATAAAACGTCCTCCCTCCGTGCTCCTTGTCAGGAAAGAGCTGAGCCTGCCGACACAGAACACAACCACAATTCACATCTATCATGTACGGACAGCAGGTGGCGCTGTGATGGCTTTATCTCTATGAACTTGCTACATCAACAACAGGTCTGTCATTCGCTCTCTGACAGTTTGTTACAATGTATCAGTTTTCCTGCTCATAGAAGATTGTCAGAACTGAACACAATTGTATCAAACTGTCTTTAGATTCTCAGTCATTTGGTGTAGATGTGAAGGTTTTCTTTTACTGACAGCAAGAAAAAACATTGAAAATGGTGAATTAAAATTTTTTAATTTTGATTATAGAGTCATCCATAAAGATATGTGGCAATACATTTTATGATTTTGCCTGTTATCTTAATAAAGAGGATTTTTTTTGGGATATTTATCCTGGAGAATATCGCTTATAGCAGTGCCTAAGAGGGAGCGCATGGAAATTGGGTCCACTTTCCTTTTATTTTGTATTTGCGCTATCTTTATGGTTTACAATTATCCCTGATTTCCTAATTTTTGGAACCAAGGGTTGGGACGCCATCACTGCGGCAGCCCCACAAAGCCGCTACGACGAAAACACTAAAGTTGTTGCTTTACAGACAACACCTCAAGGTGACTTTCCACCTATATGGGGATCTTGGGGTTTAACCATCTGTACAGCTAAAGGTTCTGCACAAAAGAGCGTCCTGTTTTTTTCTTTTCAGATTATAGAATCATTAAGACTTACTTAAAGGGGTTTTCCAGGTTTATCAATTGAAGATTGGTGGGGGTCCGACAAGCAACTATTTATAGAGATTACAGGTTTTGGGTGGGTACAGCGGCCTCTTCACAGAAAACCAAGCACAGCTCAGTATCTGAATGAGACAAAGCTGCGAACAGTCCATGTGACCAATGAAAATGACGTCACATGACCTGTGAAGAGGACATGGTCAGATTTTGACCCACAAAGTGCTGCAACACAACAGTTTGCTGGATCCACATTCAGCATCATTATAGGTGCTGCGCAATATTTGCAATCTTAAAGGGGTATTCCCACTGCACACACTTATCCCCTATCCACAGGATATGTGCCTGATCACTGGCGGTCTGACCACGGGGACCTTCAAAGATCAGAAGAACAGAGGGCCGCAATTTCCCCCGAGCGCTCCAAGTGAATGGGGGGCGCTGCACAGGCATGGCCACTGCTCCATTCACTTCTATTGTGCTGTCATATAGCAGTAAATGAAGCGGTGGCCATACTGCACCACCCTCCACTCACACACGGCAGTAAGGGGAACTACAAGTGACGTGATACCTGAAGAGGCAGGAAGGCGCCTCCGCTGTCCACCAAGTACACTGTGGGCAGCCTGTTCTGTATGGCGATCTCCTGAGCTCGCAGCTGTTTCTTCACAGATATGGGATAAGCGGTGCCCCCTTTTACTGTGGCGTCATTAGCAATAATCATACACCAGATCCCGCAGATCTTCCCAATACCTGCAAGACATACAAAAAGCTCAAGAATAAAAATGGATATTCATTTTAAAAGAGTTGTCATAGCAAATCCCCTGACCAGTAGCTGAGAGACAGAAGCAGACACAGGCTTGATTTATGCTAATGAAGCTAAATAAGTTTTTATCATAGCCCAAGTGCTTTACTCACATCAGTACAAACCAGTACTTCTCTATACATGTCCTGCATAGTCACGTCGCTGTTTCTGAGAGAATGTTAGAGAGCAGATTCCCCTCTACTTACTGTGTGCAGTGTATGGCAGCTAGTCTCCAGCCACCAACTAAGGCGGAACTGCAAACTACAGATCGAGCCTGTAGAGGGGAAAACTGCTAGAAATGCAGAATATAAGTCATATAATAGTCAGAAAGCGGGTTATTCCTTTTACGGTTTTACTCTAGGAAAACTAGATGACAACCAATGCAGGAGCTATAATGGCAGCCATATTAGTTGTCAATCAACCTTCCTAGAAACAGGTATAACAAGGAAATGCCTGCATAGTGCGGGGAATTCACTGAGACTGGCATGGCCAGGATGGAAATCCGCACCAGTCAGGAACCAGCGTAGAATTTTTTTTCCGAAAGTTAAAATAAATTTGTCAGCCCAAAGAGATCCCCACCCCGCAAAAAGTGGCGAGCAAAACACAGAACGGAGAACGTGGCACGTCTTAGTGCAAAAAACCCCTGTGTGCGCCAAAGATGCCTCACATTATCACCCATCTATGCCGGATGATAAATTAGTGTAGAGGGGATTAAAAATCCACCACCCCCCATTTCATTTTATCTGTCCCAATGCGTCCAACCTCAGGGTCTCACCAGAAAGGCAGCCAGCAGAGGGGACGTCACCGTACGGCAGACCAAGGCCCGCAAATGGACAGAGCTCTACAAAGGTGTCGTCATCCAGGAGTCTCTGCAGCCTCTCCCGCACCAGCAGCTTCTTGTTCCTCTGTGTATGCCGTAGAATCGCTTTCTCGCCTCCTCCCAATTTAACCTTTTCCATTAATTCCATGTATCTAGAAAAATCATCACAACTTTACAAGAAATTCTCAGCACGTTAACGGGAAGTTCTGAAATTTTTTAACAGACTCCTTTCCAGTTCTTATGATTTTCATTTTGATACTGATGACTTATCTTTAGTGTAGGTCACCCCCATCAGATCAGTGGGGGTCTTGAAGTCACTGGAGATGGAAATACACAGTGCCATCTATTGTGTAGTGGCCGTGCCAGGTTACTGCAGCTTAGCTCCTATTCCCCTGAACATTCGCCAGACTGATACTTTCGACCTGCACTGAAACACTGTAGCAAACAGAATAGGATAGACACTTGTGCTGCTGATTAATTCAGCCCAAAAATCTAGTCATGGGAAAGCTGGGTGACCGCCATCTCACCTCCCACCTACTGACATGAGCATCATTACAGATGTCATAGAGGTTCATACACAGATTCCCAAGTCAGGGAAAGCTGGGTGGCTACGTGTCAGCACATTGACAAGAGAGTAAACTGCATCCCTCCTTCCTCAAGATTCTGCTGTTTCATCCAGTTCGGGAGGATAATTCTGAAGATGGAGCAGCGACAGATCCTTCATCTCCATCACATTATATCTGAGGCCACAGCGACATCATCTCCTATAAACCCATCACAGATTTCATCACAGGAAGTGACTCAGGTGATTAGAAATCATACTGGAAGACGTGGGTGCAAATTACTGTCGTGTCTGCAACAAATGAGTGCAAAACATGTAGTCACTCAGCTTTCCCAGGCTCCCGAATGGCAAATCTGCTAGTATTTGCAGTTCTAAACCTCTTGATCCCTGAGATTTGGGGGCTAACCCTTGTGAGAGCTGGAATGGCACTTATGTAATTTTCACCCAGCTCTTCCAGGTTCCTACCTAGTAGTTGCAGTAAACCCCCCCAATCCCAAGAATATGGGTGCTAACCCTTATGAAAGCTGGAACAGCACTCAGCTTTCCCAGGCTCCTGAATGGCAAACCTGATTAGTATTTGCAGTTGTACATGTCTCAGTCACAGAAACCCTTATGAGAGCTGAAACAGCACTTATGTCGGCAGTCACCCAGCTTTCTCCCAGGCTCCTGAACGGCAAACCTGCCTAGTTTTAGCAGCTGTAAATCCCTCAATCCCAAGAATCCCCCTATAAGAACTGAAATGGCATTTACGTCAGTAGTCACCCAGCTTTCCCAAGAACCTTAATGACAATAATAATCTATTATTTGCAGCTGTAAATTCCTAAATCTCCAAGATCTGCATGTTAACCCTTATGAGAGCAGGAACGGCACTTACGTCAGTAGTCACCCAGCTTTCCCAAGATCTTTAATGACAATAATAATCTATTATTTGCAGCTATAAATTCCTAAATCTCCAAGATCTGCATGTTAACCCTTATGAGAGCAGGAACGGCACTTATGTTAGTAGTCACCCAGCTTTCCTAGGCTCCTGAAGGGCAAAACTGTCTAGTACTAGTATCTGCAAATCCCTCAATCCTAAGAATCTGGGTGCTAACGCCTATGAGAGCTTGAATGGCACGTATGTTAGTAGTAGCCCAGCTTTCCTAGGCTCCTGAATGGCAATCCTGCCTAGTATTATTGGCTGTACATCCCTCGACCCCAAGAATCTGGATGCTAACCCCTATGAGACCTTGGACTGCACTTATGTCAGTAGTCACCCAGCTTTCCCAGTCTCCTGAAGGGTAAAACTGCTTCATATTTGCAGTTGTAAATCCCTCAATCCCAAGAATCTGGTGCCTAACCCCTATAAGAGCTGAAATGGCACTTATGTCAGTAGTCACCCAGCTTTCCCAAGAACCTTAATGACAACATCTATTATTTGCGGCTGTAAATTCCTTAATACCCAGGATCTGCATCTTAACCCTTATGAGAGCAAAAACAGCACTTATGTCAGTAGTCACCCAGCTTTCCCATGACCAAATATCATGAATTAATAATCTATAATTTTCTGGTATATTATAAAATGTGATAAAGAAAAGTTTTCCAATAAGTTTCAGTTTCCTGGCTCACCTGTGCCTGCACCTGTCACTGTTCCTGCTGTTGGCTTCATATACATGCCTGTGGATGGGCAGGATATCCCCTGCTATGACAGGGAAGGTCTGTGCCCCCTTCCTATGCCCTGTGGCAGCCTGGGTACTGAGCAGGGTGCACTGTGAGCTGCAGAGGGCAGGCTGCCACCGCCCCAGCATATGTGACGCCAGTCTATGTAGCCCCAGGGCTGCCATGGCCATAGTGCCATTCAATGGCTGCAGACCTGTGCAAAGTTTGAGAGTGAAGGGCGCAGCCCCCGCCCCACAGACGCACATTCGCCCTCAGCTTTACTTTCACGCCGGCAGATTCGACACAGACTTCCTTGTTGTTGTAGTTCTCGTTATGACCACTAGAGGGTACGCTGAGACGGGACATACTGGTGCAAAGGTGAAGTGAAGAGCAGGATGTCAGCAGCCAATCAGATCCAGGGTGACATTTGTCTAAGGCTGGTTGGGAAATGAAAGCAGCGTCCTGATTGGTTGCTATGGGCAGTTGCTTTAGATTTACTCAAAATGGTTTCTATGTGAATTTTACAAAAATGGCGCAAAGCATTTACACTAATAAAATCTCCTGTGTGGTATCAATATATGGGTAGAAGTTGTTGTAAGAGGTGCGCATTAAGGAAACAGGACAGGTTAAAGCCTTGCCTTCACCATTTTTGCGCTCTTTAAATGAAAAGTTGTGAAATTTTGCTAAAAATCATACTCTACAAATGTCACATATTCATGGCAATCTACTAGAATAAAAATCTCACCGACACGTTTTATGAATCAATTTGTTGTAATCTGAATTTATTCAAGGGATCAAATTCTGTATTTAGAGGGTCTTTGGGATCTGTATTTATTTGGGGGTCCGGGCAGGGTCCTGCATCTGTTTAGGGGGATCTAACTAATAGTTATTGGAGTCTGGGGTCTGTCTTTATTTTGGGGGTCCGGGCAGGGTTCTGCATTGGTCTGGGAGCTCTGTAACAATTTATAGATTCTGGGGGTCTCTCTATTCTGGGGCTCTTTATTTCTGTGTCTGTATTTGTTCTGGCGCCTGGTCGGAACCAAAGATGTTTCTGCAGCCAAGTCTGTATCAGCAGGAGTCATCATGGCGGTCTGGGCCAGAAGGAAAAGAACAAAAATGAGAATCAGAGAAGAAGTCGCCGGTCACTGGATTTATATTTGTCAGTGCTAGCACAGAAAGGTGGTGTTAACTAAAGACATGGCGTGGCAGGACGACTGAAGAAGAGGATAAGTCTTGGGAACCGCCCAAGGTCTGCAAATCTATGACATGAGATTTCACCAGGAGATGAGGGAGGGCAGTCCTCTTCATGCAATTGCTACCTCAGCACCCACTACACTACAGCTATGCCCCTTTACTCATTGCACTATATACACTATGTAACTTGCCTTGTTTAAGACTCCGAGTTTCATTTTTCAAAGCTGCAAGAAGTATCTTCTATCGGTGGGGTAGGCCCTTCCACTTCAATGAAGGGGTCATGTGCACCCAGGTGTAAAATACTTAAAGGAATTGTGTCATCAACATGGTCTATTTTTTATTCAAGTTTTTATATTAAACATATTTTTTTAAGAATTTTAGATTATTTTATTTTTAATTTTCCATGTCACTATATATATATATATATATATATATATTTTGTTTAAAAAAATCTATAACCTGCAATTTTTAGTATGGCTACTAAACCTATCAATAGCCTGACATTTACCAATTTTGTAGGGGTTTTCTTTGCAGTAGTCAGCACATTTACATCACATACAATATTACAATAGAAGATAACACCTCTATAGATAACACCACTACTGACAATAGATGATGTCACCGCTTACCTCCCTAGAAAACTCTCCCATAGACTTCAGTTAGTCAACTCTAAACAATTGCTGTCTATGGCCATGACTATGCCGTAAAGCACTCAATGCTGTTAACAAAGTAGAAGGGCAGGCAAGATGGCCGCCCTTATTCTCATGTTCGGAAAATAAAAAAAATCTACAAAAGTGATAGATTTCACTATCTGGTTTTAATAAATAATTTTTAAAAAATGGTGACCCGTTCCTTTTAAGGATTTATGAAAACTGGTGCAAAAGAGAAGTAATCTATGACAGCCCATCAGATGAAAGCTCATATATCACAAGGGTCTCTAAAATGAGAGCTGGAATCTGATTGGTCACTATTTTTCGTGTGTACCAGTTTTGATAGATCTTCCCCGGTCCCCGTACTTCACCAGGTAACAAGCTGTATTGAAGGAATAACTTAGTTTCATCTACACGGATATGGAAATTACTCTGATAAAAAGGAAACATAATTTCGTTTTTTACCCTCTCAGATGCCCGAGAACAAATTTTAATTTGGACGTTTTCGGTGCCCTTGTTATGCCAGCTTGAAGGTAAAACCGCCATGACCGGGGCTTAGATACCACAATAGGGCCAGTTGAGGAAAGTGACGTCCGTGTCCTAGTTCATTCCAGCACTTCAATACTGTGTGTGCGCCAGTTCCTTGTGCTCTCTATCACTTCCCTTTAGGGGTTTCAAAGAAAATCTGAATATATGTCACATTAAAGCCCAGAATACCTAGCTCAATGTATTCAGTCGCAGCAGGAAGTCTGGGGATTAATCAGGGTGAGTGCTGAGAATTTTACAGAAAGCTTCTCCTTTCAGCTTCACAGCGGGTGGCCGGGATATTGCTACAGTACATGAAAGCAGACTCCTCAGATCTTACCATCATTACTTGCACTGCTGCATTCCTGCAGAGTCAATTGCACTTCTTTACTATTCTCTGTCCCCCCCATCCCCTCCCTCTTCTTAAACACACATCTCCTCGACACCAACCTTACTTTCTGCTTTTTGAGCTCCAAATAAATAGCTGTGCAAACCTGTATCTACGCCAAACCTAAAACCCTCTGCTTGTGAAGGCGCGGCCTAATGGGATGAGGTCCTAAAATAATCACACCCGTGGGCAAACGTTGAGGTCAGTTCTTGGTACCCTTAAGAAGAAGTTTCACCGTACATTGTGAATGTAACACATCTGATACATTGTGGCAGATACCTAAAGGAATTCGGGCACGTTCACACTGGCACTGATCCGCCCCAAAATCAGCAGCAGATTCCGGCCTGGTTCTGACTCCATTGGGCGGCAGAGATCGCAGCAAGACACTGAAAAAATAAGCGTCTTGATGGGTCTTGCAGCGTCTGTTTCAGTCATCCACTGCGGGAGGCTGGAGGGGCAGAAATGGTAGAGGAATTTAAGGCCATTCTGCCTCAAAATCCTCTTCATTTTTGACCGTGTGAACAGTCCCTTAGGCTACAAACGTTCCAAAATTATCAGCATGTTGTTTTATATATTTGGTGCATCTTAGGGTAGGCTCACATGGAGGAATTTGGAGAATTTGAGGCGGTCCTGCCCCTTAGATTCCTCTCCAAATTCTGGCCCTGCGGAACATAATAGGACTAATCCTTTGTGCCTTGGGTTCTGCGGCTGAATAAGCAGCAGAATCCAAAGCAAGATTGTGCAGGACACTTTTTTCATTGTGCCGAAAAAAAAGCGCCCGTCACTGCCTCCCACTGAGCTAATTTTAAGGCCGAATCAGCATGAAAATCAGCTCCAAATTCCTTCATGTGAACCAGCACTTAGAGTTTTTGACACCTTTTGACATCACCTCTTGGGGGTTTACTTTATACCACTATTTTACACAAAAAAAACTGTAACACAAAAAGGGTTTTCCGGGACTTATATAGTAATATTGACCTATCCTTAGAGTAGGTCATCCGTACATGATTGTTGGGGATCTGACACCTAGGATCCCCACCGATTAGCTGGTGGAATACAAAGCACATCACTGTACATATCGCAGGGGCTGTGCTTGGTATTGCAGCTCAGCCCCATTCACTGAGCTGCTGCTGTACCATGTGACCGCCAATCGTGATGTCATCAGAGCAGGGAAGAGGCCACACTGCTCGTGACAACAGCTGATCAGCAGAGGTCCTCTGGAAACACACGCGCTGCCAGGATGGGGCAAACAAAGAAAAAGTCATACTCACCTATCACGTTGTACAGTTGCAGTCCTTTTCCCTTACTGAGCCAGAAGTGAAGAGGCTTACGTGACTGCTGAGTGGATGTCGGAGACGGATCAGTGATCCAGTGATCACTGAGAGCATTGAGGCCACTGATCGATCTCAGCAGTCAAGTGAGCATCTTCACTTCTGGCCCAGCAATGGAAAGGGGTCAGGGACGGTACCACAAAGGGCCAGGGATAGGTATGCATGACATTTTTGTGTGTGTTTTTGATACACTCTGGCCACCCCTGAGTTTTCTGTAATTCCTGGACAATCCCTTTAAAAATTTTGCTACACTTTGCTACTGGACAAGACCACACATCCTTTTCTAGACACTTTTGGAAAGTGCCTAAAACAGATAATTCATGTGACACATGGCATATGTTTATGGCACAGTGACCTTCATAAATATGACCCATTGTGTTCTGCCTAAAGCTGAGCTTGAGTTGGTCTGATATTGCAGGTGTATGGAGGTACAGAAAGGCCCCAGAACCAATTTGGGCACTATTTTACAGCTTTGAGGTTGCATAGCCATTGGTAAAATCCGGTCTCTGCTTTGGGTTATAGACCCGATTCACATGCCGTATATAGTACTATTTTGAAACACAAATATACCGCATCAGGAGCGTGTCACCTTAAATGTACACAAGAGGCTGATAGTCCTCAATGGATAGTGATGAGTAGAGGTCTCCGATGTGTGCCAGACACCGGAACGTGACATTACATCAATGAGAGATGACGGCATCCTGCCAGATACAACAATGCCCTCATAAAACCTTCCAGGATTGATTGTGCTATAACATTTAATAATGAATATGAAGGTCGTCGCCACCGCACAGACCTCGCTCTTCACCATGACACTAATTCACTCTGGTGTTACTAATGAGTAGTCAGAAGAAGCAGAGAAACCATGTGTGATAGCTGCATACTGGAGAACTACAAAGCTCAGCAGTACTCATCAGTCCCTGTCATCACATGACTAGATTAGTGCAGGTCCTCAGGTCAGTAACTATGCTGTTTATGGTAGGAGGAGCCAAGCACTAGGCCTACATCCCCTGTTTCCATCATATTTCATATGGACTAAGCCTTAAGCCTCATGTACACAACCAAGTGTGCAGCCACTTCCAAGGCACTTCCAAGGAGGGTTCCGATACTCTATTCTGTTGCAGTATTTATAGAGCATGTCCTATCTTGCTCCATGATACTGGATTGGAACAGAACCCTCACTGAAATCAATGGAGGATGGAAGACACTAGGATAAAAAAAAAACTTGGCCTACACACTCGTCGTTTGCATGAGGCCTTAGGCATGGTCATAATAGAACTTTGCAGGATCTACACACGTGGACAAAATTGTTGGTCCCCTCCCTCGTTTAATGAAAGAAAAACCCACAATGGTCACAGAAATAACTTGAATCTGACAAAAGTAATAATATATAAAAATTCTATGAAAATGAACAAATGAAAGTCTGACATTGCTTTCCAACCAGGCTTCAACAGGATTTTTAAAAAAAGAAAACTCATGAAACAGGCCTGGACAGAAATGAGGGTTCCCTTAACTTAATATTTAGTTGCACAACCTTTTGAGGCAATCCCTGCAATCAAACGATTCCTGTAACTGTCAATGAGACTTCTGCACCTCTCAGCAGGGATTTTGGCCGCTCCTCATGAGCAAACTGCTCCAGTTGTCTCGGGTGTGAAGGGTGCCTTTTCCAGACGGCATGTTTCAGCTCCTTCCAAAGATGCTCAATAGGATTTAGGTCAGAGCTCATAGAAGGCCACTTCAGAATAGTCCAATGTTTTCCTCTTAGCCATTCTTGGGTGTTTTTAGCTGTGTGTTTTGGGTCATTATCTTGTAGTAAGACCCATGACCTGCGGCTGAGACCAAGCTTTCTGACACTGGGCAGCACATTTCTCTCTAGAATCCCTTGATAGTCTTGAGATTTCATTGTACTCTGCACAGATTCAAGACACCCTGTGCCAGATGCAGCAAAGCAGCCCCAGAACATAACAGAGCCTCCTCCATGTGTCACAGTAGGGACAGTGTTCTTTTCAAGATAGGCTTCATTTTTCCGGCTGTGAACATAGAGCTGATGTGCCTTGCCAAAAATGTCGATTTTTGTCTCATCTGTCCATAGGACATTCTCCCAGAAGCTTTGTGGCTTGTCAACATGTAGTTTGGCAAATTACTTTTGTCAGATTCAAGTTATTTCTGTGACCATTGTGGGTGTTTCTTTCATTAAACGAGGGGAACCAGCAATTTTGTTTGTGTATGTTAGGCTAAGTTCAGACTTTGTCGGAGTCTCTGTTGAAGACTCCACTGCAGAAACCGCCAAAAATCAGCAGAGAGAAAAGTCCTGCACGGAGATCTTTTCTCTCTAACGGTTTCAGTTTTGAAATGGTGGACACCCGACAGACACACAGCGGACCCCATTATAGTCAGGTCCTTGTTTAACCGCTAAAACAGAAGTGCGTCTCTCCGTCATTTGGTTCCCCTGGCAGACTCGAACAATGAAGAGACCGCTGCAGGTGTGAGCCCCGCCTTACAGGTATCACATCAAGACCCCCTGTGGTTCTATTGTACCAAACATAGATCACCATATAACTATACGGTAATCTGCATCTGATTTTGTATAACTAGAGAAGGCTTTACAACCATGTAAAACCAGACTAAGCTATTCAAGAGCATTTGATGGAGCCATATTGGCAGCCAAATTGGATGTCACCATATTTTCCTGGAAACCTAAGAGGACAACTCAACTCAAGGAGTCGAGGATTATATTTTAAAGTGGAAAAGTCCCATAAATATTCCACTTCTGCTTATCTTGCTCGGAAATGATCGGAATTGTAGATTGACCTGTAGACGGATAGCTGTTTTGTCATATTTTTCCATAAAATCACTTGGTGGGTCTGTGTTTTCAGCGGAAAGCTAGTAATTATTCCCGTCGAGCTTATTGACTTGGAATATTCATGACTTAATTAAAATGAGTAGGGACAGGACCCAGGCGTAACAAAGATCCCCAGTCTAATTGGTCTGGTTGCTGTCAGTAGCGTTCGCAACAACAAGCTCCGCGCTGCCAACTCCTGCTCATTAGCCAAAAAAGAAAAAAAATCCCTGCCCTTTTTAATCAGAAATGATTATCTTCTCCGGTACCAGCCAGCAGGGGGTTAAAGCTGGTGCTCCTAATTTAACAAAAGAGTCATTTTGCTAGATGGCAAATGTTTGGCAGGAATATACACACTGTCCTCTGAAATACTGGACGGGCTCCAACCCAGCGGAATTCTCTCATCATCTGCAAAGTCAGGCTCGGAATGCTAACAGATGTCGGAGGGTTCTGTAATGCAAACAGGTCATTGCCCAGACCGCAGCGTGCAAAAACTTTATCAAAAGAAACCCTGCAAAGTGCAAAAATGACCCATGAGCTACGAGGAGTCCTAACAGGACCATGATCAGTGGGCATGGATGGGCTGTACTCTGCGCTGCAAATGCAGGGAATAATCAGAAGTTTAGTAAGAATTTTTTTTCTTCGTCCTTTATGGCGTTCACAGTCTTGGAAGGATCCTTAGTCCTATATCTCAAAAATGACTTCATCTGACAATGAGCTACACTGCAAAGGTGGGGAACGCAGAAGAGAACGACATTCTGCAATATATTATGTGCCCTCAGGGATGGGAACAGAAAATAAGGGGACACAATGCAAAAGATTATAACTGGGATTTGGGGAAAAAAAAGGGGTTTCATTAAAGGGTAGATCTGACTCCATGCACCCCCACTGATCACAAGAATGTAGTCTGTACCCCAGACTCAATGGAGCTGCAGTCACACCCCATTCATTTCTATGGGACTTATGGATGTAGTGAAGCCCTGTACTGGGAGTGCCCAGGGGTAAAAAGGGCCACCTTGTGTATGACAAAAATGGATCCTAATCGTTTGAATTACTAATACTGGGGGTGCGATCAATTTTAGACATCAGCATTCTCTGATGTCTTATGTTTTAAATTTATTGTACCGCTTGAAAGGCTGAGATGGGAATATCCCTTTAAATTTTATCAGGTCACCCCAGGTGTTTTCTTCTATCTGAGTCTCTGCCCCAGCGTGTCAGGGTGTCGATCAGTACTTCATTAATTTCAATACACATTTGCAAGGGAGGTGAATGTTGAGTAAGGCCAAAGCCCCACGTTGCGGAAATGCAGCTTTTTTTGTTGCAGATTTTGTTGCGGTTTTTTCAGCCAAAGTCAGGAGTGGTTTGAGCAGGAGTGCCGCCTATCTATGGGGCAGGTCAGGTTTAGGTGGTCTGCAAAATGGGCATTTATCCAGAGTTCCAGACCCTTTGTCCTAGTGGGCTGTGAGGACAGAATCTCTATTCGCAACCTTAGATAATCCGAAAATTTCCCTCCACTGAAGGTTGTAGTAATCCACAGAACACTCCCTCGTAGTGAGCAGCGTGCACAACAATAGCAAGAACTGTTCAGAGTGGTATGGCGGTATTAGTGAGACACTGAATGGCAGTTTTATTTGTATACATTGAATTGCACAATTTTGTGAGCAGTGTACGGTAGTGTTATCTGTGCACTATATAGTATTTTAATTTATATAGTATATGGAATATTACATAGGCATTGTATGGCGGTATTAGTTTATATACAGTATAATGTTTCAAATGATGACAAAAGCTTTCTAAAAATGGCATCCGGGAGGAGTCTACTCTATTATTTGCCCAGGACTGTATTTTCTGCATAAAGTTTGATTTCTTGCAGCCCCCAGAGATGATATTTTTGTCATATCTAAGCAACCCTGGGGCTCCACAACAACGTATTACATGCAATGAGATTTTAATAGAATCCTTTAGGGGGAAGAAAGATTTTTATTTAAAAAAAATTAATTAATTAATTAAAAAATTCAAGTCACTCCCCTTTCCCTAGATGGCATATAAATATAGATAAACAATAATAATCATAAACATATCAGGTCTCCCCAAGTCCAAAAATACCCGAACTGTTATGACATAAAAAACATTTATCTCATCAAAAATCAAAATGGCCGAATCATTGTTTTCGCCTCCCCCCAAAAAATGGAATAAAAAGTGATTAATTCCCCAAAGTGGTATCAATATAAACTATATATATAGTCCCACAAAAAATATACCCTACACAGCTCTGAATATAGAAATATAAAAAAGTTACGAGTGTTAGAATATGGTGACTGAAAGAAATTTTTTTAATTTTCAAAATTTAGAATTTTTGTAAAGGCATCAAACCATGAAAAAACTATAGAAATTTGGCATCACTGTGATTGTACCGAGCTGTGGAATCAAGCTAACATCTAGCGATCCCTTAACGCACAGTGACGCAGTAACAATGGCGCAATGAATTACAGTTTGCGCCTCTGTTAAATAATTGTCACAGGAGCCTCCACCAGAGTCCTCAGCTGTATATCGTGTAACTCACGTCTGTTATATTTCCCAGACTTGATGTCACTGCAGAGCTGAGAGATTAACTGAATCTAGAGAATCTCCATCATCCTAAATACAGACAACGATTCCAAGAACCAAAAGCCCCAGAAGTCCCTGTCATTCAGCTGCATTAACCTGTACTATAATGTATAAAGAAAGAAGAGGAAATGTAAAGAGAAAGAATCCATTAGATTGCTTGTACTATCCCTGAGTTACATCCTGTATTATACTCCAGAGCTGCGCTCAGTATTCTGCTGGTACAGTCACTGTGTACATACATTACATTACTTATCCTGTACTGATCCTGAGTTACATCCTGTATTATACTCCAGAGCTGCACTCGCTATTCTGCTGGTGCAGTCACTGTGTACATACATTACATTACTTATCCTGTACTGATCCTGAGTTACATCCTGTATTATATTCCAGAGCTGCGCTCACTATTCTGCTGGTACAGTCACTGTGTACATACATTACATTACTTATCCTGTACTGATCCTGAGTTATATCCTGTATTATACTCCAGAGCTGCACTCACTATTCTGCTGGTGCAGTCACTGTGTACATACATTACATTACTTATCCTGTACTGATCCAGAATAGGGAGTGCAGCTCTGGAGTATAATACAGGATGTAACTCAGGATCAGTACAGGATATGTAATGTAATGTATGTACACAGTGACTGTACCAGCAGAATAGTGAGCGCAGCTCTGGAGTATAATACAGGATGTAACTCAGGATCAGTACAGGATAAGTAATGTAATGTATGTACACAGTGACTGTACCAGCAGAATAGTGAGCGCAGCTCTGGAGTATAATACAGGATGTAACTCAGGATCAGTACAGGATAAGTAATGTAATGTATTTACACAGTGACTGTACCAGCAGAATAGTGAGTGCAGCTCTGGAGTATAATACAGGATGTAACTCAGGGTCAGTACAGGATAAGTAATGTAATGTATGTACACAGTGACTGTACCAGCAGAATAGTGAGCGCAGCTCTGGAGTATAATACAGGATGTAACTCAGGATCAGTACAGGATAAGTAATGTAATGTATGTACACAGTGACTGCACCAGCAGAATAGTGAGTGCAGCTCTGGGGTATAATACAGGATGTAACTCAGGATCAGTACAGGACATTAGGGGTAGAGCAGCTGAGTGAGTGCTGGACATTAGGTGTAGTGCAGCTGAGTGAGTGCTGGACATTAGGTGTAGTGCAGCTGAGTGAGTGCTGGACATTAGGGGTAGAGCAGCTGAGTGAGTGCTGGACATTAGGTGTAGTGCAGCTGAGTGAGTGCAGGACATTAGGTGTAGTGCAGCTGAGTGAGTGCTGGACATTAGGTGTAGTGCAGCTGAGTGAGTGCTGGACATTAGGTGTAGTGCAGCTGAGTGAGTGCTGGACATTAGGGGTAGAGCAGCTGAGTGAGTGCAGGACATTAGGTGTAGTGCAGCTGAGTGAGTGCAGGACATTAGGTGTAGTGCAGCTGAGTGAGTGCAGGACATTAGGGGTAGAGCAGCTGAGTGAGTGTTGGTCACTGGTCTGGTCACTGAGTGGCACTGCAGCAGTAGATCAGGCAGGGGAGGTGCAGTGAGAGCCCCATCACGTGACCTGAAGGCTGCGGCAGCTCGGCAGATAAATCTGGAGGCTGCAGAGCGCTGTGTGTGAGTCCGGGCACCCCAGGAATCTACAAGCCGAGCGCAGCCATGGCGGGGGCCATCATAGAGAACATGAGCACCAAGAAGCTGTGCCTGGTGGGGGGAACACTGTTTGTCTTCCAAGTGCTGGCATTCCTGGTCGGGGGGCTGATCGGTGAGTGCTCTGCTAGAAAACTTTTCTCCTTGTGTCTGCAGGCTCTGTACTCTCTCCCTGCTCCTCACTGCCGGGGTCCCCAGGACTGATCCGGTTGTCTCTTTCTAGTTTCTGCAGGATCTGATCAGTAGGTGGGGTGCAGTAGTTTTTGTTCTTTGTGCCTTCTTGTTACTTTAAAAGGGAGACTTGGTGTGGAAGGGGTTAATTCATACCTAATGCAACTTGTATAACTCCGTGCACTTTCCAAACCCTGAAGGGTTAACCGGGAAACTTCATTGGGGGAACAAGGTTACCCCCCTCCTTCTCTCCTCTCCCCCCTTCCCAAACTCCTCCCTGGCCTGCCTTTGTTGTAGCTTTGCTCCCCAGGAAGGGTGGTCTGATCCCTGCAGATCCTCATCCTTGTATTGGGGCGCCCTGCACTGATCTATCTCACACAGTTCACATTGCTACTTTGTATCCTCTTTTGTTTTTGAAAGTTCCTTTCCTGCTGTGTAACTTTTTGTCCCCGGCAGAAACTGAGACAATTGTGAAAATTTTTTTTTTCTAAATCTTTAAAATCTGTATTCGGTCACCAACAATCCTAAAAAAAAAAAAATAGTTCGAAAATCCAAAAAGTTTTAAGGGACAATTGTTTCAAAATGGTGAATGTCCCAATAAAAAAATCCCGGACTTCATTGCCACCAGTCTGGTGATGAATGAAAACCCGTGCGACTTATTTTCTGATGCCACGCGAGGAAATTTTTGAAAACCCGTCCAATAAATAATATGAGCGACTCAAAAAAAACAATTGGCTGGATCTCTGCCCAGAGCTCGAGCAAATTAATTTCCGTCAACAAAGGGAGAGACCGAAGTGATTGAGACAAATTCCTCTTGGGTTAACCAGTGTGAGCGCATTGTATAGTTGGAAATAATTTTTGAATTATTATTATTTTTTTTTTTCTTTTTGAGTCTTTACATCCTAATTGTCACCTCAGCCTGTAAGGTAAATGGTGTCCTCGCAGCCGCCTCCTCTCCATGAGAATAAGATCAATTACTGCACTTTACACAGGAAGCCCAAACTCCCTGCTTGGCAAGTTTTATTGTATGAAATCAGGAAACTATTCAGCCCGTCCCCGAGGCCATAACATGCAGAAGAGAAAATCCTGCCTAGAACTTTGTAGCTTGAACTTCTTTTAACCCATTTTATGCCAAGTCACAGCTGGTGTGATGTCAGAGCAGCATGATGGTGGGAAGGGGCGGGGGTAGGAGGCTGGAGAATTTTTGTGGTCTCCGTTGTGAAATGCATATGTATATAAAAAAAAAAAAAAAAATTTTTTTCCTTGCCAATTTTCAGAAATATTTGGTTATCTCTTATCTTTGTCTTTTTATTTTTTCTTTCTAATGAACATTTTCTGCCTCGTTGTCCTTGAAACATGGAAATTCCATTAAGGGGTCAGCAGTGGGCCTTATATATATGGAGCTATAATAATAACATGTTATTTATATGGCGCCAATATATTCCGCAGCACTGTACAATTTGTAGGGTTCAAGTACTGACAAAAAAGATACATTACAAAGAAATAGTCCATTCACACACTGGGACTGAGGGCCCTGCTCGCAAGAGCTTACAATCTATGAGGTAGAGGAGGTGACACAGGAGGTAGCAGGGTATATTATGTATGTGAGTGCTACTGTGCCATTATACGATGCCTATACTGTGCCTTCTGTTCTTGTCGCTTGCTCCATCACACACATTAGAGGTTTTGTTTTTGTTTTTTTTAGGTCTTGTTTATAGGGGCAAAATATTGTGCCATATGGAGGTGAGATAGGTCTGTAATAATGATGCATAGGGGCTGTATGTGCAAACAGCAGTCTCATGTGGTAAAGATTCACAATTGTGGCCCTGCATAGTGTATATATTACATATATATTACGTGCATATGCTTGAGAAAGGTTCTGTGTATATAGAACCGAAAAGTTGCAGTTGGAACAAATTCACACATCACTTTTTATCCATCAATTTGCCTTTGCAAATCATTTGGCTTCGCCCCCTGCCTGGGAAGGATTCTATACATGGTGCTGCTCTTGACTTCAAGGGACATATATAATATATGATAAATTCTGATAAAATACAGAATTTAGGGTGAAGTTTTTGGGTCAGGTTGCCAGGCCACCCTATAATCTAGTACTGGAAATGTATCCCAGATTTTGTTTCCATCTTCTACCATCTATATTATGTATTGTTATTAATTCTATCTATCTGTCTCTTTTGGGTGTTCTGCCTTGTTGCTTTGTTACCTTTTGATAACTTGGTGTCTGTACCATGGTGCGTTTTTTTTTTTTTTTTTTTTGTTTGTTTGTTTTTTTTTGACTCAATTTTGTGCTGGGGTTCAAAAATTTGCAACATTTTGATGAAAACTTGTACCCATTATATATTCTGAATAGTGTCCTATATCAAGAGTCAGCCCTGTGACCCAGTGCTCTGAGTCTGACGCTTTTTCCTTTTTTTTTTTTTTCTATGACTTTGTGACCCCAAATATCATCCAGAACACTCCCCAATAATGTTCTGCATTTACTCCCAGTGATTCTTGGCTTGTGTGTGCTCTTTTACATAATCCTCTCTGCATCCGCTGACTTCAGCCTTTCTGGTTGGTTTACATCAATGGCAGCGGAGAGGAATTTGGCGCTAGGATATTGGAAAGGGAATGTAGAATTAAAGTTCATTTGTATCAGGATTGACCCCGGAGGGTGAGGGCAGGAGGACAGTGAATGGAGGCTGGGGCAGCTTTGGTGGATGCTGGATACCTGGGGCTGATTCCAAGATAAAGAGTTCTTCAAGTACAATGCAGAAAAAAAGATTGAAGAGGCTCCTAGTCAGATAAAGCGCTCAGTCATAGTGTGGATGGAAACCCCATACACTGCCCCAGGCAGAAGGAGCAATTGAAAGCAGCCACCATAACCAAACCGCCCCCCCAACCCACTCCATGTAGCAGGAGCAGAAATAGCCGAGTACCGGAAACTTACTCAAGTGGATACAGAGAGGCCGAAGTGTAAAAGAATGAATACTTCTCATAGTCCAAGATTTATTCAGATCACTAGTCTTGTAAATGGGAGCAGTATTATAGTAGTTATATTCTTGTACATAGGAGCAGTATTATAGTAGTTATATTCTTGTACATAGGAGCAGTATTATAGTAGTTATATTCTTGTACATAGGGGGCAGTATTATAGTAGTTATATTCTTGTACATAGGGGGCAGTATTATAGTAGTTATATTCTTGTACATAGGAGAAGTATTATAGTAGTTATATTCTTGTACATAGGAGGCAGTATTATAGTAGATATATTCTTGTACATAGGAGCAGTATTATAGTAGTTATATTCTTGTACATAGGAGCAGTATTATAGTAGTTATATTCTTGTACATAGGGGTAGTATTAGTAGTTATATTCTTGTACATAGGGGTTTTAGGTTATATGTTCATAGGACGTATTATAGTAGTTATATTCTTGTACATAGGGGACAGTATTATAGTAGTTATATTCTTGTACATAGGAGCAGTATTATAGTAGTTATATTCTTGTACATAGGAGGTAGTATTATAGTAGTTATATTCTTGTACATAGGGGCAGTATTATAGCAGTTATATTTGTTGGGGCGATTGCGTTCTTGTACATAGGAGTATTATAGCAGTTATATTCTTGTACATAGGAGGTAGTATTATAGTAGTTATATTCTTGTACATAGGAGCAGTATTATAGTAGTTATATTCTTGTACATAGGAGCAGTATTATAGTAGTTATATTCTTGTACATAGGAGCAGTATTATAGTAGTTATATTTTTGTACATAGGAGCAGTATTATAGTAGTTATATTCTTGTACATAGGAGCAGTATTATAGTAGTTATATTCTTGTACATAGGAGGTAGTATTATAGTAGTTATATTCTTGTACATAGGAGCAGTATTATAGTAGTTATATTCTTGTACATAGGAGCAGTATTATAGTAGTTATATTCTTGTACATAGGAGTAGTATTATAGTAGTTATATTCTTGTACATAGGAGCAGTATTATAGTAGTTATATTCTTGTACATGGGAGGTAGTATTATAGTAGTTATATTCTTGTACATGGGAGGTAGTATTATAGTAGTTATATTCTTGTACATAGGAGCAGTATTATAGTAGTTATATTCTTGTACATAGGAGTAGTATTATAGTAGTTATATTCTTGTACATAGGAGGTAGTATTATAGTAGTTATATTCTTGTACATAGGGGGCAGTATTATAGTAGTTATATTCTTGTACATAGGAGCAGTATTATAGTAGTTATATTCTTGTACATGGGAGGTAGTATTATAGTAGTTATATTCTTGTACATAGGAGCAGTATTATAGTAGTTATATTCTTGTACATAGGAGCAGTATTATAGTAGTTATATTCTTGTACATAGGAGCAGTATTATAGGAGTTATATTCTTGTTTATAGTAGTTATATACTTGTCAGTGTCTTACTGGCTTATGTCATGACTGGTATTTAGATCTGTCCTTCAACTCTCTGTGTTCCTGTAGTATAAATCATGTGACGGTCGCTGTTGCATTACAGACAGTCTGTGTTTAGCCACATTCATGTGTCTGGTTGGTTTAGCGGTAGAATGAGTACATGTCTGTGAATGCTGCAGAAGGTTTGGAGGCCTTTATGCGAACAGAAAGATGCACATAACACAGTTCTGCTTTTTAGAAACAAATCTGGAAATTGTCCCTATACATATGGGGGGGGGGATATTTATGAAGCCCCACACTCCGGAATTCTGGCTTTATAAAGTCTCAACACTTCTTTGCGCAAAAATTCTGCAGCGTTTTGCACTATTTCACCACTCACTTGTCTGTCTAGTCGTCTGTTTCACCAGATTTATCAAATGTGGCTTTTTAAAAAGTCTCAACATGTCATTCTTCCTCCAGAAATGTAGAGTAACATCTTAGGACAGAAGTGTTGGCCTTAAAGGTTTGCCTTGGATGTTAAAGGGGTTGTCCAGGAATTACAGCAAAGAAGCCGAGGAGGGTGAAAAATTAAAAAACAAAAAAAACATACTCTCCTGCCCCTGTCCAGTGTGCCCCACCACGGTCTGGTTCATCGGCACCCTGGGGATGTCACTCGCAAACGTCACCCGACATCCCATTTCCTTTCCTTAGACCGCTGATTGGCCTCAGCGGTTACATGAAGCGAGGCCTTCCGCCAAAACAAACTTAAACTTCCTAGAAGCCCCTATACTTTAGGAACCGCCATATGGGGACATCTCTGCCCTGCCCAGCAGACACTGGTGGTGGGAGCAATGGAGTGAAATCCCTTGTTTTGTTTTAGGGTGAGCACACCATGTGGCCAGCGCCACGTTCACCATCAGAAAACCCTTCCCATCTGCATTGGCCAATGCAAGAGGTGGGTCAGACTGAACCATCCAATATAATATCAGTAGTTCCGCAATGCCTGGAATTTACTGTATAATAAAACGCTTAATTCTATCATTGCTGTGGAATTTTCTGACTTCTGCGCCTCGTTCTATTTTTCAGATTGCTGGTAATGATTTACTACATTGTATCTTGTACACTAGGCAGTGATTCTCATCTTACTCCATATATCTCTGTGTAACTAGTCAGTCCCATGGGATCTGTAGTGTTAGCCATCTTGGTTATCCTATTAGGCTAAGCGGACCTCCTCCATAGTTTATACTACAATGGTCTTTTGGCTTACCTCTCCACTATATATCCTAAGTGATGCCTTCAGTATTACTATGTCCTGTAAGACTATTGCTCACAATGATTCACAGCCCGCTCCTCCGCCCCCTTGCAGCGGGGTCCACACCCCCGACTCTTCAAGTGCAGACATGTTGTGTCTTATATAAGTAATCCCTGATGTTTACTGCTGAGTGATGGCTCTAACATATCCACTGCATTAGACCTGAGTATCCTTCTGTCTCTCTTGAAGTTTGATGTTTTTGCTCCTTTATGTGGAGCGAGGCCGCTCTGACCTGCTTCCTGAGCCCGCTGCGCTTGTTACAACCTGCACCCCTCTATTCTCTGATCTCATCAGTCCAGAAAATACCTTCTACATACAGAACCATAAAGACTCTCCTAGGAATGGGACGCTACAAATGTCCTCAGTGCAACACCATGAAGTTTAATGTGACTCTAGAGCCCAAGATTCTGACCCTTCCTAAAAGTTGTGAAATGATACAGTTGTGGGGTCATCGTAATACAGGAAAATGACCTTACATGGCCCAAATACCTGAAGGGTAAGGAGTGAGACAACTAAACTGACATCAACCGCTTTGCTTGGAAGCTGAGGTCTAGCATGCTGTATGCAGGGCCCCTACACTGCAAGACTTATGTACAAGGAAGTAGCCATAGTTGTTGGATTAGGGGTCCAGCTGGGACTACTACTAAACCCGATAATATCTGTTGTAGTTCTGCAGGTTGAGACGGGTGCGGTGCGGTCTCACCTGGGGCTCTTGCAGCTTAAAACACTCCCCTTACCCCTATACCAAGGGATCAGTAGTGAGCACAAGAGTCATGACATCATTATCTGATCGGTCATGGACTATCATGGCAATATGAAGGAAAATCCATTTAAGGCTGACGTCACACACTGTGGAAAAGCTGTGTCTTTCTTGCAGATTTTGCTGTGATGTCACAGCGCAGCCGCATTTGTGTGACTGTGCAGCAGCTGTACCATGTGACAACACAAAAGACCACAGACCTGGGAGCCTAAAGGTCTCTTCATACAGCTGACCTGTTGTCAGACCCTCCCCTCACAATCAGATAGGACCAATCATCATTCAGTCCTGGACAACCCCTTTAATACTGTATAGGGATCAGTCAACGGTTTGTCTAGGAATAGAAAACCATGGCTGCTTTATTTCACAAAGGGCGCCACACCTGTCTACAGGTTGTCTGTGGTATTGCAGTGCAGATACCTCGAAGTGACTGAGCTGCAATATCATGCACATCCTTGTAGACAGGTGTGGCGCTGTTTGTGAACGCAGTCATGGTATTTGGCCAACTCCTTTAACAGTTTCCCTGTAAAACATATTGTATTTCTGAAGTTAAATCCAGTCCACCTTGTAATATAACCCTCCCCATTACAGTGTATGTAGGATTCCCGCTCTGTAAGTGACTGGCTAGGTTTCTGTGTCCCATCCTGGTGTAATGAGGCATTCCCCATTGTCCTGGATGTGCGGGGCAGCGCCGCCTGCACACAGGAGGGGGTAATTGAGCATAAAGCAGGCTGCCCTTATTGGACAGATGATCCTGACACCATATCTGGGCACTTGACATCCAGGAATTAATTGGTGCAGACAGTCAGCGACTGCGACTCTGAAAAGACTTTGTTGTCAGTGGCGGCCCGGGGCCGCCGGCCTATTAAACGTATCTGGACTGGATTCTGAGCTAAACTACATGGAGCAATGGTGTGATCCTCTGCTGTGACCTTGAAGTCTTGTTTGTCTCCCTGGGATCAGATATCGTCTCATGTTCATCATTCACAAGTCACAGGAATTATTACAACAAAAAATGTACAGTACTGTGCAAAAGTTCTAGACTTTATATGATTTTCATATCATGTTTGCCTGGGTATAGTCTTCGGGGTAAGACTAGCTTTATAATAGGAGGTATAACATTAGGCATTAACTCCTTCATGTATCTATACCCGGAGCAATCACACGACCATTAAAGTTCCATCTGAATACATCTCCATAGAGCAATAATATGGTCCTGGAGGTTCTTACTGCGCCTAAGGCCTGGTTTATGGGCATCATCTATTCCTCTTGCGTTCTTACATTCCCAGGAGGCGCTCTCGTCCATCAGGCTACAACATCCTTTTAGCACTTTTGCCGCTTCTACAGTATTTGTACAAGGTGTTTGTTTTAGGTCTTGAGTCCTATAAGTGCACGCTCCATTTATTGTGTATTATGTAGTCCTAAAACATTTAGCAGAGTGCCCCCTACTGGTGGTCATTTTATACCACACCTCTTTGTAACCTGGATATGGGTTTTCTCTTCTTCCACCTCCTTTGGTGGAAAGAAGGATGACACGACTGATGAGTGGCGCTGTTTCAGGAAGAAGGCAACCATGTTTATTCTTAAATCTGTACAACATTAAGCAAGGCTGCCCTCTTCTTGTTTGTGTTCATTGGCACACCCGACCCTGCTGATATTACACAGCAGCGGTACCCTACAAAGCTGCCAGTGTGGGAAGGAGACCCGACACTGAACCCATACTCTCCCAAATACTGATATGTGCTTCTGTAGCCCGCCTCTATGGCACAATGTTAGAAGTGCTTCCCCCTTTGACTCCTATTCACATGTCTATTAATTCTGGTCTCCTATTTTATCCTTTCTAGCTCCAAAGCCAACGTCCTCGATCGACTTACTAGCTGTGAAGTGTGTCGATGTACGGAGAGGTCATCACGGCTCCCCCAAGTGGCTGCTTCCATGGGGAAGGGATCGCTGTGACAGCATCCGAGGCTTTGAGGAGGCGGCCAGCAAGCTTATCGAGGCCAATGACATTGTGTTCTCTGTGCACATTCCCTTCCAAGGCCAAGAGATGAGTCCTTGGTTCCAGTTCATGTTGATCATCCTACAGCTGGACATCTCCTTCAAGCTAAACAATTACATAGGTGAGTGCAGCCGCCGCTGGGTCATGTGACGGGGTATAGACCTCTAGCTGCCCTGTCTTGTCTGATGCTGAATATGTGTAGTCACTTATCTACACTAAACAACCAGTCACCAGTCTGATCCCCTAAACCAGTAACTTGTCTCATCTGTCACACCATTCTCAGGTTTGCTAAGTTTTAATCTGCCCAGACGTGGTTCCACATACATGTGCATTGCACTAGTGAAGCTGAGGACATTAGACCTCACTGTGTTGCTCATTGAAGAAGGTTTACTGTATATGGCTTTACTAGCGCAATGTGTATATGCCGGGGCCACAGGAGAAGAGGCCTGGACTCCTCTGGCAAATTAAAATTTATCAAAATTGTTAATGGCGTGATTGATAATAATAATAATAATAAATAAATTTTATTTATATAGCACCAACATATTCCGCAGCACTGTACAATTTGTAGGGTTCAAGTACTGACAAAAAAGATACATTACAAAGAAATATTCAATTCACAAACTGGGACTGAGGGCCCTGCTCGCAAGAGCTTACAATCTATGGGGTAGAGGAGGTGACACAAGAGCTTACAATCTCTGAGGTAGAGGTGACACGAGCTTCAATCTATGGGTAGAGGTGACACGAGCTTACAATCTATGAGGTAGAGGTGACACAAGAGCTTACAATCTATGAGGTAGAGGGGGTGACACAAGAGCTTACAATCTATGAGGTAGAGGAGGTGACACAAGAGCTTACAATCTATGAGGTAGAGGTGACACAAGAGCTTACAATCTATGAGGTAGAGGAGGTGACACGAGCTTACAATCTATGAGGTAGAGGTGACACAAGAGCTTACAATCTATGAGGTAGAGGGGGTGACACAAGAGCTTACAATCTATGAGGTAGAGGAGGTGACACGAGCTTACAATCTATGAGGTAGGGGTGACACAAGAGCTTACAATCTATGAGGTAGAGGTGACACGAGCTTACAATCTGAGGTAGAGGGGGTGACACAAGAGCTTACAATCTATGAGGTAGAGGGGGTGACACAGGAGGTAGCAGGGGCGGCATCAGACGTAGCATTGCTTATACAATGGTCAGACAATTGTGTAATAGAGGTTACTGCCATTACACATATATAAAGCTGTAGGAGCCGTCACCAGTCGTGTCCTGTAACATGCAGATAGTGCCTGGACATATAAAGTTAGTCTGATACGGCCTCATATCCTGTGAGATAATGCGGGAGCGTGAACAGAGGAGGGGACGTTTTAGGGATTCTAACTACGGAAGGGTTTACATTAGGAGATGTGATCGGCCTGTCTGATAAGATATGTCTTTAGTTTACGCTTGAAGCTGTGTAAATTGGGGGTTAATCTGATAGTTCAGGATAGAACATTCCAGAGAAGTGGTGCAACTCGGGAGAAGTCTTGTATACGAGCGTGGGAGGTTCTGATAATAGAGGATGTTAGTCTTAGGTCATTGAGTGAACGGAGAGTACGGGTTGGGTGATAGACAGAGATGAGGGAGGACTGATGGGACTGAGATCTAAACTACCGCAGCAAACAGACCTGGTGCTGATTTAGGGGCCCCAATCTATGTGACCGGCTTCAGGTGTATGTTGGCTGTAGGTTGACAATAGAATTGAGCCCCTTTTTTTCCTGTTCCCTTGGGTTGAACGTGTGTGTGTGTGTATATATGCGCCCAGATTATTGGCATCTGCCAAGGTATGCCTGGAGCTGACAACAACCCTGTGTTTATTCATGTTCTGGGGTAGGCTGGGTGTCAGCCAGTTTGGCTGCCATTACTGATTTCTTTCCCCCCATAGCTTGTTACCCAGTTTTTCTAGGCTCCTAGATGACAATTGCACTCCTGTATCGCCAAATAACCAGATAGATTTGACCTCAAAGAGTCTGAAAAAGTTAGGTGTTGACCTGTAAGCTGTAGTGGGCTCTTGCGGTGACCAAACAAAGGAAGTGGTAAGGTTTTTGGTAACTTTATTGGCCTCTATGGCTCCCAGGTATTGCTGTCCCTTGATATGACGCAGATCTGCCGTGCACTTGCTGAGTCCCTGAGATTAGGATAACCGACTGGGCGATTCCCTGGATACACTGGGTTTTTCCATACCTTCTAATACAGATTACTCAGGAAAGGGGGGTGGGGGATGTCGGTCATCTTTGTGGTTTTAGCCTGTCATTATATGGCAGTCTTTCTCTGTCGGTAAAGCACAACACAGCGTTGTAGTCATTTGAGCCTCCCGCCTCCATACTGCATGGTTTGGCGGCCATGATTGGAGAAGTAACATCTTTAAATAGAACGCTGCCTCATCTGAAATGACTGGTTCACCAGGGCGGCATTAAATGCAGAGTCTGAGATATTCTGGATAAGCGCCAACAACAACACCGCTGCTCAACACAGGAATTTATGAGCCTCTACCTCAGATTGTTAACTCTGCAGACCGAATCTAACACAAAACCCAGTGTAGACTGTGCTCTAGGAGCTAAATACCCTGGAATTGCTTTACCTGCACTGATACATTGTAGCAAACTTATCATGGCAGAAGAGGGAGATGTGATGCCGATGTGTGTAGGTTCCAGACTTGGAGCAAGCTGTGAGAAGTACCTGATGTGAATTGGTTTTAGCATATGACTGTAAGAGTAGGGTCCCATTCACTGACAGCCATAGGAGATCTTGGAAATGGTGACGCTCAGTATGTAAGATATTCTGGGCTGACAACTCTCCTCCAACTACATCAAGTAAAAAAAAAAAGTTTTTTGTTTATGAATTTTCTTTTCCTTTCAGTGGATGATGCAGTGGTGACCCTTGACGTGGCCATGGCGTACCGTGATGAGATAAGTGACCCATGGACTGAGTTGGCTCGTTCTGTAGAGCAGAGGAAGCTTCAGTGCACATTCCCTGTATCTAAGGTGATATTACTGGGGTCTGTTGGGATTGTACTGGACCTTATTACTTCAAGGAAGGGGTTTTTCATCTGTATACTAAACTAGGGGGCTGAGGGAGAGGAGTAGCACATGATTGCTGGATCAGACTACAGGGTTTTTGTAGTCTGTTGTCATGGAGATGCATCAGTCAGTAAAAGGTAATAGAAAAGGTTCCAATTCCAGGTCATGTGATCGGAACCCCCACCACCAATCTTCTAGGTTACGCCACCTCCTCACTCCTGTTCGTACAGGCAATCTCTCTTGTGATATGGGGGCTGGCTGGTCTACAGTAAAATGGAGGCGATGGAGCCAAAGAGCGACTGGTCACGTAATTGGAACCTTTAGGTCCAGCTGCAACAAACACCCAGGCCAAGTAAATTAATTTCAAGTCCTGGGATAACCCCTTTAAAGTCGTGGTCTATAACATTTTCAGCAGTTTTGGAAACTGAAAGTCCAAACTTGTCAGACTATCTTGGGAGTTTTAGTTCTGTTAAGATCTTGTGTTCTTCTCTTCCAGTCCCCGGAGAACCAAGGCCGCTATTATGAATGCGACGTCCTTCCCCTCATCGAACTGGGGAGCGTGGCGCATAAATATTACCTGGTGAACATCAGACTTCCCGTTAATGAGAGGAAGAAAATAAATGTGGGCATCGGAGAGATAAATGACCTGCGCTTAGTGGTGAGAAATCCTTCAATATTCCACATGAATCCTCATCGGAGCTTTTAAAGGATAATTAGACTGAAAAATGAGCGGACAGAGAAGCCATGTCTGCCGCGTGATTCATGGCGTGTGTGTGTGTGTGTGTGTGTAAAGATCCTCTTATAGCTGAGTGATCTCCTACCAAGAGTTATTCCAATGTAAATGTGATCACTCAAGCAAAATATTTTATGGCAATTAGCCCGTAGAGGGCGCTGCTCTGTCAGGGCTGTGATATATTGTTCCCTTTATCTTTGCCCATAACATACTGGAGAGAATCCATTAATGTGATGGTATGGACACTTGTGCATCATAGTCTTCTCTTAATGTAAGGTGGCCATATATTATAGCAAGCAGAGTCTGGGGGCTATTCTTATACCTACCAGTCCCTCTATTTTACTTGGATTTGGTCCAATAAATTGCTGCCACCCCTTAATTTGGGTTAGGGTGTCTGTGTCCTTGTCTTGTTAACATGTGGCTTTTTGTCCCTTATTCAGACCATCTTCCAGAATGGAGGCTTCACAAAAGTGTGGTTTGCCATGAAGACTTTCCTGACCCCGAGCATCTTGATCATTATGATTTGGTACTGGCGGAGAATAACTATGATGACTCGGCCCCCAGTCTTGCTGGAAAAGTAAGGCCAATTGCATGGCTTCTGGTTTTAAGGGTATATTTGGGCTGTCATGTGGACATTCTTGTCTCCAGGTTGGTTTCGTCTTGAGCTAATCCAAGTAGGCGCTGAATGCACTGGGGTGTGATAATGGGGAAATAATATTTGAAGAGGACCTTTCTCCACCTCCACCAACTCAATCTCTTTGCATCCTTCAACAGGTGCGGCTCCACTGATTTTGGCACAGTTGGAATTTTTTCTGTAGCCCCCACCATTCCTAAGCATTTATTGCAGGTAGTTTTGGTGCCTGATATCCTAACTAGACTCTCTAATGTCAAGCGGGTGGTGTCAGAGAGCAGCAGGTAAGGGGGCGTGACTCAGCCCTCCAATCAGAGGCAGACAGTATAAGAGGTCTGAGTCACGCCCCCTTACCTGCTGCTCTCTGACACCACCCGCTTCACATTAGAGAGTCTAGTTAGGATATCAGGCACCAAAACTACCTGCAATAAATGCTTAGGAATGGTGGGGGCTACAGAAAAAATTCAGCTGCGTAGATCAGTGGGGAATAGCCTATTAAAGGTTGAAAAGATTGAGGTGGTGAAAGTTCCCCTTAAACTTCTTTGGGTGACCAAATGGCTGACACCACGTCCTGCCCCCATTGACTCTGTTGCATATGATAGGCAAGATGCTAACTTGTATTGGTCTCCATAGAATCATCTTTGCATTGGGAATCTCCATGACCTTCATTAACATTCCCGTTGAATGGTTCTCCATTGGCTTTAATTGGACTTGGATGCTGCTGTTTGGAGATATCCGCCAAGGTATCTTCTACGTGATGCTGCTGTCCTTCTGGATCATCTTCTGCGGGGAGCACATGATGGTATGGTTTGCTGACCATCTTGGTGGTGAGGTCTGCCTCTGGTATGGCTGGGTGTATGAGACTGTGTTTTATCTGCCTTTAGGACCAGTCTGAAAGGAACCGCATATCTGTCTACTGGAAGCAAGTCGTTCCCATTGCTTTCGGCTCCTGCTGCCTCTTCATATTTGATATGTGCGAAAGGTAATGGTTCATCTTTTATTCCTGGTCATCTTAACCCAGGGAGAAGGGACTCATGAAGGTTAGGAAAGGCCTAATGTAGGAGGGGAATTAGAGGGGCTATCTGGTTTTTGAGATTGAAGGCTTGTCTAGGCCCCCATTCTTGCTGGAAAAGTAAGGCCATTTGCATGGCTGCTGATTGTAAGGGTATATTTGGGCTGTCATGTGGACATTCTTGTCTCCAGGTTGGTTTCGTCTTGAGCGAATCCAAGTAGGCACTGAATGATCTGTGTTCCCTGCAATTTAGGGAACTTTTGATGCCCATTCCACAAAAAAATATGACCTTCCAATCTGGCTTTGTATTTCAGTTTAGTTTCAAATAACTTTATTACTAATCTCTAGAAAGGTTGGAAACTGCAGTATAGGACCTACTCGTGCAGTGAGTGTAGGTCAACATTAATGGGGTCTTATGGTTTAAACTCATTATACAAAATATTGAATATATTATATTACACTGAATGGCCACTTCATTAGAGAACCCTGTCCTTCTATCATGCCGGTCTCCTGTATGGACATTAGACACGTGACCTCGGAGCGCAGCATAAAATCCAGTGACAAGATTTCTGTGGATCAATTTTGGGGACTCCACATTAGATGGGAAAATCCAATGATCTGAGTGACTTGGAGCTCGGCCTGGTCTTCCTGCTAGACTAAATGGGGCCAGGATTTCATATACTGCCATCTTGTGGGGTTTTCTAGTGCGGCAGTGTGGAGAGTATCCTGAGAATGGTGTGATCGAGGAAAATCCTCAAATGAGGCTATCCTGTAGACGGAAACAACTCGTGGAAAGGATCAGAGGAGGATGTCTGAAATCATTCTGAGGAACAGGCGGAGAACAGGCAAAAAAAACTTCAGCCGCATATAACACTGGTGTCTGACACAACTCGCTGTTCCTTAGCATGGATGGATTATAACGGCAGACAACCGCCTTTTTTTTCCGCACCCTGGGTTCTCTGATATCTGTGTTATGCCATCAAAAGTTTCTGAAGGCCACAGGAGGTCCAATGAGCTACTAGATGGGGTCTCTAATAAAGTGGCCATTCATTGTATATCATATATTTGTGGTTCCATCTGTTCTAGTTTTTGATTCTCATGACTTGTTTCTCCATTTCCCTCAGGGGAGTGCAGCTGAAGAACCCATTTTACAGCATTTGGACCACAGATGTAGGAGCGGAGCTTGCTGTATCCTTTTCATATCTTAATGTTTAAGGTTTCTGTGTAGAAAAAGCACAATTTTGCAAATTCCAGGATCGGTTTGGGTCCTGCCCCCTCCTCCGCCAGGATTTATACTCTTCTATGAAGGTTCATTCTTGTCATATACAATACAGTAAAAAAATTTACATGCATTGTAAATTGCAAGCAACTATCCATACTGTGACTCTCACGCTAGCAAAGGCAGTGCATCCAGGGCCAGGTATGTGGGTCCTTGGACAGCAGTGTCACAGTGCGCCCCCTGGCTACCTCTCCTGAGTCTGACAAGTGTAGAGCTTGTTTACCCAGATCACCATGCTTCACAAAGTCCATTGGACCCCGGTTTTTGCCCAGGATTGCTGTGTTGCTGGGTCCCACCACTTTGCACAGGCCTCATGCAGTATTCCTTATTATAAAATGTTCCAGTTTATAAAGGGTTAATGAAAGCTGTGCGGCTTCACCAGAGGGCTGTGGACATTACTGATGCTCCGCAGAGCTGAGGAGATGTGACAGTGCACCAGCTCAGCCCATACTAGTGTGATAAATGTGGTTAATAATTGATTCCCGCTCATCTCACATGCAGGGATGCGGATTTCATGTCGAGTGTTTGAGCATTAGGGAGTAGTGAGGAGGAATAGGGGGCTCGGGATAGTGAGGACAGGTGCTAGCTATAGGGGCTGGGGGACCCTCTGCCACATTAAAGTGCAGCAGTACTATACATGGCATGTCGGGTAACGTAGATTTTTGCATTGGTAAACCCAAAGGCATCAAACTGTGCCTTGGGTTTGACTATTCCAGACTGTCAGCTCTTGTGTCCAGCAGTCCTGTGCCCGAGTGTCCTGTAACTTCGTGCCTGAGGAAATAAAACTACGCAGCTCAATTACAGCTCAGTGGGCAAGGAAGAGTTAAAGGGATATCTTGGGCATTTCTGGCTTGTGCATGGGATCCATCATGAGTGTTAGATGGGTGAGATCCACAACTTTTAGAATGGAGTTTGAATCACGATTTCTGGCCACCATATACATCAGATCCTGTGCAGTCCTCTCCAATGAAGTCCTTGGGACAAGCTGAGCTCTTTTACTTTGTGCAGGAAAGTGCCTCCACGTATGGTGGATGTAGCGTCTAGGAGTGGGGGACCTCTGGGAATGTAGTGCGCTCTTATACAACCCTGAGACGTGATCTGCTGGGGCGTAATAACACGGAGGTTGTGTTCATATTGGGGGTGTTCATCTGGGCATGCTTGGCTGACTGTGTGCTAGCTGAGGTTTTTGGGCATGGTGCATGTGTAATAAGTGTTACGTGCAGCATTTCTGTTCCTGCTTCTGTTTGACTCCGGATGTGCAATTTTCTCTTATACGTAGTAATGGAACTGCTTTATAACTGTGTCCTCTTTATGTTTAGCTTTTTTTTTTTGCGAATGCTTTTAGGCTACATTCACACTGTATTTGTTATACTGTGACTGCATAGTTTGCACTGAAAAGAAGGTGAATTAAAGGCGTTATCCCATAACAGACAAGATGGGTGATAAATGTATAAGGAGTCTGATCCCAAGCCCTTCAGTGTGGAGATATTTGATCGGAGCGGTCTTATTGTCACCTGCCCCTCCCTTCAAATCCATGGGATGAGCACTATCTGTTAGTCCTGTAGACTTTGAATGGGCCAGCAGGGGGCACACCTGACCTGTGGATGGGGGATAGATGTTTCTCATTGAAGAACCTCTTTAATGCTGGGGCCCCATGTTGCAAAAACTCAACGTTATGGCTATGGCAAAAAAAAACCACTGCGTTTTACATTACCTGCAAAGTGGATGGGATTCTGGCTAATCCCATCCACACATTGCAGAAAAAATCTGTGATTTAGAAAAGTCATGCATTTTAGAAAAATGCAACTGTTATACCTGTGGTTACACCGGCGTTTTCCGTATAGGTATAATAGAGGCAGAAAGCGATGCGTTTCTGCCACGGTCTTTTCCGCAGCGATTCGCTACATGGGGCCTTAGCCTTATAACAGGTTCTGTAGGAATCCTTCCTAACTTGGGGGTGGCCCAGTGGGTGTAAATAAGTCTCTCTCCTATCCCCAACACTGTTATACAATCTTGGGACTTGCCGAACCGGAAATGGAGAGGCTAACATGACCTTAGGGGCCAATCTATGACCTTTTAATCTCGTCTCTACACTTTGTTTAACAACCAGATCAGAAGTGTCAGAGAAATGGGGGACCATGTCCAATAGGCTAACTCCCCGAACGCCCGCACCCCAGGGTTTGGAATGTTTCCTGGATACAATTAAAATCTACAATCAGAAACTTAAACTGATTACAAAAAAAGTGCTAGATTTCACTATCTGGTTCTAATGAAATAAAAATTGGTGGCCGATTCCTTTTAAGGAGAAATTGCAGACTATAACAGATCACACATCTGGATGGGGTGGAAATATAAGACATGACTGTCTCCGACTCTGGTCTTGCCCTCTAGCGATATGATGAGTCAGGACATCTGCGCACAGTTCGTCACTGACCAAAATTTTTCCCTTAATGGCGACCCTCAGATGGCTTTCATTATAGTGGCTGGAATCTGCGCCTGCCTGTACTTCTTATTCCTGTGTTTCATGGTGTATCAAGTCTTCAGGAACATCAGCGGGAAACAGTCCAGTCTACCGGCCATGTGCAAGGCCCGCAGGCTGCATTATGAGGTGTGTGTGTCATCAAGCTGCCCCAAGGGTCCTCTAAGGTGGAAAATATGTACACACCTGGAGAAACCGAATGTGCATTCAGACAGCTCACTGATGTAAGCACGACCTCTGCGATTGGGGACAACCCAAAAATAGTGTTAGATATCTTAATGGTAAGCCGTCTGCTACTTGGACAAAGTATACCTGTGGGTCAGAAGCTGAAATGGACGATCGGGTATGGGGGGAGAGTTATCCCCTTATTCCAAAAAGCTGTGTAAAAACTCAGACCTTGAATTTGCAACTCTTTAAACACCATTGCAAAGCTCTTGTGCCAATGTTGTTTTTAAGCCTTCCTCACTTTACAAAAAGGGGGTGTATAAAGGCGTGCTATGGGCGGTGTCGCAACTCTGCCAAACTTTTCCTCATAATCCATTATTTATACTAGGGGTGAGCACCTTGTCATAAATTAAGCACATCCTCTGCTGGCCCCGGGCATATGAAGACCAGCATAGAATGCACCAGTCTTGATAAATCTGCCCCTATGTGTTTGTGCGCTTGACCTAAAAAAAAAAAAAAAAAAAAAAAAAAAAAAAATGATCTCCTAGTCCTGCTGCATAGGTCAACGCTGTCCATAAATTTTGGGCACTTCCATAGATGTCACTAGAATCCTATATCTGTCGCTGGATATATGCTAACGGTGACATCACGTAAAACATTGGGTGGCCTGTAGAGTTCTCGGGAGCAGAACCTGTCAGCGGCTTCATGTTGCTCTTAAAATACAGGGGTTATATAAAATAACAAGAACCACTCTATTTTTTACAAAGGGGGCAGATTGGTGAGGGTATATGTGACCCAAACTGATGGGTCCAGCAAAACATCTGCAGGCACAAGTGGCTGTGGTCAAAAGTCAAAGCTTGACGTGAGGGACAGAAGAGTGCTTAGTTGAGTTTTAGTCAAAAAACCTCACACACTGTGGCTCCTTAAATTACATCAGAAGTGAATGTAAGTTTGAGGGCACCAGTATTGGTGAACTGTGCACTGCACAAAGATGATATCCATGACAGCGCTGCAATAGCCAAACTAAGGTCTAGCTTTGACTTTCAGCCACTTCTGTCTACAAATGTTTTGCCGGTCTTTACCTACTGAGATGGGAACACCATAATCCGTACACCTCAACACACCCATCAACTCAGCAACTCTGGTCACAGATGCCCCCACCAGGTGCACCAACAATCTGTCCACTCTGGCACCCTGTCATATTACACCCCTAAAACAATTACACAGATTTTTAGAACATGATAGTAAGAAAGAAGGGGGTGCTACCAGTGATGACAGATGTCAGGAAGAATTCAATAAAAATAGGGGTGTTTTTGAATTTCCATTCATACTTCTTGTGTATCCTTTTATAGGGGCTGATTTTTAGGTTCAAGTTTCTGATGATCATCACCCTGGCCTGTGCTGCGCTGACAACAGTGTTCTTCATTACCACACAGGTAGGGGCGCTATACCAGGCTCTTCGCAATGGACCTGATAAATGCTGATCTATTTAGTCTTGCCTATGTGCAGTAGACCACGGCATCAGTAGCATTGGCAAGGACAAAAAAACCACACCAAATCTACATTGGGACCAACCTATGTGGACAGACTCTTGAAAACCCAGCCTGGAGCATCCCTTTAAGTTGGCCAGCACTGGAGTGTACTGGTGTAGCGGAGACCATCACTCCAGGCTCGGCTGCACCTTGCAATGTATTTGGACCTTGATGCTGTGAATATTTCTATAGGACTTAAGTAACCCTGTTACTATATTATTCCCAGGTGTCTGAGGGTAACTGGAAATGGGGTGAATACAGCATTGAACTGAACAGTGCGTTCTTCACTGGTATTTATGGGATGTGGAACCTGTACGTCTTTGCGCTCATGTTCCTGTATGCGCCATCACACAAGAACTATGGAGATGACCAAACAAATGGTAAGGTCTTAAGTGCAAAGCCACATAAGGGTTAATACTCGCCCTAGCTAGAGCTAAAGGATGGGAACAAGATGACAAAAAATGCAGCAGTTTTGTAAATAGTCTTGGAATAAAAAAAATCTCCTCTATGAATCTCTTGAATGATGGCCGACACGTGGCCCAGGAATAGGATCTGCGATCTTTGTACTATTTTGCACTTTGAATGATAGAGATTGTAGGTGTAGGGAGTCTTACAGGTTGTGAAATAGTCCTATAGGGGGAAAATATCAAAATGCAGTTCCCTGTACAAAGTTAGGGAGGGGGAGCTGTGCCGATATAGCACCACCTGTTGTAAGATAGTTACCCTATAAGTTAACGTGCAACCCTTTAACAGGCCTTGCAGCCTGACTAGGATGTTGCATGGACTTGTGCCTACTTGGTGCTCTCCCAGTTGAAGCCCTGTCACCCAGTTAACCAGTACCCTACTCTGCGCTCCTAATGGACAAGCACTCCAAACAGCTGTATGCAGGTGGGTGTCTGGTTTGGTTTATATCCTAGCCATGTTGCAAGGCCTGTTAAAGGATTGGACGCTGACTTCTAGGATAGCTAGTTTCCAACAGGCGGTGCTAGAGGTACAGATTTTCTTTTTTTGCTTGGACCAGGCACAACACCACGTATTGATAAGTTGATGTAAATCCCATCAATATTCGGTGTGACCTTTGCCCCTTGGAGGAGGAGTCCTGGAAGTGATGATCCGGCCCCCACAGATATAGCCCTGATCTCATCATCATCCAGTCTGTCTGGGATGACATGAAGAGACAGACGGATTGGAGCAAGCAACATCCATAGAAGATCTGTGCTTAGTTGTCCAAGATGGCGGCGGGAACAACCTCCCTGCCGAGTTCTGCCCAAAACTGTCTGCAAGTACCAAGAAGAACTGATGGAAAGCAAAGAAAAGGGGGAAGGTCACACCAAATATTGATGGGATTTACATGTCTTTCCTCGTTCTCTTCATTTTGTTCGACAGAATTCAACAATTAACCCTTCTATTTTTTTGGAAAGCCTTCTTACTGTACAGCATTTTGTACATATCTACCTAAAACTTTTGCACAATACAGTAATGCCACAATTACCTAATGAGTAGTTCTAGCTTTAGGTGCAGGATTTGGGGGGGTCAATGACTATCTGTTACCTTGCAATGGTGCCTAATTTCTCCTTGCTATGACTTTTTGCCGCAGGTGGGACCGGTATGAGCAGCGGCGAGGAGCTTCAGCTGACCACGACTATCACACACGCAGATGGACCAACAGAATTATATCGGCTGGCTGGCAAGGAAGCGCAGGAATGACCCCCTTGTGTTAGGGTGGGCTCAGCGTAGACATTTTAGCTCCAATATCCCGCTAATACAATGCTGCATACGATAGCCTCCCGTACATTTCTCCTATTTATAGCTGGATTTCTCGGTTAGAGGAGTGGCAGAACATTTATTGTAATGTAGCCTTTTTATACATATATATTATATATACAGTCGGTGCAGAGTGCTCACTTACACTGGTGGATATACTACTATTTTTATTTTTGTTGCTGCTGAATTTGTCCATCAGACCCCGGTTTTTGCATTTTGCTCTGTTGTTTTTTATGAAGGAGCAATTCACTGGGAACAATACTCCTGATTTTAAAAGCGTTTACTGCCTCGTGTTCATAAGCAATATCCAATAAGCAATAAAACAAGGTTCTTTTTGTATCTTTGGCTGTGTGGTGTGTTTGTTGGGTGTGTCTTGGTATGTTTTGTGCGCAGGTTGTGTCTTGTACCATAGCTCAACTCAAATTGATATTTCAATACCAGAAATTGCCTATAGTGACGCTGTTTTGGAGTTCTAGAAGAGTCGATATGTATCATGGTAATTTGGCCAGAGTCAAAGAAAAGGATTGAGTCTAGGTTTGTATGCGATTTAAAAAAATAAATAAATAAAAAATCTTAACCTGTAGTAAACCACTCTGAACTTAACACACGGACTCCTTATACATAATCAAGGCAATTTATTGTGACTTGCTGCCACCTAGTGGTTGTATGAAGTTATTGCATGTCCTTCTTGCTGCAGATATTTCATATGGCTCTAGTAGTTGTCATAGATTGTATCCATCTCATGTTTGTGAACCACATTTGGTTTATGCACCAGAAAAGCTCCCGGCACAAACTGCAAAGCTCTCTATTCATCATATGCCAACATGGTGTCCTTTTTGCATACATGGAAATCGGCTGCCAAGCATTGCTAATATATATATATATATATATATATATATATAATTTTTTTTCCCCCTCTTGTTAGACTATATGCTATTTGATACAAAGGCATAAATGCAATACTTTTTGGGAGATTATATATAAATTATATACTGAAATTATACTCCAGAGCTGCGCTCACTATTCTGCTGGTACAGTCACTGTGTACATACATTACATTACTTATCCTGTACTGATCCTGAGTTACATCCTGTATTATACTCCAGAGCTGCGCTCACTATTCTGCGGGTGCAGTCACTGTGTACATACATTACATTACTTATCCTGTACTGATCCTGAGTTACATCCTGTATTATACTCCAGAGCTGCGCTCACTATTCTGCTGGTGCAGTCACTGTGTACATACATTACATTACTTATCCTGTACTGAACCTTAGTTACATCCTGTATCATACTCCAGAGCTGCGCTCACTATTCTGCTTGTGCAGTCACTGTGTACATACATTACATTACTTATCCTGTACTGAACCTTAGTTACATCCTGTATCATACTCCAAGCCGCGCTCATATTCTGCTGGTGCAGTCACTGTGTACATACATTACATTACTTATCCTGTATATACCCAGAGCTGCGCTCATTTTTGGGGGGTACGGGCCCGGGGTACATACATTACATTACTTTTCCTGTACTGATCCTGGGTTACATCCTGTATTATCCCGAGCTGCACTCACTATTCTGCTGGTACAGTCACTGTGTACATACATTACATTACTTATCCTGTAGTGGTTTTGTTTATACTCCAGAGCTGCGCTCACTATTCTGCTGGTACAGTCACTGTGTACATACATTACATTACTTATCCTGTACTGATCCTGAGTTACATCCTGTATTATACTCCAGAGCTGCACTCACTATCTGCTGGTGCAGTCACTGTGTACATATATTACATTACTAATCCTGTACTGATCCTAAGTTACATCCTGTATTATACTCCAGAGCTGCACTCACTATTCTGCTGGTACAGTCACTGTGTACATACAGTACAGACCAAAAGTTTGGACACACCTTCTCATTCCAAGAGTTTTCTGTATTTTCATGACTATAAAAATTGTAGATTCACACTGAAGGCATCAAAACTATGAATTAACACATGTGGAATTATATACTTAACAAAAAAGTGAGAAACAACAGAAAATATGTCTTATATTCTAGGTTCTTCAAAGTAACCACCTTTTGCTTTGATTACTGCTTGGCATACTCTTGGCATTCTCTTGATGAGCTTCAAGAGGTAGTCACCTGAAATGGTTTTCACTTCACAGGTGTGCCCTGTCAGGTTTAATAAGTGGGATTTCTTGCCTTATAAATGGGGTTGGGACCATCAGTTGTGTTGTTCAGAAGTCAGGTGGATACACAGCTGATAGTCCTACTGAATGGAGTGTTAGAATTTGTATTATGGTAAGAAAAAAGCAGCTAAGTAAAGAAGAAGGAGTGGCCATCATTACTTTAAGAAATGAAGGTCAGTCAGTCCGAAAAATTGGGCAAACTTTGAAAGTGTCCTCAAGTGCAGTGGCCAAAACCATCAAGCGCTACAAAGAAACTGGCTCACATGAGGACCGCCCCAGGAAAGGAAGACCAAGAGTCACCTCTGCTGCGGAGGATAAGTTCATCCGAGTCACCAGCCTCAGAAATGGCAGGTTAACAGCAGCTCAGATTAGAGACCAGGTCAATGCCACACAGAGTTCTAGCAGCAGACACATCTCTACAACAACTGCTAAGAGGAGACTGTGTGCAGCAGGCCTTCATGGTAAAATAGCTGCTAGGAAACCACTGCTAAGGACAGGCAACAAGCACAAGAGACGTTTGGAAAGAACACAAGGAATGGACATTAGACCTGTGGAAATCTGTGCTTTGGTCTGATGAGTCCAAATTTGAGATCTTTGGTTCCAACCACCGTGTCTTTGTGCGACACAGAAAAGGTGAACGAATGGACTCTACATGCCTGGTTCCCACCGTGAAGCATGGAGGAGGATGTGTGATGGTGTGGGGGGGCTTTGCTGGTGACACTGTTGGGGATTTATTCAAAATTGAAGGAATACTGAACCAGCATGGTTACCACAGCATCTTGCAGCGGCATGCTATTCCATCTGGTTTGCGTTTAGTTGGACCATCATTTATTTTTCAACAGGACAATGACCCCAAACACACCTCCAGACTGTGTAAGGGCTATTTGACCAAGAAGGAGAGTGATGGGGTGCTACGCCAGATGACCTGGCCTCCACAGTCACCAGACCTGAACCCAATCCAGATGGTTTGGGGTGAGCTGGACCGCAGAGTGAAGGCAAAAGGGCCAACAAATGCTAAGCATCTCTGGGAACTCCTTCAGGACTGTTGGAAGACCATTTCAGGTGACTACCTCTTGAAGCTCATCAAGAGAATGCCAAGAGTGTGCAAAGCAGTAATCAAAGCAAAAGGTGGCTACTTTGAAGAACCTAGAATATAAGACATATTTTCAGTTGTTTCACACTTTTTTGTTAAGTATATAATTCCACATGTGTTAATTCATAGTTTTGATGCCTTCAGTGTGAATCTATAATTTTTATAGTCATGAAAATACAGAAAACTCTTGGAATCAGAAGGTGTGTCCAAACTTTTGGTCTGTACTGTACATTTCACACTGTTACAGATAACTAGGCTTGTTCTCACATATCTTGTAATGTAGAGCAAGGTTCTTATTGTTCAGCAATAAACCAGAATAAATACACGTTAAATATTGCAGGATATTTGCAGTGACTCAACCATTCTGGTAGATGGGAATATTGGCACAGGAAGTTATAGAACGCTTTATTTTTTTATTATTCCCCCCCCCCCCCAGTCACAGTAGCTTATAGCACTGCTGATAAAATACAGTCATGGCCAAAAGTTTTGAGAATGACACAAATATTCTATTTTCACATGATCTGCTGCCCTCTGGTTTTTATGTGTGTTTGTCAGATGTTTTTATCACATACAGAAATAGAATTGCATTCATATTATGAGTAACAGAAGCTTATATTGACAGTTAGAATGAGTTAATGCAGCAAGTCAATATTTGCAGTGTTGACCCTTCTTCTTCAGGACCTCTGCAATTCTCCCTGGCATGCTCTCAATCAACTTCTGGACCAAATCCTGACTGATAGCAGTCCATTCTTGCAGAATCAATGCTTTCATTTTGTCTGAATTTGTTGGTTTTTGTTTGTCCACCCGTCTCTTGATGATTGACCACAAGTTCTCAATGGGATTAAGATCTGGGGAGTTTCCAGGCCATGGACCCAAAATCTCTATGTTTTGTTCCCTGAGCCATTTAGTTCTCACCTTTGCTTTATGGCAAGGTGCTCCATCATGCTGGAAAAGGCATTGTTGAGCACCAAACTGCTCTTGGACGGTTGGGAGAAGTTGCTCTTGGAGCACATTCTGGTACCATTCTTTATTCATGGCTGTGTTTTTAGGCAAGACTGTGAGAGAGCCGATTCCCTTGGCTGAGAAGCAACCCCACACATGAATGGTTTCAGGATGCTTTACAGTTGGCATGAGACAAGACTGGTGGTAGCGCTCACCTCTTCTTCTCCGAATAACCTGTTTTCCAGATGTTCCAAACAATCGAAAAGGGGATTCATCAGAGAAAATGACTTTCCCCCAGTCCTCAGCAGTCCACTCCCTGTACCTTTTGCAGAATATCAGTCTGTCCCTGATGTTTTTTCTGGAGAGAAGTGGCTTCTTTGCTGCCCTCCTTGAGACCAGGCCTTGCTCCAAGAGTCTCCGCCTCACAGTGCGTGCAGATGCACTCACACCTGCCTGCTGCCATTCCTCAGCAAGCTCTGCACTGCTGGTAGCCCGATCCCGCAGCTGAAACACTTTTAAGAGACGGTCCTGCCGCTTGCTGGTCTTTCTTGGGCGCCCTGGAGCCTTTTTGGCACCAATGGAACCTCTCTCCTTGAAGTTCTTGATGATGCGATAGATTGTTGACTGAGGTGCAATCTTTCTAGCTGCAATACTCTTCCCAGTTAGGACATTATTGTGCAGTGCAATGATGACTGCACGTGTTTCTTTAGAGATAACCATGGTTAACAGAAGAGAAACAATGATGGCAAGCACCAGCCTCCTTTTAAAGTGTCCAGTGGTGTCATTCTTACTTTTAATCATGACAGATTGATCTCCAGCCCTGTCCTCATCAACACCCACACCTGTGTTAATGGAGCAATCACTGAAACGATGTTAGGTGGTCCTTTTAAGGCAGGGCTGCAATGATGTTGAAATGTGTTTTGGGGGATAAAGTTCATTTTCTAGGCAAATATTGACTTTGCAAGTAATTGCTGTTAAGCTGATCACTCTTTATAACATTCTGGAGTATATGCAAATTGCCATTAGAAAAACTGAAGCAGTAGACTTTGTAAAAATTAATATTTGTATCATTCTCAAAACTTTTGGCCATGACTGTAGATTTATTTGTTTTAGGGGTATGACGTGTCAGACCTGACTGATGGTTGTTGTGTGCCTGGTCTACAGTTGATGGGTGTGTTGAGGCCTGCTGGTTCTGTGATCACATCTCAGTGTGTAAAGCTTGGCAAACCCTGTGCAGACAGAAGCGGCTGTGGCTGAAAGTCAAAGCTGGTCTCTGATATCTCTGTGCACTCCTATCAGTTTTCATTAATACTGGTGCGCTTAAATTTGCTTTGACCTCTGCAGTAATTTGAGGAGTTCTAGTTTTTTTTTTTTTTGGGGTGGGGGGGGATTGTCACAATTTGACAAAGTGTTCTTCTGTCCGTTGTGTCAAGCTTTGACTTTTGACAATAGCTGCCGATGTTTTATTTGGTCTTTGCATACTTGTAGACCCGGACCAACCCATCACCTCAACAACCTGGGTCAGACACCTCTGCCACGCAAGCACCAACAATCTCAGTCCCCTGATGGCAGATGTATCAGGAAGAGTTCAACTTCATGATGTAAAAATAGGGTTGTTTATGTTATTTTGTCCATCCCCATTATATAGATAACCTATCCTATATATTATATATATATTTAGATATCAATATTTTTAGCCCAGGAGCCCTTTTACTAGCAAAGCAAATGTGGCACACTACATTATCGGCATGAAAGTAAGAGTTCCTACAGTCTATCTAAAACTCCAAAGACCAAAAGGTAATAGAGTAGCGTGCCAGCCCCAGGGTACAGACTATAGACCCAATAGAACTGTAAACAAGGGACTGGGCAGCACTTCATAGTCATACCTCTCAATTTGTGCTGGCAGCCAGCACATGTTTTATGCTGCTGCAAGAGTACATGGTGGCCATCTTATTTAAGGGCAAATACCCTGTACATCTACCTACGTGTCTACGTGTACACCAGCCTTCCCTTTGTCTCCTATAAGAAGTAAGTTGGATGGTAATATGACTGCAGCATCTGACTACACAGGGTTTGTTTGCAGTCTGTAACCATAGAGACACATAGATCTGCACAGGAGCTTTTAACAGAAAACGACAGAAGTTTTCTAATCCGGACTGTGATGAACGTTTTTTCCTTTTTGCATTTGAGATGTTTTTTCGAATAAATCTTATTGGTTATAAAAACCAGTGCTGGAATACAGGAGTTGTCCTGAGCTGCCTACCATGACCCTCTGAAGTGGCGGATTGTACAATTAGGGGCTATGCAGAACAGATTTGTCATCCCAATCCAGATCTCCAGTTCTGTACTCAGAGAATTGTCACATTCTTTCTTTCATTATCACTAAATCGCCAGCCATGTTTGCAGCTTACAGGGAACCTGATCTGCTTACAAATCAACAGAGAGCAGCCAATCTCGGACGTCGTGCTTGAAAGGTTCTTAATAAAGCTGGTTAAATACTGAGACTGAAATCTACCTTGTGGAAGCAAATCACACGCTGTCTGCAGAAAATTATGTATCAATTGTAATAATGAGGCTGTGGACAGAGCGGCATCACGGAGCAAGCAACACACAATATCAGTCATACTAGATATATACCAAATGTGGCTGAATATGTGCACAGCAGCCCGTATATTGATGTGATACCCACCTGTACTACATGTATCATACACATCAATGGACGTCTTCTATGGGGCTGAATTTAAATAATCTTTGCATATACAGCACTCTGCTTTATCTTATGCTGAATTGTGAGTGCAGCTCTGGGGTATATATAATGCAGGATATAACTCAGGATCAGTACAGGATAAGTAATGTAATGTATGTACACAGTGACTGTACCAGCAGAATAGTGAGCGCAGCTCTGGAGTATAATACAGGATGTAACTCAGGATCAGTACAGGATAAGTAATGTAATGTATGTACACAGTGACTGCACCAGCAGAATAGTGAGCGCAGCTCTGGAGTATAATACAGGATGTAACTCAGGATCAGTACAGGATAAGTAATGTAATGTATGTACACAGTGACTGTACCAGCAGAATAGTGAGCGCAGCTCTGGAGTATAATACAGGATGTAACTCAGGATCAGTACAGGATAAGTAATGTAATGTATGTACACAGTGACTGCGCCAGCAGAATAGTGAGCGCAGCTCTGGAGTATAATACAGGATGTAACTCAGGATCAGTACAGGATAAGTAATGTAATGTATGTACACAGTGACTGTACCAGCAGAATAGTGAGCGCAGCTCTGGAGTATAATACAGGATGTAACTCAGGATCAGTACAGGATAAGTAATGTAATGTATGTACACAGTGACTGTACCAGCAGAATAGTGAGTGCAGCTCTGGAGTATAATACAGGATGTAACTCAGGATCAGTACAGGATAAGTAATGTAATGTATGTACACAGAGACTGTACCAGCAGAATAGTGAGTGCAGCTCTGGAGTATAATACAGGATGTAACTCAGGATCAGTACAGGATAAGTAATGTAATGTTGTACACAGTGACTGTACCAGCAGAATAGTGAGCGCAGCTCTGGGGTATAATACAGGATGTAACTCAGGATCAGTACAGGATAAGTAATGTAATGTATGTACACAGTGACTGCACCAGCAGAATAGTGAGCGCAGCTCTGCAGTATAATACAGGATGTAACTCAGGATCAGTACAGGATAAGTAATGTAATGTATGTACACAGTGACTGTACCAGCAGAATAGTGAGCGCAGCTCTGGAGTATAATACAGAATGTAACTCAGGATCAGTACAGGATAAGTAATGTAATGTATGTACACAGTGACTGTACCAGCAGAATAGTGAGTGCAGCTCTGGAGTATAATACAGGATGTAACTCAGGATCAGTACAGGATAAGTAATGTAATGTATGTACACAGTGACTGTACCAGCAGAATAGTGAGCGCAGCTCTGCAGTATAATACAGGATGTAACTCAGGATCAGTACAGGATAAGTAATGTAATGTATGTACACAGTGACTGCACCAGCAGAATAGTGAGCGCAGCTCTGGAGTATAATACAGGATGTAACTCAGGATCAGTACAGGATAAGTAATGTAATGTATGTACACAGTGACTGTACCAGCAGAATAGTGAGCGCAGCTCTGGAGTATAATACAGGATGTAACTCAGGATCAGTACAGGATAAGTAATGTAATGTATGTACACAGTGACTGTAGCAGCAGAATAGTGAGCGCAGCTCTGGAGTATAATACAGGATGTAACTCAGGATCAGTACAGGATAAGTAATGTAATGTATGTACACAGTGACTGCACCAGCAGAATAGTGAGCGCAGCTCTGGAGTATGATACAGGATGTAACTCAGGATCAGTACAGGATAAGTAATGTAATGTATGTACATAGTGACTGTACCAGCAGAATAGTGAGCGCAGCTCTGGAGTATGATACAGGATGTAACTCAGGATCAGTACAGGATAAGTAATGTAATGTATGTACATAGTGACTGTACCAGCAGAATACTGAGCGCAGCTCTGGAGTATAATACAGGATGTAACTCAGGATCAGTACAGGATAAGTAATGTAATGTATGTACACAGTGACTGCACCAGCAGAATAGTGAGTGCAGCTCTGGAGTATAATACAGGATATAACTCAGGATCATTACAGGATAAGTAATGTAATGTATGTACACAGTGACTGTACCAGCAGAATAGTGAGCACAGCTCTGGAGTATAATACAGGCTGTAACTCAGGATCAGAATAAAATATGTAATGTAATATTTGTACATAGTTGGGCAGATTCACTAAGGAACTGCACCACCTTTTTGGTGCAAAAAGTCACTAATCGGTGGTTTGCAACTTTTGTATAGCACTTGTGAAAATAGTCACAAATGGCGTTTTTACGCCACTCTAGGACCCCGGCTGCACTATATTAACTATCATTTATGCTGCTTTTGTATCATGAATGTCAACAGAAATCTATACTGGCTACGAGCTGATGTAGGTTTCTGCTAAGGTGCATGGCCCGGCCGGGGAATGTGTCTAATAGGGTTTATTTTTTTTAATTATGGTTTATCTGCATCTATATAGAACATGACTGCGAAGTGGGGCCTTTACTATGAGAGGAGACTATTCTATAACAGGAGACTGTTCTATAGGATTTGGTTCACTCTTTGGTGGGCATTTGATGACTTTTGGTTAAGTAGGACGTCATTGGAACCAAATGATTTTGCTTTTTATTTTCTCTACAACATATGGTAATGCATGTTATATATATATATATATATAAAGTTATATAAAACTCTTTAACGTGAGTTCTAAACCCAAGTTCGGTGTGGCCCTCCAGTTCTTTACGTGTGGCCCCTGGTTCTGATGTAATGCAGAGAACCACTTTTTCCACAACTTTCATGCCCCCCCCCATGTCTTCCTCTACTCTGTGCATTCATTAATAAATGATGAAGGAGCCGCACTCTCCACACTATGAATATGCAAATCCCATGTCTAATTAGGTTTATCAAGGGAATTTGCAGAATCCAAGTTTGTTTGCAATGTAGTAAACAACAACAAGTTCATTGCCTTGAAGAGAATCAGGATATTTAAGGAAAATTTCCATGATCGAGCCCGATCCATAACACAGCACAGTGAATCTCAAGACGCTGCGGCTTAAAGACGTCATGTCCATTGCATGTTTTTTACTTCTTTGTGGAGTTATTCCTGGTACAAAGACTTTATGCACATGTGGTTTTATCACTGCAAAAACCACAAAATAAATGTGGGCACTCATGCACAGGACCTGCAAATAGAAGGTGACATGACCATTTATGCACAGGTCCTGGTAAAAGCCTTCACATGACACTTCCCTAAAGACAGTGGATGAGTACGGTGTTTCACGTTCAATGGGTACAGCCACAGTGTTGCTAGTATGTTTCATATGCCATGTTTCCTTAACCATCCCACTATCACAGGACAGTGAACAAGTCCTTATATTCTTATGACCCGGCTGAATACACACCACGTCGTAATTCTTTTTCCAATTTCCGACCTCCCACGTTGTCCTCTCCTTTGAGTATATCCTCCTCTGTTTGCAGTATACAGTGTTGTTATGTATCTATGTACTGATGCAATGATTCTATATATAGAAGCACCTTGCATGGTGATGACATCATAATAGACGTGCTTTTTCTGCACATGAAATGTGATATTTTGCTCATGTAAATACAGCTGGGGCAGATCAAACAGAAGAATAGATAGTAACCGCACCTGTATTGCACAGGCTTACTAGCTATTAGGGCAGTGACGCAGCAGATGGTTATTCCTGGGGGGCCCTGATGGTATATAATAGAGCACTAGTACTATATGTGGGTGGCGTGGAGGCCTGAGGATTTGTCATACTAATTGTATAGTGATGTAATTGTATTATCTCACTATGTAAATGAATACTTCTATTATATGATATGATATTATAGATGTACACTCACTGACAAAGGAAGGAGTTGTTGGAAGGTAGGCTGGTGAAGCTGGGGTCCCCGCTACAAACAAAAGTGATGTAGCTGGTTGTCCATGGCAGGACACATGAGGGCCGCCGTGACACCAAATCTACTTCTGCTAAGGGCCTGGAAATGGTGCGGGCACAGACAGGGGTGTGATAATGAAGGCGCCCCCTGTGTCTGGATGGTGGACAAAGAAACTGCGGAAGCCACTTGTGCTTATCAGCAGGTCAAATGATCCTCTCTACCGGTGATCTGTCTGGGCTATTCGGAGTCTGTTCACCATGTGTACGCCATCACATAACCACTGCCCTAACATCTAGGCTAAAACATCCTACATTCATTGAAATGACCATCCTGCCGCTCTCAAAGTCTGTCAACTGGGCGAAACGTCTTCAAGTGCCTGTGCATGTCTAACATTCTCTTGCCTAGAGGTACACTACCCAAAAGTAGCCTTGAAGAGCCTTTTTATACAGCAGCATGATAAGAACTTTTACGCCCTCTTGTAGGAAGACCCAATAGTCAGTCATTGACTTGCCTGAGCCATAAATGCAGGATGAGACATTTCTGAGCGCGGTACTTTCTTGTCAATGTGTTCCCCATTCCTTTTGAAGCCACTCTTGGCTTTAGCTCACAAAACCGCAGCAAAATCTGCATAAAAAATACAGCATTTCTGCAACGTCTGGCCTCAGCCTAAGATGTCTCATGTAAAATAATACTATGTGATGAGATGTGCACTTGTGGCAGCGATACAGGGAAGAAAGAAATCCATGAATGTATAACATGTCCATAATTCCAGGACAATAGGGTATACAGTAGTAATACTATAGCGTCATACAGTAATAGTATATACCCCGTGTGAGGTATTTTATTCTTAAAGGTCACCTTCAGGTTAATCCTTTGTTATGGAAAAACGACTGTATCATCTCTCCCGATTCTCTTATTCCATGGCAAGGGTGCCAGGAGGGAGACTTGTCCTATGAGGCTTTACACGGCCTCAGATGTATACCTGCAGGTAAGGGCAGATGAATAATAAGCCCAACTCCAGGGAGATCTCCTGATTGTGTTTCCATGAACAGTAATGCTGCATTAACTCCCTGCCTGCTGCAAGCAACTGCAAGCCATCATCCAGACAAGTGCTTACAGTCTCTCCAGCAATTAACCGGTTAATCCCATTCTCCCTCTGCAGCTGCATGAATGGGATGTTCCACTTCAGTAAAACATGAATGAAACCTGGGGGGGGGGATCTGTTCGCCGATACTCACTATATATAGTACTGTGCAGGTGTGATGAGAGTGGTGGCCATTGAAATCATGGCATTGCATAGGTTGGGTATATGTTATTACTGACCCATGGGGTGAATGTATAGAAGTATAGGGTCTCTGCCTGGATCATCGAATGCCGCTCCCCCCATACAAGGGCTGTGAGATGGAGCTGGCCCTCCCTGGGTTTTTGCAGGAGATGATGTACCACCTCACAGTTTGTATTTTAGCACTCACCGACCTCTCCAGGTAAGTGACTCTGTACATTGACTGTATAAATGTTGGGTAGATGGAGGTGAAGGTGGACGGACAGCTGTCTGTATAACAGGACACAGGGCAGGTGGTGGTTGTCACTTCAAGGGATGCTCTTGTGTCACATGGCAGGAGATCTCCGGATTATACACCCCAGGGGGGCTTTATAATCACTGCCGCCTCTGCAGGGCGACTCCTCTGACTACAGGGATACAGAATATGGTTACAATGTAATGTACAGGGGTACAATAGTTACAATGTCAGACACAAAGGATACAGCAGCAGTGAAGTGGATGAGACTTCCACATATCCCTTCTGCACAGTATAGGACAAAATGTTCGGTGCTGTGGGCTTGGAACCCGCAGCATGTTCCTTACTGCTGCAGGGGTTAATCTCATGCCGAAAACCAGACAGTTTTTTTCACAGATGGATCTACTACAGACATATCCCACAAGTGGCCATAGCCTATGTCTAGATTCACACAACCGTGGTAGGAAGTGGTTGTGAAAAATGAACATTTTTCACGGCCGTTTTGCACCCAAGAGGCGCCTCTTTTCACAGATCCCTCTTACATTTCGGCAATCCAGCGAGGGATCCATGAAAACGAACAAAAATAGGACATGACCTATTTTTGTATGGTCCGATAAAAGGGACTGTCAAAAGATGGGTCAATATACTGCGTTCTTGGTTGGGGGCAGGGGGGCAGGCAGCACTCTCATAACTACAACTGTTGGGTGCACAATTCCAAGGAGGACTGGCCAGACTCCTCCGAAACAACGTGTAACAAAGTAGAAGATGGACAGCACTCCAACATGATTGTCAAGAGCTTGCTTATTTTATTCTAATGGTGATACCATCAGAATCCATGTGGAGGATAGAGCCGCATTATAAACAGTATACAGTCACAGGACTTAGCAACGTTTCGGTCTGAGAAACCCCTTCTTCAGGCGAGTTTGTTGTACAGATGCATCTCAATAAATTAGAATATCTTTGAAACGTTTATTTCTTTCAGTAATTACATTAATAAAGTGACCTCCTATATTTTCTAGATTCTTTACACACAGAGTCTTCTATTTCAAGTGTTTTATTTCTGTAAATGTTGATTATGGATTACAGGGAATGAAAACCCAAATCTAAGAAAATTTGAATATTGTAAGTTCAGTTCAGGCTTGTAAATTCAGTGTCACCTGCCAAGGTTTCCTAAGCCTTTACATGGTCCCTCAGTCTGGGTCAGTAGGACACACAATCATGGAAGACGCTGATTATGGATTGTATTACTGAATTACTGAAGTGAAGGAACGTTTCACAGATATTCTAATGTATTGAGATGCTCCTGTATCAAGAGAAGTATGGTAGAAGGGGCGAGGTAAGCATAAGGTCCAAAAAGGAGCCCTGCTGTGGTGATATCTCAGGTCTGATTCCAGAACTACTTCTAGCAAACACCATGAATTTCAAGTGTTGTTTTAAAAAGTGTTTTTTGTTCCATAAACTTTGTAACATAATGTAAAGAAACCAAAACTTTGTAAAGTGTTTTATATTTACTATAGTCATTAATGTAACACTTGGGGGAAGTTTTTAAGATTTGGATTTCTTCTGCCGGTCTTAATCAATTTCCCCCAAGGGTGCGAAACGCAACAGAATTATTAAGAGGCTCCGTCCTCCGCGCCTCTCAGGAGGTCCCGTGCACCAGTCAGGGATGGGTGTAGGTTTCATCTGTAATTCTCACCAATTTTTCAGGTGTAAGTTGCCCCGGCCTCCATGTTAGGTAGGTCACCCCCACACAGATATATTACAACAGTGGTAAGGTGGGCGATATCAGTGAACAGGAAATGTAGCATGAAGCCATCTTTACTGTAGGAATGAATGTTCCATCATAGAAGAAGCAGTGATCTGTAATTGTAGCAAGTGACATTTAGGCCGCTACCCCGGAGGGACGGGCAATGACATTTAACGGGTAAGAAATCTTCACAGAGCTTTGGGTTAGGGCAGTGGTCCCTTCTTTTACGCTTGTGACCAAGCTTTTCAGAAATGTTAGAAGTAATGCACCTCTAGATAAATCTGTAGTACATGTGAATATAAGAAACTTTCTCATATATCTTATTAGGCGAAAGTGTCGTCTTCCTCTCCTCCATACTTGTAGATTCTCTGTAATGCTTAAAACCTCCTTAGACACTAAAAACTTCATGTAATGTAAAACTGTAAATAGAAGACAAGGAGGAGGGGAGAGGAGGGGGATGCAGCTGTAGTTTAGGAGGAGGAGCAGTAGAGGGGATATCTGATTGGCTGAGCAAACTGATCTATGTCACATGAGGAAGAACCTGCCCACTCAGCAACAAAACAGATATTTACACAAGGTCGCAGAATAAAGAAAAAACATTTAAGATATTCCAGGTGAAGACACAAGTGTAGCACAGGGGCGTAGCTATAGTGGGTCAAAAGGTAACAACTGCTACTGGGCCCTGGAGCCTCTGGGGGCCAAACGACCTCTACTGCAGTAGAACACACCCGTATTATAGACAGCACGTGGTAAGGAGGGAACCATTATACATTTTGCATTGGGGCCCAAGAGATTCAGGTTCCGCCTCTGTGTAGATCTACCCTCCTTAGAGGAACCTTGGGATAGGGAATTGATCCAAGGGTGATGGAAGGGGCATGGAGGGCAGTACTCAAACGTCAGACTATTCTCATCTTAGCCCCAATTTGATCTTTGCACCTTTTATAGAGAATGTCGACTTCCTTGCCCTACCCTTGAACGTTTGGAGGACCAGGGAGTTCATATATCGCCACTTCACTATTGAGGCATTGCATGGTGGTATTATTTGGCCACTATATGGGTGTATTTTGTGGGAAATATATGGCAGTGTTACTGTAGTTTTTAGAAACTATTACTGTAGGATGGTATTATTTGAGTACTGGATGGCCGTATTGTATGGCAGTGTTATATGGGCCTTGGAGGTTCCTACTGTGTGGCACTGTATGGAGGTATTATTTAGCATGCTATGGTAGTATTGTGTGAGCATTGTATGGCAGTATTATTCAGGCACAGCCTGGCAGTATTGTGTGGGAATGGTATAGAAGTATTACTTAGCATGCTATGGCAATATTGTGTGAGTAATATATGGAAGTATTATTTTGGCATCAGGTGGCAGTTTTGTGTGTTGAATTGCATGGAAGTATTATTTAGCATGCCATAGCAGCACTTTATGGAAGTATTACTTTGCACTTATTATTTAGCATTCTATAGCAATATGCGAGTATAAGCATTCAGGTAAGTAATGGAAACTGCACCTCACCTTGGATTTATACATATATAGACTAGTGAGCAGGTCTGGGTGCAGCTTTACTTGGTGCCTAGGGCCCCGCTATCTATAAAATCGTCTCTGTGTCCAGGTATCTGCGGCATCACGTAAAACTATTACAATCCATATTTGCCATGTCTATAATGGCTGGACTGGTTGTCAGGAGCAGCGTGCGGAGGATTGCTGAAGACTCCTCAGTCAACGTGTGAATGAATCTTGCCATGTCAGCACAATAAAGATTGTATGATTTATTAATGCACAGACCAGCCTTGGGGAATGGAGGGATGTCCTGCAGCAGATAGAGGATTAGAAGGAGATGATAATTCAGTATAAGAAGTATTCTGATCATTATAGAGCTTGTAACTCCATAGTTCATGGATGGCATAGAGAATTTCCAAGATGTAGCCAACTGATAAGGGGAATAAGGCCCAGTTCTCATACCTTTACAGGCGGAATAACAGAGGAACAGATCAATGCAGAGTTATAAGACCTGATACTCTAGATTTCTTATTTTATGGGGAATGCAAGTATTTACTAAAACAGCCATTTCTGAAGAGCAGACAGGTCCTCTTTAAAGGGGTACTCCCACTTAACCCCTTCCCGCTCTGACAAATCTCTTTGTCATGAGCAAAAGGGCAGATAATGCTTCATCATTCGTCATGGGAATCGCGTGGGCACTGCCAGGAGCCCGGCTGACACATACAGCGCGGTCCCTTCCACAAATACCAGGCATGGCTAACCCCAATCGCAGGGTAATATACAAGCGATCAGGAGATCACAGGTTTAAGTCCCCTAGCAGGGCTAAATAAGAATGCAAAAACAAAAAAGTGTAATAAAGTGTTAAAAAATATTTTCAAAAAGTCATTAAATATAGCACAACTTTCCTCTAACACACAACTTTATTATGTTAAAAATACAATAATAAACAACGGCACAACATTGGTATCGCCCCATCCGAAATAAGCCGCACTAAAAAGATAGCAGGTAATTTAACCCATTATAGTGAACACCATAAGAAAAATAGCTAAACCACAACTATTGATATTATTGTTATTCTCATCTCCCAAGAAAAGAAATAAAAAGTGATCAAAAAGTGAACGCGAAAAGAGTAGGAATGAAAACTACAGCTCATCCCACAAAAAATATGACCCTACGCAGCGTGATCAATTGAAAAATTAAAAAGTTATGGCTTTATATTGCAATGCAAAAAACAAAATATTTATTTTATTAAAATGTTGTTATTGTGCAAAAGTAGTAAAATATAAAAAGCACTTTATACATTAGGCATCGCTGTAATCGTATCGGGCCACAGAATAAAGCTACATATCACTTATATCGTATGGAGAGTGATGTAAAAATAAAGCACACACAAAAAAAATAAATAAATAAATAAATAAAATATAATAATATATATAATTTTTATTCCCCCAGCCAAAAAAACAAAATATATATATTTTTTTAATGCATCATATGTACTCCAAAATGGTTCCATTTAAAAATACAACTTATTTAGGGAAAATCAAGTCATCATATGGGCACATTAGTGAAAAAAAAAAAAGCAAAAAGTAAGTCTTATCCTGAAGGCCAAAATAGGTTGTGTCGTTAAGGGGTTAATGGAGTCCACTTCTTCCAACTTCAGCTTTTTGCATTCTATAATAGGCGCCGCTCCACTGATTCTGGCGCACTTGGAATTTTTTCTTTAGCCCCTACTGTTCTTGAGCAATCATTGCTATTAGTTATGGCACTCAATATGCTAATGAGGCTCTCTACTGTCAGGTGGGCGGACTTAGATGGCTTGCTCCAGTCCTGGACCGCCCACCTGGGTGCTGAAACTAAGAGCAGTGATTGCTCAGGAACGGTGGGGGCTACGGAAAAAATTCCAACTGTGCTGGAATAAGGGGAGTGGGCCCTATTAAAGAAAGAAAAAAGTGTGGGAGTCGGTGATGATGGTGAAAGGTTCCCTTTAAAGTATATCCACAGGATATGCCATTGATGTGTGAAAGATGCAGGTCCCATCACTACTAGATCCAAAAAGAGAATGAATGGAGAGGTGGCCATGGTCGTGCATGACTCTCCATTCACTTCCATGTGAATCACAGAAATAACCTCTTCATTGATTCTCACAATAAGCGTGGACGCCACATGTACCCTAAAGCGTGTTTTGCAAGGTCAGGTGGCTGCTGCTCAATGTACACAACGTACCGAGAGAAGAGATGCCATGTGCAGACTGAGACATGACCATATTATTTACATTCAACTAGCTACAGGGAGAGCAGCTAAAACGTCCAATATCAAAAGCAACATCATGTCCTATCACCCTATCTGTGGCCCTATTGTAACTGGCTAAAAACCCATTACACAAAATATTAAATGCCCTAAGGGTGTTTTCATAGCTGCAGGTTTTATTCAGTTTTTGAAGTCAAAACCAGAGGTGGATCATCAAAGGAGAGAAACTATAAAGGACAGATGGTACTTCCACTTTTTTTTTTTTTTTAATCCACCACCTGGCAAACCGCATAAAAAAACAAACAATTGTAGACAATTGAAAAGTTTAAAATTTCTGTAAATATCAATAATTTAAAATTTGGCAGATTTTTAAAAATATTTTCTACCCATCTGTTGTCTTGATCGGTTACCAGTAGATATGACTATGGATACTGGAACTTTCTATGGTCTGGGATTTGTCAGTCACCCAGCCATGATGTCCTTATTGTGGTCGGGTTATCTTCTCATACATGTAGTGTCCTCCTGATAACCAGCCATGTCCTTATTGTGGTCGGGTTATCTTCTCATACATGTAGTGTCCTCCTGATAACCAGCCATGATGTCCTTATTGTGGTCAGGTTATCTTCTCATACATGTAGTGTCCCTCCTGATAACCAGCCATGATGTCCTTATTGTGGTCAGGTTATCTTCTCATACATGTAGTGTCCTCCTGATAACCAGCCATGATGTCCTTATTGTGGTCAGGTTATCTTCTCATACATGTAGTGTCCCTCCTGATAACCAGCCATGATGTCCTTATTGTGGTCGGGTTATCTTCTCATACATGTAGTGTCCTCCTGATAACCAGCCATGATGTCCTTATTGTGGTCAGGTTATCTTCTCATACATGTAGTGTCCTCCTGATAACCAGCCATGATGTCCTTATTGTGTCCGGGTTATCTTCTCATACATGTAGTGTCCCTCCTGATAACCAGCCATGATGTCCTTATTGTGGTCAGGTTATCTTCTCATACATGTAGTGTCCCCTCCTGATAACCAGCCATGATGTCCTTATTGTGGTCAGGTTATCTTCTGATACATGTAGTGTCCTCCTGATAACCAGCCATGATGTCCTTATTGTGGTCGGGTTATCTTCTCATACATGTAGTGTCCTCCTGATAACCAGCCATGATGTCCTTATTGTGGCCGGGTTATCTTCTCATACATGTAGTGCCCCCTCCTGATAACCAGCCATGATGTCCTTATTGTGGTCAGGTTATCTTCTCATACATGTAGTGTCCTCCTGATAACCAGCCATGATGTCCTTATTGTGGTCGGGTTATCTTCTCATACATGTAGTGTCCCTCCTGATAACCAGCCATGATGTCCTTATTGTGGTCGGGTTATCTTCTCATACATGTAGTGTCCTCCTGATAACCAGCCATGATGTCCTTATTGTGGTCAGGTTATCTTCTCATACATGTAGTGTCCTCCTGATAACCAGCCATGATGTCCTTATTGTGTCCGGGTTATCTTCTGATACATGTAGTGTCCTCCTGATAACCAGCCATGATGTCCTTATTGTGGTCGGGTTATCTTCTCATACATGTAGTGTCCCTCCTGATAACCAGCCATGATGTCCTTATTGTGGTCGGGTTATCTTCTCATACATGTAGTGTCCCTCCTGATAACCAGCCATGATGTCCTTATTGTGGTCGGGTTATCTTCTCATACATGTAGTGTCCCCTCCTGATAACCAGCCATGATGTCCTTATTGTGGTCGGGTTATCTTCTCATACATGTAGTGTCTCTCCTGATAACCAGCCATGATGTCCTTATTGTGGTCGGGTTATCTTCTCATACATGTAGTGTCCTCCTGATAACCAGCCATGATGTCCTTATTGTGGTCAGGTTATCTTCTCATACATGTAGTATCCCCTCCTGATAACCAGCCATGATGTCCTTATTGTGGTCGGGTTATCTTCTCATACATGTAGTGTCCCCTCCTGATAACCAGCCATGATGTCCTTATTGTGGTTGGGTTATCTTCTCATACATGTAGTGTCCTCCTGATAACCAGCCATGATGTCCTTATTGTGATCAGGTTATCTTCTCATACATGTAGTGTCCTCCTGATAACCAGCCATGATGTCCTTATTGTGGTTGGGTTATCTTCTCATACATGTAGTGTCCCTCCTGATAACCAGCCATGATGTCCTTATTGTGATCAGGTTATCTTCTCATACATGTAGTGTCCTCCTGATAACCAGCCATGATGTCCTTATTGTGGTCAGGTTATCTTCTCATACATGTAGTGTCCTCCTGATAACCAGCCATGATGTCCTTATTGTGGTCGGGTTATAAGTGAATAATAAGTGAAGCAAGTAAGTGAAAAATATATATGGACTGATGTAACCCAATAAATATAAATACGTGTTCATATTGCATAAAAAAGTAGCCTATTAAATATGCTGATGAGGCTTTGTCCAAATACACAATAAATATTCGGGAAATCACAAAACTACATTTTTGTGCAAGTTTAAAAAAAGCCTGGATGCCTTTCTTGAATGGAAAAATATTACAGGTTTTAGATCTTTGGGAAAGATAAGTAGATCCAGGGTCTTATACTGATACAGATTTGTAGTCGGGAAGGATTTTTTTTCCCTTGGGGTAATTGGCATCAGCCTCATGAGGTTTTTTTTTTTTTTTTTTTTTTTTACCTTCCTCTGGATCAACACTGTAGGGTTATAGGTTGGACTTGATGGACCTGCGTCTTCATCCAACCTCATCTATATAAAAAAAAAATGTACATACAAAATCTGATCCATCAAAAATAACAAAAAAACAAACATTTATAATAATTCAGTTCTGAATAAATTTTCATTCCTGGTCATCATTCATAAATCATCAAAGACGAACTGCAGTATTGTCCGATCTTAGTCCTCAATCATGTTCTGTTCCTGAATTCATAGTCGTATCCATGGCCAACCGATCAGGACAAAAGATGTCACCACTAAGATGGTTAGAGGAAATCTTTACAACTCTGCAAAATTTGTAATTTATACTTGCAAAAATGTTTAACTTTAAATATTTCAATTTGTCATAACATTTAAATATGGTTATGTCTGTGGAAATACACCTTTCATTCTCCGAGCAACGAGTAGTCAGTAAAGTAAGGAATACACAACTACTTCCACTAGATGGCACCAGTCATCTAATATTGCCTGTACCATTCAAAACCAATATTAAAAAAATATATATATGGGAAAGGGAGGGCGCTCTTGATTTCATCCGGCTGAGCTGTCTGTGAGAGATGTAGTAATCAAACCTCCTCCAGACCGCAGGAAGACTAGGAGACAACACACGGCTCGGCAAGGTAAGTGGCTGCTCTCCGGCGTTTAGCACGTCCACCCCACTAAGGTGCAGCTGGGACTGACATCTAGGGATCTGACCAGAGATGTAATTAGCTGATAATTCGATCCAGTCGCATCCTGACTCGTGCACTTCCAGGCACTTGGGATTGTACTATCGGCCAGGGAATCTCAGATCTCAGCTCGCTAGCCTTCTATGTTGTGTTTCTTACAATTACATCTCTTGTTTTGGTCTGTCTATTCTTGCTAAATCATCTGGATTTCCTCTAAACTATTTTTTAAATTCCCCCAACAGGTGTCCATGTTATCTCGGCATGTAACTGCTGCCAGTTTTTGCATTTCTACCTGAAGCCTTCTGCATCCTTCGAGTCAATATGCCAGAGCAAAGCAATGACTACCGGGTGGTCGTGTTCGGGGCAGCAGGAGTTGGGAAAAGTTCCCTGGTTCTTCGTTTTGTCCGAGGAACTTTTCGAGAAACCTACATCCCCACCATAGAAGATACCTACAGGCAGGTCATCAGCTGCGATAAGAATATCTGCACTCTACAGATAACCGACACCACGGGAAGCCACCAGTTCCCTGCCATGCAAAGGTTGTCCATCTCTAAGGGTCATGCTTTCATCTTGGTCTACTCGGTCACCAGTAAGCAATCCATGGAAGAGCTAAAGCCCATCTATGACCAGATCTGTCAGATAAAAGGAGATACACAGAACATTCCCATCATGTTGGTGGGCAACAAAAGCGATGAGTCTCTAAGGGAGGTCCAGACGTCCGAAGGTGACAGCTTGGCCAACAAGTGGAAGTGTTCCTTCATGGAAACCTCCGCCAAACTCAACTACAACGTACAGGAATTGTTCCAAGAACTTTTAAATTTGGAGAAGAGGAGAACTGTAAGCCTGCAGGTGGCCGGGAAGAAGTCCAGGCAGCAGAAGAAGAAGGAGAAGCTGAAAGGGAAATGTTCTATTATGTAAGATGATCCACCTCGGGTGGAAGGACTCCAGGAGGCAATCCAGACTTGCATTAACTTTTAGGTTGGACTACTTTGCAGAAAGTGGTGCCCGGACTTTGTGGCATCGTGGTTACTATAAAAACTGTGTATTTTATTCTCAGCTGCCCTATCATTTTAGAAGCCAAGCTGCTCGCATGTTTTTTGCGCTTCATTTTGCAGGTGGCCGTCTTTGAAGTACTTTTTCTTTTTTTGCTCAGTAATAATGGTTAAGGGTAATGGACTGTGTCTGTCTGTATCTGCAACATGAGGTTTGTTGGAAGGTGTCTGACCGCAGACGACACAAAACTACAGTATTGCTGTAACATTTGCATGCCAGGGTGATTATGGAACAGATACCGTACGCTGCTGTAAATTAAAAATGTATATGTGTTCATTAACTTCGTAGTCTTTGCAATGTTTTGAATCTTTAGTGTGTTGTATATTGTCTTTATCTAACGCTTGGTTCACACTAGCGTTGCCTCTCCATTGTTCTGGTCCATCGGAGATGGACCACTAAAATAGCTGACGGACCCCATTGACTATAACTGACTCTGGCACAGATATGAACGTAGCCTTAGAGGATTTAGTATCAATCTAAGACAAGGGGGGTTTACCCAATTTTTATTTATTTTAATTTTATTTATATATTTTTAAGATTTTCAGTGCTCACTGCTTGGCTGCGAGCTGTTACTACAGCTTAGATACAGTATCTACAGAGAGTCAGAAGTAGTCTGAGACACACCCCTGTCTCATCATTGGTTCAGGCTGCTGCTCTGCCCCTCCTCCCTGCAGCTCTGCCTCTTCTGATTGGCTGCTGTGTATACACATAGGTTCACCATGAAGTCGGTAATAAAGAGATGCTTCTACTACAGCAGTTGGCGAATTATTATTTGGTAGAGATGAGTAAGAGGGTCACTTCAACCCTCTTTTGAGGGTGTTTTCATTGAGGTCACTTTTGTGTAGCTTTTAACTTTTTGGCGCAGCTTTCGAAGCCAATGTGGATCATAAAGACAGTGAAATTCTATAGGAAATATTCTAATCTAACTTTTTTTTTTTTTTTTAATCCACTCTGAGTTTTGATTTAAAAAACTGAATCAAATTTATATATGCAAAAGCTTACTAAAGGTCCGGTGATCCCTGCCCATACAGTCCTTTGCCATCTTCTCCAACATCCCGGTTAGGCTGGACAGATTTCTTTAGAGTGTCTTACACTGAGACAGCTTAGAACAAGGCTAAATGCGCCGCAGTGGATTATAGATATATTTATCACTTTAGGTCAACATTTTGGCGCACCTCATGCCATGCCCCTTTGAGTAGGGTGAAACAAGTGTCTACAAGAAATAATAAATGTAGCAAACGGCATGTACAGGGGAGTTCTGGCTCAATTTGGTTAGTAAATCTGCCTCATATTTTTATTTTATTTATTTCACTTTTTTACATTTACATTGAAACTCCTATGCCTTCTATCATTGATGGAATTAAAGGGGTTACCAGGGTTATTAAAAGTGATTGCTTTTCCTTATGATAGACCCCCAATGAACAAATTTGATTGCCTAATTCTTGTGACCCCCCTGTCACTCCATTCCTCAGCAATCAAAAAAATGAATAGCCTATTTTAAAGGGGTTACCCACTTTCAAATATCGATGGCCTATCCTTAGGCACCACACCTGTCCATAGGTGATGCCTGGTATTGCAGCTATGGTCCATTAACATGAAGGGGGATACAATACCAGACACAATGTGGCGAGGTGTGGAAATGCTTTTAGCTATGTTTTCTGATTCCATATGGTATTCTGCCAGAATGTTTTACCATTTTCTTTTCTTTCTTTCTTTTTTTTTTTTTTTTTTAGCACACTGGAGGGAAATGAATAAATAACGCTCCGGCCTCTTAATAAATCAGACGTAATCCCATGAGCCAGAATGTCCAACACTGCCAGTCAGGAATTGGCAGAGAATTCCTATATAAGTTACGCCAGTTTTCTGGCATAAGTTATAACAAATTTGTCGAGTTCAGGCAGCAAGAAAGGGTCTTGCACCAAATATACACCACATTAACACCAGAAAACTAGCATAGATGGGATAATAAATTTCCCCCATTTTTCTAGTACAAGGCTTATTATGAAATCAGACAAACTGATGGCTCATATACAATATAGGACAATGCAAGACAGAGAGGAGGAGTATGTGCAAGTATGAAGAAAGCATGAAAGGTATTACTGAGGAGCAACTGCGAAAGAACTCACTGTGGCTATCCTTGTTATGAAATGTTTTCCGCATGTACCTGTCCATGGTACAGTATCCAACTCTATCAATGCAGATCCTATACTGAAAAAGGTTTGGCCACACCTGAACTCTGTATATAAAGGTCAATACAAAAAATGTTTCTCCCTACAAAAGTATTTGTCACTGACCTACAATAGTATCATACAGTCACTATTCATCATAATACTGCTCCTATGTACAAGAATATAACTACTATAATACTGCCCCCTATGTACAAGAATATAACTACTATAATACTGCCCCCTATGTACAAGAATATAACTACTATAATACCGCTCCTATGTACAAGAATATAACTACTATAATACTGCTCCTATGTACAAGAATATAACTACTATAATACTACCCCCTATGTACAAGAATATAACTACTATAATACTGCTCCTATGTACAAGAATATAACTACTATACTACCTCCTATATACAAGAATATAACTACTATAATACTACCTCCTATGTACAAGAATATAACTACTATAATACTACTATGTACAAGAATATAACTACTATAATACTGCTCCTATGTACAAGAATATAACTACTATAATACTGCCCCTATGTACAAGAATATAACTACTATAATACTACCTCCTATGTACAAGAATATAACTACTATAATACTGCTCCTATGTACAAGAATATAACTACTATAATACTACCTCCTATGTACAAGAATATAACTCCTATAATACTACCTCCTATGTACAAGAATATAACTACTATAATACTGCTCCTATGTACAAGAATATAACTACTATAATACTGCCCCCTATGTACAAGAATATAACTACTATAATACTACCTCCTATGTACAAGAATATAACTACTATAATACTGCTCCTATGTACAAGAATGTAACTACTATAATACTGCTCCTATGTACAAGAATATAACTACTATAATACTGCCCCTATGTACAAGAATATAACTATTATAATACTACCTCCTATGTACAAGAATATAACTCCTATAATACTACCTCCTATGTACAAGAATATAACTACTATAATACTGCTCCTATGTACAAGAATGTAACTACTATAATACTGCTCCTATGTACAAGAATATAACTACTATAATACTGCCCCTATGTACAAGAATATAACTACTATAATACTGCTCCTATGTACAAGAATATAACTACTATAATACTACTCCTATGTACAAGACTATAACTACTATAATACTGCTCCTATGTACAAGAATATAACTACTATAATACTGCTCCTATGTACAAGAATGTAACTACTATAATACTGCTCCTATGTACAAGAATATAACTACTATAATACTGCCCCTATGTACAAGAATATAACTACTATAATACTGCTCCTATGTACAAGAATATAACTACTATAATACTACTCCTATGTACAAGACTATAACTACTATAATACTACTCCTATGTACAAGAATATAACTACTATAATACTACTCCTATGTACAAGAATATAACTACTATAATACTGCTCCTATGTACAAGAATATAACTACTATAATACTGCTCCTATATACAAGAATATAACTACTATAATACTACTCCTATGTACAAGAATATAACTACTATAATACTGCTCCTATGTACAAGAATATAACTACTATAATACTGCTCCTATGTACAAGAATATAACTACTATAATACTACCTCCTATGTACAAGAATATAACTACTATAATACTGCTCCTATGTACAAGAATATAACTACTATAATACTGCTCCTATGTACAAGAATATAACTACTATAATACTGCTCCTATGTACAAGAATATAACTACTATAATACTACCCACTATGTACAAGAATATAAATACTATAATACTGCTCCTATGTACAAGAATATAGCTACTATAATACTGCTCCTATGTACAAGAATATAACTACTATAATACTGCTCCTATGTATAAGAATATAACTACTATAATACTGCCCCCTATGTACAAGACTATAACTACTATAATACTGCTCCTATGTACAAGAATATAACTACTATAATACTACCCACTATGTACAAGAATATAACTACTATAATACTGCTCCTATGTATAAGAATATAGCTACTATAATACTGCTCCTATGTACAAGAATATAACTACTATAATACTGCTCCTATGTACAAGAATATAACTACTATAATACTGCTCCTATGTATAAGAATATAACTACTATAATACTGCTCCTATATACAAGAATATAACTACTATAATACTACTCCTATGTACAAGAATATAACTACTATAATACTGCTCCTATGTACAAGAATATAACTACTATAATACTGCTCCTATGTACAAGAATATAACTACTATAATACTACCTCCTATGTACAAGAATATAACTACTATAATACTGCTCCTATGTACAAGAATATAACTACTATAATACTGCTCCTATGTACAAGAATATAACTACTATAATACTGCTCCTATGTACAAGAATATAACTACTATAATACTACCCACTATGTACAAGAATATAAATACTATAATACTGCTCCTATGTATAAGAATATAGCTACTATAATACTGCTCCTATGTACAAGAATATAACTACTATAATACTGCTCCTATGTATAAGAATATAACTACTATAATACTGCCCCCTATGTACAAGACTATAACTACTATAATACTGCTCCTATGTACAAGAATATAACTACTATAATACTACCCACTATGTACAAGAATATAACTACTATAATACTGCTCCTATGTATAAGAATATAGCTACTATAATACTGCTCCTATGTACAAGAATATAACTACTATAATACTGCTCCTATGTACAAGAATATAACTACTATAATACTGCTCCTATGTATAAGAATATAGCTACTATAATACTGCTGCTATGTACAAGAATATAACTACTATAATACTGCTCCTATGTACAAGAATATAACTACTATAATACTGCCTCCTATGTACAAGAATATAACTACTATAATACTGCTCCTATGTACAAGAATATAACTATTATAATACTACCTCCTATGTACAAGAATATAACTACTATAATACTGCTCCTATGTACAAGAATATAACTACTATAATACTGCTCCTATGTACAAGAATATAACTACTATAATACTGCCCCCTATGTACAAGAATATAACTACTATAATACTCCTCCTATGTATAAGAATATAACTACTATAATACTGCTCCTACGTACAAGAATATAACTACTATAATACTGCTCCTACGTACAAGAATATAACTACTATAATACTGCTCCTATGTACAAGAATATAACTACTATAATACTGCTCCTATGTACAAGAATATAACTACTATAATACTACCTCCTATGTACAAGAATATAACTACTATAATACTGCTCCTATGTACAAGAATATAACTACTATAATACTGCTCCTATGTACAAGAATATAACTACTATAATACTGCTCCTATGTACAAGAATATAACTACTATAATACTGCCCCTATGTACAAGAATATAACTACTATAATACTCCTCCTATGTATAAGAATATAACTACTATAATACTGCTCCTACATACAAGAATATAACTACTATAATACTGCTCCTACGTACAAGAATATAACTACTATAATACTGCTCCTACGTACAAGAATATAACTACTATAATACTGCTCCTATGTACAAGAATATAACTACTATAATACTACCTCCTATGTACAAGAATATAACTACTATAATACTGCCTCCTATGTACAAGAATATAACTACTATAATACTGCTCCTATGTACAAGAATATAACTACTATAATACTACCTCCTATGTACAAGAATATAACTACTATAATACTACCTCCTATGTACAAGAATATAACTACTATAATACTACTCCTATGTACAAGAATATAACTACTATAATACTACCTCCTATGTACAAGAATATAACTACTATAATACTGCTCCTATGTACAAGAATATAACTACTATAATACTACCTCCTATGTACAAGAATATAACTACTATAATACTGCTCCTATGTACAAGAATATAACTACTATAATACTGCTCCTATGTACAAGAATATAACTACTATAATACTGCTCCTATGTACAAGAATATAACTACTATAATACTGCCCCCTATGTACAAGAATATAACTACTATAATACTCCTCCTATGTATAAGAATATAACTACTATAATACTACCTCCTATGTACAAGAATATAACTACTATAATACTGCTCCTACGTACAAGAATATAACTACTATAATACTACCTCCTATGTACAAGAATATAACTACTATAATACTACCTCCTATGTACAAGAATATAACTACTATAATACTGCTCCTATGTACAAGAATATAACTACTATAATACTGCTCCTATGTACAAGAATATAACTACTATAATACTGCTCCTATGTACAAGAATATAACTACTATAATACTGCCTCCTATGTACAAGAATATAACTACTATAATACTGCTCCTATGTACAAGAATATAACTACTATAATACTACTCCTATGTACAAGAATAGAACTCCTTGTCGTTCTACTATAATACTGCCCCTATGTACAAGAATATAACTACTATAATACTGCTCCTATGTATAAGAATATAACTACTATAATACTACCTCCTATGTACAAGAATATAACTACTATAATACTACCTCCTATGTACAAGAATATAACTACTATAATACTACTCCTATGTACAAGAATATAACTACTATAATACTACTCCTATGTACAAGAATATAACTACTATAATACTGCTCCTATGTACAAGAATATAACTACTATAATACTGCTCCTATGTATAAGAATATAACTACTATAATACTACCTCCTATGTACAAGAATATAACTACTATAATACTGCTCCTATGTACAAGAATATAACTACTATAATACTACCTCCTATGTACAAGAATATAACTACTATAATACTGCCTCCTATGTACAAGAATATAACTACTATAATACTGCCCCTATGTACAAGAATATAACTACTATAATACTGCTCCTATGTACAAGAATATAACTACTATAATACTGCTCCTATGTACATGAATATAACTACTATAATACTGCTCCTATGTATAAGAATATACTGTATTTCCACAGACACTTTTGCCATCCTGTTTGCTCGATCTTTATTATTAGCTGATTAGTTGGTTTCTCCTTTAATGTGACATTGGTAATTAATGATTAGATTAATGAAGTGCTTTGTTAGGAGACGGGAGCAGTTATACAGAACTTGTATAATGGGTCATTGTGGAATATCTGGTTATTTAAACTAAAATGATATAGAATACCCCGGCGACCATCACCTGCAGCGCGGGAAAAGAGCTGAGGGTATAGAAAGTGGGTTATTTCATTGGTGATAAATCACATTTATTCCACTACAGCTCACTGTCACTAAGATGTATTACCCACACTGCTCCCTGGTAATGGGCTCTGTATACTCCTTAGACTTATATATAATCATGCCATTTCACACCCTATATACTATTTATATGCCCTGAGATTGTGTAACTAGGCCATACCATGTATGCCTTTATTTTTTTTACAGAATTTACAATTGTACATTGCCTTTCCAGTAAAACACTGTGTTACATGAAAACCAAAGAAAATACTGAAAGTGTAAAGAGGACTTGTGGGCATAATAAGGGAGCTAAAATTCAGCCATATTACCGCCGTCTCAACGAGGCCTTAGGTTGTTTGATAATGGCAATTGCAAAATATGTTAACCTATTGATCCACTGCTCAAGCCACCAATGCTGCTGGAACAATACTGCCACCTAGGTAAAAAAAAATGGAATAAAGGAGAAGTAAGGTCAGCTTTATCCTGGCCTGTGCCAGAGACAAGGGAAAGTCTGCAGAATATACCAGATGTTGTAAGAAGTTTACTGCAAATTTCTGCTTTATTTTGTAAGAGGACACAAATTTTAAAGCCACTGTAGGCGTGGTCTAATGTATGGGCGGAGCCAAAGGTACCAGACAAACTATGCTCAATGGTTCCTGAGATCCAGTGCTGATGAGAAGGGGTTGTCCTGCATTTTGATATCAATGAACTATCTATGTCATGTCAGTGGGGGGCTCCAATAAGGTGTTCACAGCAGCCTGCTCAGACCATTGTGCAGCTCAGCCCCCACCGATCTATTCTGAAAACAGGCCATCAATAGCAGACCTCAGGCAAGAGGATTGGTGATTGGGGAACCCCACCAGCAATATTGGGAAGGGATGTCGGCCACCTCATGCATCTATATAATAATAAACTGGGGAGTTAGTTAATTGATCTACGCAGTTTATTATACAGAGGGTTATAGAATCTGTATATGGTCTGTATGTACTACAGTGAGTGTATTCTGCTCTGCTTGTGCAGGGGCTCGGGGGCCCTACAGGGGATTTGTCTGTATTTTTCTTTGATAAGACCTATATAGTTTCCTATATTCATATGTTCTGCTGATGTACGGTGATAGGCGTGATTTAGATTTGCAGTTTCATGTATATATATGTCACCCTTGAGGTTCACTGATCTCATAGTCAACGTCCCTTTAAATATGCAAAGAAGCGTTGCTGTATTTGCAGTCACCTTATACTATAAAGTGTGTATGTGCCGTGCACTTCTATGTTATCAGCTCTATCTTCCTCCACGTAACATTATCCAGGGCATGGCACATCCTGAAGCCTCGTCTCCAGAACAAGACACATTGCACCTGACAGCAAAATGAAAAGGAATATTTCAGAAACATGGCAGGTTTAATCCGTCTCCCGAGATTTGTTTTAGATCATTGATGGATCTAAATGACGGAGAAATATCTGATCTCCATGATCTCTTTGAAGCATAAAATATCCATTCATTTCCAGAGATTAATGTGAAATAAAAGGGAACGCCGCTATCGCCTTTAACTAGATGAAAAGTGTTGTTGTGCCTCTGCTGAGATGGCACCGCGGACCCTGTCCTCAGAGATATCCGAACAGACAAGACAGAGTCCTATTAATAACATATTCCCTCCAGATATCTGCGCAGAGGCGTCTCCAGGGTCGGGTAAGTTAGGCAATCACTTCAGGAGCTCAGCCGAGAGAAGCTTCACCAGTCACGAATATGTAAAAATTGTAGAACCTCTCCATGCAACAAAATGTACCCCATCCTTATTGCAGTATTGTACAGTATTATGCAGCTAGTATTGACCTCAGCGGACCTGTCAGGGCTGGCTTCAGCCCCTGACAAACTTGGGCAGATGTCGGGGCCCACTGCTCTGCTGAGAACTGAAATCCTCAGTTTTATTAACACAGCAGCAATATGTTGAGACTCTTATCTTTCTAATCTTGCTGTCGTTTGTCCAGAGACTCCTCTCTGCTAATGTCTCTCCCTCTGACCGCTCACCTCTCTATGGTTGCTGTCTTCTCCAGGTGATAAAGTACTTCTGTAACTGACCTGCACAGAGGCTGGACACCTGGCGTATATCTGTGGTATATCTGTAGTTTTAATAAGGAATCAATACAACAAATGTCCATCAAGTTCCATCATGTAGTTTGCCATTTTACCAGATAAAATAGTGCTGTATGCTGCAATATTTTTCCATACAATGGGACAGGTTTGCTAATAGTATGTAAATTTTAGACAGTCCTAAACTGCACCAGATTTATCTAAATGGCTGATGTTTGATAAATCTGGCATAGTGTTAGACTGTCTACTCTAACATTACACCACTTAGTAGTTGGCTTAAAAGTTCTTGGTGCATGTTTGGCTGCAATGTAGGCCATGCCCCTACGAAATAAATGTGTATTTATACAAACCTGCAGCGGTGACATCACAGTGATGGGACCTCTGCAGCCAAACACTGCTCTCAGCTGCACCATGTAATTTTTTTTATCATGGACAACCCCTTAAATTTTTCACCAAGCGCCAATTTGCAATGCATATATACACATATATATGTAGATGGGAGTCACTTTGCAGGGACTGTAAAATGCTGTGGTTTTTGCCGCGACGATGGTGCCATGGCCTACAAAATCAACAGCGCTAGAATAGATCATTGGACACCAAGGGATTGAGTAGGGATGAAATAACATTCAGGCTTGTCCAGGCAGCAGCTACATCAAGCCTTGGTGAGTAAACCACCATTACTCACCCGTCATATGCACTTTAGTAAGAGCCTCTATTATCTTCCTGAATACATAGCCTTTCCACCATTGCAATGACTCAGCCACTCCAGGCTTTATGTGTAAAATCTATATGTCCTTGTCAGCACCCACCCACGTCTGCCTGTGTGTCAGACTCCCAACGTATCAATGGATGTCAGTGGTAGCACAAGCTGCCATCTCTGCACAGGAGGGAAGGAGCAGGTGGAGGCAACAACCACCATATCATACAGTTATTATGGACATTGTCACTCGGTGCAACATGTCCTATAGATACAAGTCCATAGTAATGAAGTACTCACCGCAGTGACCGTATGGTCGGCAAATTAATACTGGAATTTCAGGATTTGCTGTGGAGGAAGAAAAACATAGAAATAAAAAATCTTCAGGGTAAATCAAAGTCTTAAAATGTGTTAGCAGAATTGATATATTTTAGGAATGAAGAGATTCAGACATTTTAGTCTCTTAAAAATATATACAATATCATGTTTTATTGAGGTGTGCACTTTAAAGGGATTGTCATCTTGTGGACATCGGGTGGTTGTTATTTTCCCCCATCAACTCCATGAATCTTGCTCTAAAGCCTTACTTGTCGGAGTGGCCCCTATGTAAGCGACCTTCTAATCTTCCAATCTCTGTTGACCGCTTTCAGGTAAGCCACTTCCCGACCTATGACATGCACAGGCTATTGATACTCCGGTCCAGCACCTTACATGGGGTCATACTCAATCCATTACGTGGCAGGAAACCCCCTTGTACATGTGGGTTCTCCTCTGCTCCCCGCCTTCCAGCATAGTACTGGCATCACCACGTTCCATCCCTAGATAAATCCAAGATCTTTTCATACCCGGGACATTCACCCCTTAAGGCCTGAACCAATTTTCATTTCTGTGTATCCGTTTTTACATTCCAAGAGCCATAACTTTTTCATTTTTTAGTTCACAGAGATGGTTTATTGTTTGTGGAACAAATTGTACCTTGTAATGGGTCCATTCAACATCCTGTGCGATGTACTGCGAAGGTGGAAAAAAAAATTCAGAATGAGGTGGAATTGGAAAAAAATGCATTTGCACTAATTTCTTATGGGTTTAATTTTTACAGCATTCAGTATGTGGTAAACATGAGATGTTACCTGTACTCTGCGGGACGATTACAGCGATACCAATTTTATATAATATAACTAAAAAAAAATTCTTTGTGTCGCCATATTGTGATACCTGTAACTTTTTTCATATCTGGGTAAAGCGTCTTTTTATGCCAAACAAGATATAGTTTTTATTGATACCATTTTGGTATCAATCTGATGGTTTGATCTATTTTTATTCAATTTTTTTTTAAGAGGCAAAGTGTTTGGCCATTTTGATTTTTTCCTCGCTACGGCATTCATCGTATGGGATAAATAGTTTTGTAGTTCGGGCATTTTTGAGCGCGGGATACCTAAAGTATTTATGTGAACGTCAACGTTTGCATAAAGGGGTTAAAGCATACCTGCTAACCTTTATACGTGAGTGGCCGCTCTGTTATTCCTTCTCCTCAAATGGCCCTTCTTTCGGTTCTTCCTGGTAGAATCTCTACAGTATAGAAGGAATTTGTACAGGAGCTTCTCCTTATCTGGAGAATGGAGGCCCTGGTGGCGGAGGACTCTCCAGATTCCTCTAAATTTGAGGCCCTCTGGTGGCCATGAGTTCCAGGAGTCCTCTGAGTTTTCTGACCTCTTTTTCATTCGGAGTTTCCCCTGCCTTTCCCTTTGCTTCCCCATATGGTAGCCTGCTCTGTTAGGTCCCTTCTCTCCCCTCTGTGTGGTTTCCACCCCCCGTTTGTTGATGCTAGGGTCTTGTTCTCATGTTATACCGGGTTAATTTTACCCAGTGAATTATACTGTTTTTTTACCTGTGGCATTAACTATCTTATGCGGTTTCCGTTACTGTTGTGTATGAAGGCCATTCGCCTTAGTTTATGCCATCGGACTGTTTGTCTCTTTTTCCCTTCCTGTTAAACTGAAAAACGTTCTCAATAAACATTGATTAAACATAAAGCATACCTGCTGCTTCAGATGCTGCTATGTGATGTGTGTACATGAGGCATGAAACTATTTCTATTCATGATATGATTTACTGTTTGTAACAGTTTTCCCTCTATCTATAGTCTGCAGTTTTCTCTGAGCTGGTGGGTGGAGGCTAGCTGCCATACACTGCACACCGCGAGTAGAGGAGAATCTTCTCTATAACCTGCTCTCTCACTCAGAAACAGCCCCAGGATCATGCAGGACATATGAAGAGAAGTACTGATGTGTACTATACTGTGACGTGTACTGATGTGAGTAAAACACTTTGGTTGTGAAAGAAAGCTTTTATTTGACTCCAGCATCAGACTGACTGTCCTTCTTCTCTTATCTACTGCATGTCATACTCTCTCCTCTCCCTCCACATAGACTTCTATAGACATAAGTAATCTCCGTCATGTAATCTGCTGTCCATTTTGAGAATATAGAGCAGTCATTTTCTGAATGAAAGGTAGTTTAGCAGAGGGGAGGGCACACCCGGACACCCACAGATCATCTGTTCTAGCACCCTCCGGTGCCTGGAGGCTGCTATCACAGATGATCGGTGTGCCGGGACCCCAATAGATCACATACTGATGACCCATCCTGTGGAGGAGTCACAGGGTGAAACCACAATCTTTGTTTATGTGACCGGAGTTGCAGCAAAAGTCTCCGCATAGCCCTAGCCTCATTTTGACCTCCTTATTTGGAGTTAGGATGGAATTTTTCCCATAAAATTAATAAAATTGGCTTCTACTTAGGGGTTTTTGTCTCCCTCAGGATCAGTACTGCAGGATAAGAGGCTGAACTGGATGGACGGATGTCTTCTTTCAGCCTATTTAGTAGTTTTGCAGTGTTACTATGTGACCACTGGGGCAGTTTTACTAATGTAGATGTGCCAGAACTACCAACTGGCATACGTATGGTGCACCACCATTATTTGTTTCAGACGTTTTTTGTCCGACATGGGGTGTGACTTCGTATATAAAGGGGAAGTGACTTTATGGGAAAGGGGTGTGATTTAAGAAGCGGCATCATGCGGAAAAAAATGTGTATAAAAAAAATTAATCTACAATACTGAGGTCTTCCTACGTGGCTACTTGACTTTTGAGCCTGCTTAGGTAGCAGGACCCGATGCCACGGCTATGTCTGCACCCCTACAGCTACATCTCTAGACTAAAGCTACCCGGGAATGATGCTCATATGTGAGAATACAACCTTCTCAGAAAGCAAAGCTTTTTCCAATGCAAATTGCAAGAACCAGCAGCGTACAGTCTGATAGCTTGACAGAAAGTCAGGCTGTCAGCGTAAGCTTCATCTGCCGGCTTCCTCCCTACATCACAGCAACCCTAGTACGTGGGCTGGAGTATGCCGGCCTCGGAGCGATCACACAACATACTGAGCGCTCTGTATAATGATCTCTATTGTGCAAATGGGATCCCAGGGGAAATCAGAATTATCTAAAGGAATATAGAAGGCGCTTAATATCACAGCCCTGCATATTAAAGGGAAACTCCTATCCTATACACCATCAGTATGCACAGAAATGCCTCAACCTCTTTAAGATCTATCCGGTCAGTCAGTGGAAACATTCTAGGCTACAAACTTGTACAAACCTAATATTCGGCACAGCTTAGGGGTTGCTACCATTGCCTCAAATCCTTGGAGAGTTTGGAATCAAGGCTTATAGAGGAAACAGATTTGCCGTACTGATGTAGCGAGCTCACAGAGCATTGTCTACACTGGAAACAACTGTAACAAGTCCTCTGCTGTTAGAAGTATCAGGTATCTACTGCTTTTAGATTGAAACTGGATGGTTTCATTCACTGACAGAAAACACAGATTTGTGGATTATAATATAAAGTCTAAAAATCTCTCTTCGTGAAAGGCGACCTTCTGTTCCACTTCCTTACCGCCAGATCAGTCATCCCAAGGCATTGGTGGAGAATTGTTGCCCCCCACGCGGCGCCCATGGAACTCCTCGCATATAGAGAATGGAGACCCTGGTTGTGGAGGATTTGAGACTCTCTGGCGCCAGTGGGTTCTGTTCTAGGGGTCCGTAGAGTTTTCTAATCTTTTCCTCCTGATTCATAGGCTCCCCTCTTGATCCTCCTCTGTTATGTACCCCCCAGGCGCCCATCATCTTTCCCTATTGTCTCTTACCCTCCCTTTTTCTGTGATGTTTTTGTGTCTGCTTGTCTTCCTGTTTCCTCAGATTTATTGATACTCCTTTTATTGTTTCTCCCCTGAGGCCCCAGACTACGACTACTCCTGTAGGTCTGTGCCCACGGGTAAGAGGCTGACAGGCTCAAAACGCGTAAGCGACTTATTATTCGTTTGTATCTAAAATACTTTTATGGTATCCATTTTTTTAAGTAAAAGTTACGTTATATACACACACACACACATCTTTTCCTCTGGTGCTGGATGTTCTTATTTTTCCTTACCAGTTTGTGCCCATGGGTACCTGTCTTTGTGGCATCGACAGGAGTCTCTATGTTGTTACTGAGATCAGATGCTCCACATGCTCTTTTGTACCCATGCCCAGGCTTCATTTGTTTTTTTTGGGTCATGCTAGGCCCACATGCCTATGTTCTTTGCTTTGTTACTTGTATTAAAAATTAAAGATAATATAAATTCTATTAGAAAAGTGAAATTATTAAAGGGGTTGACTGGGAAGTCGATCCACCCCTGCCTTTTTCCCGGAACTCACAGGTACCTGTGCTATGGGGCTGGCTGAGAACAGAGTTACCCGGGCGTCGGAGCGCCAGTTCCAATCATGTGACCAGGACACATAATCAGGCCGGATCCCCCAGGTCCATCATCAAGATTCTGCCAGATAAAGTAAGCTATCCTTAACTCCCTGGACAATCCCCTTAAATATTCAGTGGTTAAAGTGAAACTCTGATTCTAAAATCACTTGGCATACATGAATAGTCCAGGTTAATATAAGAAACTTTGTAATATATCTTATTAAAAAAATCTGTTTCCTTCTCCACTTACTAGGCTGCTCTCCTCCTCCTTATCTTCACTTAGACTGTTTATTTACATAGAATCCATCTTGGTATTTAGCACACACAGAAGTCTATGGAGAGTGAGGACTAATAAATCATTGATCGCCTCATTTTGTGCAGCAGTGTCAGAAGAGCGCTCTCCTAATGTAGCAGCTGAAGCTAGTTGTGTCTTCTCCAGCAGCCTCCTCCTCCTTCCTTCTCCATAGACTTCTATAGTAACTCCTCCTGAGAAGAAAACAGACTTCTATAGTAAGATATATTACAAAGTTCCTATATTCATCTGTACTATTCATTTCTGAAAATATGTTGTATTATTGGCGGTACACTTTAAGCTTTATGTACAAAAAAACATGTATTTGTATTTTGTGCACCCCCATAAAGTAACATGACCCCTTAATTTATCCAGTGGGCAAATAGTGCACCTCCGTAGTGCAAGTTTCTCCATCCTGGCTATCCCACACACAATTGCAACTTCTGTCGGCCTCACTGGGCCCACTGGAGGATCCTCTGGTACTCTGGTGGACCAGTCCGACATTGCACCAGCTGCAGCTCCTTCAAGATCGTTGGTGATCTCAGACCTCATACCCCACTGATCATAAAGTGAAGCCATATCAATGCAATATCGCACCACTTTACAAGACATGATTACCATTTTAATTGGGACCTGAAGATATAAGTTACACAAAGATTGATATTTCAATACGGAAATGTTGACATCAAGTTCTTGTCATTCATTCACAAATATATCCGTCAGAGCAGTGATATTTTAACAGGTAACCATGGCAACCTTTCTTTCTGATACTATGAAGCACATTGAATTCTATTAGCCACATATATGTCTGAAGCAAACATATTGCTTATAATTGTGACATGGCTGCCCAGATGTGTAAATGAGTACAGAGATAAAGCATGTAATCTCCTCCGGACACCTGCTCCGTACAAAAGAAAGAGTGGGAAGAATGAGAGCCATCCTGAACAAATGAGACGTCTTCCCCGGAAAAACCTTGGTAATGATGTGACTATCAGACGCCCACACATTTGGAGTCTCCTGACATTGATCAGCCAGGAGCTTCCTGCCTCAGCGTCATGAGCCGTCCAGCAGTCCCACACATACTGCACAATCATGCAAAAATGACTCTGCAGACTCAGAGCCACGTACAGAAACTTAAAGGAGCACTGAAGCAAAAACTCCATGTTACCTTCAATTGCTTGAATGAATGAACACCAGACAAAGCCAAACTGACTATACTACTACGTTATTCTATCCATGTTTTCCATCTACAGGAGGTCTAAGAGAATCACAACTTGTTATATGTACACAGTGACTGCACCAGCAGAATAGTGAGTGCAGCTCTGGAGTATAATACAGGATATAACTCAGGATCAGTACAGGATAAGTAATGTAATGTATGTACACAGTGACTGCACCAGCAGAATAGTGAGTGCAGGGGGGGGAGGGAGAGGGGAAAAAGAGAGGACGCCCCCACCAGAAGGGGGGCGCGGCCCGGGGGAATAAAACAGGATGAAACCCAGGACCAGAACAGGATAAGTAATGTAATGTATGTACACAGTGCTGCCTGCGATAGTGAGTGCAGCTCTGGAGTATAATACAGGATGTAACTCAGGATCAGTACAGGATAAGTAATGTAATGTATGTACACAGTGACTGCACCAGCAGAATAGTGAGCGCAGCTCTGGAGTATAATACAGGATGTAACTCAGGATCAGTACAGGATAAGTAATGTAATGTATGTACACAGTGACTGTACCAGCAGAATAGTGAGCGCAGCTCTGGAGTATAATACAGGGTGTAACTCAGGATCAGTACAGGATAAGTAATGTAATGTATGTACACAGTGACTGCACCAGCAGAATAGTGAGCACAGCTCTGGAGTATAATACAGGATGTAACTCAGGATCAGTACAGGATAAGTAATGTAATGTATGTACACAGTGACTGTACCAGCAGAATAGTGAGTGCAGCTCTGGAGTATAATACAGGATATAACTCAGGATCAGTACAGGATAAGTAATGTAATGTATGTACACAGTGACTGTACCAGCAGAATAGTGAGCGCAGCTCTGGAGTATAATACAGGATGTAACTCAGGATCAGTACAGGATAAGTAATGTAAAGTATTTGCAGAGTTACTCAACTTTTTATGCAAATGAATTGTCTATATAAGCAGTAAGATTATGTTTCAAGGTGAATATATGCCTTCAAGTAATGATTATAATGAGATCTATGAGGAGTTATAGTGATCAAGCCTGTAGCAGTTGTAATAGAACATTCCAATAATTATCTGTCTGGAAGAAATACACAGTATGATACACTCTTCAATATAATGACAGAAAAAAAACATTTAGATTTCCTAGCACCATGTTTTCCCTAGGTGTTTCTTGCTTTCAAATTCACCCAAGATCTGCACAATGTTAGTGAGCTCCCATGGGTACTGCTAATTGCTCCAATATTTACTGAGTGCCAACAGAACCTCAACATATCTGTTGTTAACAGAGACACGTTCAGAGAATTCAACTATAGACTCATAGTAATAATGTCTGTGTCTGGACACCGAGGCTCATTTCTGTTGATTTTTTTAATTCTAAGAACTACAAGTGATATATTTACCTCATATCTATGGTATTTATCTATAGTCCAAGATGGGTGTCATAAAAAAACCCCAATAATTATAGATAACCAAATGCAAGAAAGGTTGCAGCACTACAATAGCTGTCTGTCTACCAAACATTACTATCTTCTATCTGATCTATCTATCTCATATCTATCTATCTATCTTATCTTATATGTATTTCATATCTATCTGGATTTCATTGGCAATTTTCTTTGTCACTTTGGAAACAAACTCATTCATTGTAAGAACAGGAAATGGTGTCTATTTAGGGCACTTTTACATCTGTTCTCAGCAGGTGTAGATTTAATTTTTGGGAACATCAGTCTTAATAAAACGATTTGATGTTTGTCTATATAGGCTTAAGGTTTTTTGCTAATTATTTGTATTTATTACATTATATATTTACACTTTCTAATTACCAATACCTTCCTGCCTGTTCCTGACACTAGGGGGAGCTACTGCATACAGATTTACACAGATCTTTGTCATGCCTTGTGGTGCCTGCAGTCAGAATTTTTTTATCATTTAACGCTATAGAAATGTTGGCGCTCAGAGCCTATAAAGATATATAGGGCTGACCGCCCCCCATTACCTATAGATATTTTAGTAGAAGTATATGACACCATGTAAAATCTCAATCTGCAGCCTGTTGCACGTTCAGCCTCTGCTTTTCTGTAATCTGACTGTGTTTGCAGTACAGTCATAAATTGCCGGAGTAGATGTAGCAACCTCAAACCTCTGGCCTTGTTTTCTGCAGACTGGTGCCTGTGAGAGCTTGTTTCTCTACTCATGTGAACCTGAAGTATCACCCGTTGCCTGGAGATTTTTTTTATTCCTCTTACACAATGCAATTAATGACATCCCCAGAGTCATACGTAGAACGGCACGCACGCTGCGAAAATGCATCTAATGGGATAATCTATAGCTGAACGAGGATCTGCAAAGAGAATCAGTATGTGAATTAGCAATTAACTCCTGCATGGCCTCATGGACAAACCCAACTATGGCCGCCCGCCCTCTACTAACCGGCTGCTGGCAATGAACAGGTCGGAAATAAAGGGATGCAAATGTAGGGACTATGGAATACATTGTATCTGCACAAATAAAACAACACACCTGCAATATTTGTGTCAACCCCAGCCTGAGCCTCATGCATATAGTTGTATTATGTACAACATGCAAGGTGCACGCAAAGGACACTTACCCTCTATCCACAGGACAGGGGGGCCAAAAGTCCTCTTAAAACCTCCTTGTGAATAGAGCTCCATGTAGATGCTGGCATGTACTGTATATCTTTTATTTGATGTATCATTTATGGGTTGTCTGCCATCTCGATTACTTATTTCCTTTACATGGTTCCCCTAATGCTGCCTACATTACCTATTATGTGTCCCCCTTTGCCCTAAATCGTATCTGAAGGCAGCAAGTGATAGATAAACAATAATAATAATACATTTTATTTATATAGTGCCAACATATTCCGCAGCACTGTACAATTTGTAGGGTTCAAGTACAGACAAAAAAGATACGTTACAAAGAAACAGTCAATTCACAGAGATATGTGATATACTGTAAAACTTATGTCCCTAATTCACACTGCAAAATTGCAATGTATCCTACGTGATGCAACTTCAGTCTCCCTGCCCAGAGGCGTAGCTAGGGGTTTAGCACGGGGGGGGCAAACATGTCCAAGTGGGCCCCCAACTTAGGTATACCAATATTACCACTATATGGTGACCGTCTAGTGGTATATATCGGCTCTACACAGGGCTCTGCAGACCATTTAGGTGAATACAGGGCAGTAATATTTAGTGACTTACCGGTGACGTCTCTGACTAATCCCTCACATTCCCCGTCTCTTCTATCTGGACGGCCATGACCACTTCTTCCAGTCTGTATAAAGGTTGCAGCACAGACATCTTTGGCTCCTCACTTTTCCAGGCACCAGACCCACATTATCCTCACCTGCGCACCCATCCTGCTGCTACCCCAATTATAAAATATATAATATAACCCCCCATAATGAATAATACCCCCAAGTGCATCTTTATATTAATAACTTCTCTGTGCACCCCCTGTAAATAATGTGCCCCTTATTAATAATGCCCCAAGTGTTTCCTAATTAAAAAGGAAAAAAAAATCAGTGGGGTTCCAATACTCAGGACCTCCAGGATCAGCTGTTTGAATGAACCGTGGTATCTGTGTAAGCGCCGTGACCGCTTCTCTGTTTACATAGTGTCATCTCACAGCGGCCATGTCATGTAACTACAGCCTCGTCCTATACACGTCTATGTGACAAGGCTGGAATGACATCACACGGTCACTATAACCCGTCGGCGTGTGCTATAAATAGGTGCCATAGCCCCTTTATACAGATAATCAGAGGAGGGGTCACTGATCTCTTATTGATGATCTATTCTGAGGATAAATCATTAATAAAAATGAGCTGGAAAACTCCTTAAAGGCCCCATGTGGCGTCCCGCAGCAAAAAAGTGCTGTGGGAAAAACTGTGGCATTGACACATCGCGGTTCTTCCCGCAGAACCTTGCACAGAAAGTTCGTAGAGGTTTCCTCTGTGGATTTTCTGCTTCAATTATATCTACAGGGAAACCGCCGGCATTTCCGGAGGTATTCTGCGATTTCCAAAACCGCGACTGTTTTGGAAATCTCAGTGTGTCCACTGCGTGTATTTTACCGCAAAGTGGGGATGGGATGGGGCCCCATGTGGTGAAATCAGGAAAAAAAATGTGGCATTTTACAGTTCCTGCAAAATTATAGCAAATCCCATCCACACATTGCGGAAAAATACGTGCAGTGGACATGCTGCAATTTCCAAAACCGTTGTGGTTTTGGAAATCGCAGAATGTCAATTATACCTACAGAAACAGCGGCGGTTTCCCTATAGGTATAATGGAAGCAGAAAGACCTTCTGTGAAAAGTGCTGCAAGAAAAACCACAATGCGTTACCGCCGCGGTTTTTCCTGCAGCACTTTTTTTGCTGCGGCCAGCTACGTGGGGCCTTTGTCTTAATAAAGTGCTACCTTAATTAAATGAATTGCCCCCTCATATTATGCCCCTAATTACTCCTGACATAAATACTGCACCTCTAATGACCCCTTATATCAATGACCACCCCCTTATGCTCATAATGCCCCCTAATATAAATGATGCCCCCTAATGGTCCCTTATATAAATAACCTCCCCTCTTGTATTCATAATGCCCCCTAATAACCCTTATATAAATGACCCTCCTTATGTTCATAATGCCCCCTAATGAATCCTCCCTTATAGTTATATTTCCCCCTCCTAACAAACCCTTATACTATTAATATTCCCACAACTAAGCAAAAAAAAAAAAAAGAAGTTATCCTCACCTACCTGCGATCCTTAGCTGTATGGAGCCGTCGCCTCCTCTCTGTCCACGTATAGGATGTCTGCGTCTCAGCGCAGGAGGGGCGATGTTGTGACGTCATTGCGCCCGCCTGTGCCGAGAAGCAGAACATCCGTCTGTGTTCTCAGTGTCTTGTAAACTGCAGTTACAGTTACAGGAAGTGTTTTAACTAGATCAGTGTCTGCAGACACCGATCTACTTTAAAAGTAAAAGATGTATTAATGACAGAGTCAGTGGGCCCGGGGCAGCCGCCCCTCTGCCCCTCGCTAGCTACACCACTGTCCCTGCCTTCTGCTTGTAATAGGTTTGTTCCTATAAGCTCTTACAAGCAGGAGGCAAGGAGAGCAATGTGAAGGTGCATCTTATAGAAATACACTGGAGATTCTGCACACATGGATGGTATAGGCAGGCAGGGTGTGTCAGGAGAAAGCAATATTAAGCTGCATGTCATAGAATACACTGGAGGTCTGAACATAGCACATACAGACAGTATAGACAGGCAGCGCAAATTGGGGAGAACAGTGTAAAGCCGCATCTAATAGGATACAATGGATATATACACACAGCAGACGGCATTGTGGGAGTCAGGGGAGTTTTATAACCCTGCTCTCCTGCTCCCTTTCATAGCGTGGAAATTATATGTTCAGCAGCACTCTATACATGGGGATATAAGGAAGCACAAGGAGGATGGAACTGGAGAGGGGTTGGAGAGCTTCCAGGCGGGATCTGATTGGTGATGATGTAATCCTGTAGCTCACAGGAAGTCAGCCACACAGAGGAGACTGACATCCTGTCTGCAGGAAAGCAAGCTCTGGACTGGTGGTCACACTAGTAATTATACATAAAAGAGTAAGGTTAACGATGTATGGATGCAAATGATCTGGGGTGAAACTAATCACACTGCTACAATAATGCTGGGGAGTTAGCATTAGGTGTCCCAAAAATTATTAGAGTGCAAACCCAACTCTGAATATTACTCCCATCATGCCACAAGATGGAGACAGGCTGTGTGAGTCAGGAGGAAGCTGTGTTAAGCTGCATCTCATAGAATACACTGGAAATTATGCATACAGCACACACAGATAGTATAGACAGCCAGTGGGAGTCAGGAAAAAGCAATGCTAAGTTGCATCTCATAGAGTACACTGGAGATTCTGCATACAGCACACACAGATAGTATAGACAGCTAGTGCGAGTCAGGGGAGTTTTATAGCCCACCAACTAACCACTGTATGGACACACCTACTATATCACTGCTCTCCTGCTCCCTTAGATAGCATAGAAATGATATTTTCAGCAGCACTCTATACATGGGGATATGCAGAAGTATAAAGAGGGTGAAACCAACAGGGAAGAGAGGGGTTTGAGAGCTGCCAGGAGGAATCTGACCTAATCCTGTAGTTCACAGGAAGTCAGCCACACAGAGGAGACCAACATCCTGTCCACAAGAGAGCAAGCTCTGGACTGGTGGTCACACTAGTGATTATATGACCCAGCTATCCATAATGTAAGGTTCACAATGTATGGATGCAAATGATCTGGGGTGAAACAAATCACACTGCTGGAATAATGCTGGGGGGTTAGCATTATGTGTCCAAAGAATGATTGGAGTGCAAATGTCCCTCCCATCATGCCTCAGGATGGTTTTTTTTCTTACTCTGGGAGACGCATTCTCCTTTGCTCGCTGTCGCCCCCTACTGAGTAGTATATTTTGTATCAAAGAAGAGGAGGAGTGGGGGAAGGGAAGTGACAACTGCTCTGAACATATTTCTAGTCTATAAAAGTAGCCCACCTTTTAATGTATATAAAATCTTTGTTATATCACCACATGTATTATACTGCACGCACCCTTGGGACAAGAACATGGCACTGAGAAGGTTAAGCGAATTTTTCCATCTTGACGAAGTAACTCCTTAAGAAATCGTTCCAGTAGAGCCTATTGTAATTGCTGCCATATGACCCCGATGTGAATATAACTCTTTAAATAGTGTTTGTGCTATTGACAAAAAGAAGATAAAAATATTCCCAGTGTATGGCGTGAACATATTGCTTTCAAGTCTTGGCGGATCATTGGTTATTCATAAGAATAATCTATTAGAAGTCCTTGAGATATTTCTGTACACGGATCCTGTCTATCATCATGACGACAGTACAAGCTGCCTCTATCTCTGTCTCCGGGAAGGCGATGATTCTCGGTACAATATGTTGCTGTTTATTTCTGTGCAGAAACTCAGAGATCTCTGCTTTATCCTTTTTTAATGGGTGAGATGTCCACCGGTCTTGGCTCCGAAAGTGATGATTATCTTCACCATTAAAAGCCATAAGCATTGTGCGATTTTTAATGGGAGCTCTTAGAATATGAAAAAAGCTGTTTCAGAAACCACAGCTTTAGACGGCATTACGGTAAGGATTGTGATTTCAGAGAAGTTTTACGATACTGACCCACCCATTGGCTGCAACTATCACTTCCTGTTTGGATGAAGGCAATAAAGTTGCAAGAGGTTCAGGCACGATTTGCAGATTTGCTCCCATACCTCGCAACCACCCTGGATTCAGCAGGACAGTCCCAGATTTCAGGTGCTGTCACATTGTCCCTGGTGGTGGATGGTATGGTCCTGGTTACAATTGTATCTGTATCTTCAGGAGGTGGACAGAGTTGAATACAATGATGAAGCAGGAAGCCCTGGGCTCCCTGCTCCAACATTCAGCCCCATGTCGCTACTGCTAGTGTTTGGATACAGACGGGTGAAAAGTAGTGACGTCATTATATCACGCCTGCTGCCGCCAAGCTGCTGGAAGCAGAGAGTGGCGTATACTCTGGGGAAAAGGGGTAAGGTGAGTATTATTATTATTATTATTATGTTTTTGGCATCTTATGGTTTGGGGGCCTCTGGTGGAAACTAAGAGGACATTATACTGTGTGGGGACACTGTGAGTGCATGGAACTATGTGGGGGCGCTAAAGGGATATTATACTGTGGCATGGATGGGAGAGAGGGGTGATTAAGTAAAAGTAAATGTGCCACAATTCAGATTTTGTCCCTCTTTTCTTCTAAAAGGTAGGAGGTATGCTTCTCCAACCATATGACCTTCTGTTTACCAAGTAATTCCCTATATATTGGTCAGGGGGTAGCTATAGGAGGTGCATAGTCAGTAGTCGCAAATGGTGTTAGTGCCTTAAAACATATGAGGTGAGCTTGTACTTATACACAACAGCCAATCCGAAAAAATAGAGTTGCAGCACAGAAGGCCAGAGCAGTGGCTACAGCTTTTGATGGGACACATGGCAGATTTTAGACTACCACAGACTCCCATTACACAATACAGCTAAGCTGGAGTCATGGATCAGAGTTGTGCTCTAAGATAGTAGAACTTTAAAGCAGTCTCAAGGCCAATATTAAAGAAAATAAAGTAAAATTTCAGGTGATAGAGGACAAATTGCTGATCAGTCAGGGCCTGGCTGCTGAAACCCCCCACTGATCCTGAAAACAGGGTGTCTTTTTCCTCCTTTGTGAATGTAACGGTGGTGAATGTAGATGCACTCCCTCTCGATTCACTGCAATGGGAGCACCAAAGTACAGCACTTATCTATTTCCACCCCATCCATTAACATAAATGGATTATATCTGTGACTACCGCTGCTACTTCCCATTTTCAGGTCTCTGTGCTTGGACCCTTTCTTGCACCAAACATGTGCCACAAGCCCTGATCTGTGCTTCACTTGGCACATTGTGCAAATGTAGGTGATGGGGGGCAGTGATCGGGACAGGGACACCTGAGCCTGACACATTCATTAAAACTCATAATAATGGAAATCTACATGAGTTCCTAACTGGCACGGATTTCCATTCCATTCTAAGTGATTGATAAAGAGGCCGCAGCCACTTCAGAAACGTCTTGGTCCCTGCATCAGTTGGAGCCTTTATTAAGACTGGTGTACGATACACCCGTCTTAATAAATGTGCCCTATTGAGTATTGGTTGCAAATTTGCCATGCAATTCCACTTTGAGCTCTGCATTAGAGGTGTGCCTATAGTATTGTCTGGCCGGGGTCATCACTTTACAGCATTCGAATAGTTAATATATGTAAACGACCAAAGTAAAAGATAATGATATTCTGTAAGTAGAAGCAAAACACAGAATATATTCCGATGCGCTTCTTGCAACAAGCACCTTCCTAGACTATAGCCCCATACCCCCACAAGGCCTCGGCTCAGCCTTTCTTCTCATGTTCCCAATGAGTGGGAGTTGGATAACATTGATGGAGTTGCAGCCGGCCTATTTAGCAATAGGGTTTTTTTTTTCTTCTTAACTCTCCACCCACGTTAAATCCCTGTTGCACTCAGCAAAGAACCCAGATCAAAGGCAAATGTCAGAAATGATAATTCCAAAGGAAAGATCTTATGGGAATGTATCCCAATTACTGACTATTACAGCGGAGAGAGCAAATATACTGGCAGAGAGGAGGAAAAAACAGCTGAAACTCTATCAGTGTAAATAGCGATACAGAGACGGGGGCATACTGCGAAAATCAGGATCCTCATTAACATTTAAGGGGAAAGGGCAGCTTAAAGGGATAGGTCACCCATTCATATCTGGCTGACGCAGAATCATACTTTACTCATACACTTATGGACAAAAACTGGGCGTGCAGTCCTGTCTCCGGTAGTTATGTAAATGATAACAGGCATCTTCTGTTTAGACACTGGGTCTGGACACAAGAGGGCGTAAAAGAGCTTCCCTTGCTGCCCTATGAAAGCGCTCAGAGGCTACTTTTGAGTAGTTTACCTCTTGATAACAGATTGACACATTGACTGCTAGACACTTGAAGACATTTTGTAGAGAGGATAGTTTGATCCACTGACAAGCGCTAGCAGCTCACGCAGTTCCCTTGCCCACCATCCAGACACCCCCTGTCTCTGCCCAGACCATTTGCAAAACGATCCCCATTATGTGTCCTGCCATTGATAGCCAGACACCATCGTCTTTCTTTGCAGTGGTGTCATGAACAAGAAATCAGGATTGTATGGACAGGAGCCATATCATCTTTAGCAGTGAATTCAGGTTCTGTTTAGGATCTGACGAAGGTCAGGTTTAAAGGGGTTGTCCAGGAATTACAGTTTTTTCCTGGAGGGAAGGTGAAAAAACAAAACAAAACACATACTCACCTGTCCTGCAGTGCCCAGTGGCTTTTTCCGCCCAGAAGTCCTTGCTGCACGTGACAACTGAGGCCAATGAGTGGCCTAAGGAAAGGACCCGGGATCACTCACATAGGTCACCTGTGACATCAAGGTTCCTTTCCTTAGGCTGCAGCTTAGTCTCAGCGGTCACATTCTGCGAGGACTTCCACCAGAACAAGCGCCGGACTCCAGGAACATAACTGTAATTCCTGGTCAACCCCTTTAAGTATGGAGGCCTTGTGGTGAGTGCTTAAAGGGTCCAGGGTGTATTGCATCCTTTGTAATAAAGCAGGGTGGTATGAACCTGGCAGTTTCTCCCTTGCAGGGTATATAGCCAGTCTGACATGGCCCCTAGAAAACTGTAGAATATACGACAAATTTTATAAACCTCATGTGTTGAAAAATAACTGTAGTACCATCTAAGAACAAAAGGTGGCAGCGCAGGTTTTTTTCCATTCCTGGTACTACCATAAATCAACTTATTAATGCTGTTATAATATATAGGACATGTTTGGTGTCCTCTATGAGTCCCATTACTCTGTATTAATCATAATGGACATGTTGCATTTTATTTATCTATCCATCCACCTATTTCTTAGCTAGCTATCTATCTATCTATCTATCTATCTATCTATCTATCTATCTCATACCTATTGTATCTAAATATAGGAAATGCAGGAGCCCCTGCACACAGCACAAAGGTATAAGGAATAGAAAAGCATTACTACTATTGTTACTATAAAATAATATAATCTATACATATAAATTAGAGGTTCTTTGTTATACACATTTGATCAAGCAGTAAGAAGCCTGTACCTGCCCCTGTACCTGCCCGACAAGGTGACCCCATTCAGATGGGACCCTACACTAAATAAACACACCTCTCTTGGACCCAGAACAGGTCTACAAATTTCAGGGCATACAGAATCCAGAGCTGACTCCATATAAAATAGCCTAAGGCAGATGGGGAATGAAAACTGCATATACTCTATTCCAATTACATAAACCTGTGCAATAGGATGGGAGTCCAACTATGGAGGGAACCACCCACCCCTTGTAATACACAAAAGAAAAATTCGGACTGCACCTCCCAATGTGAACAGGTGCTTAAAGGGGTATTCCCATGAACATAATCATATCTATATTTGTAGATAATTAAAAGTTAAACATTTTTGCAAATATAAGTAGTTAAAAATTTTGCAGAGTTTTAAAGATTTTCACTAACCATCTTAGTGGTGACATCTGTTGTCTTGATCGGTTGCCAATGGATACGACCACGAATGCAGAAACTTTCTGTGATCTGCCACTTGACAGGAACCCAGCTATGATTTTCTTATTGTAGCTGGGTTATCAGGCAGGGACACTACATGTATCAGAAGATATCCCGGCCACAATAAGGACATCAAGGCTGATTTTCTGACCTTAGATAGCTCCTGCATTCATGGTCGTATCCACTGGCAACCGATCAAAACAACAACTCGTGACCACAAGATATTTAGAGAAAATCTTTAAAACTCTGCAGAATGTTAAATTACTTATATTTGCAAAAATGTTTAACTTTTAATTATCTACAAATTTAGAAATGGTTGTTTGTGGGAATACTCCTTTAACTACTGTGGCAATAAAGAAATATAGAAAATGCCCACCTGCCTTGTCATGGCAGGTACAGGCTTCTTACTGTTTGATAATAATAATAATAATAATAATAATACATTTTATTTATATAGCGCCAACATATTCCGCAGCGCTGTACAATTTGTAGGGTTCAAGTACTGACAAAAAAAGATACATTACAAAGAAATAGTCAATTCACACACTGGGACTGAGGGCCCTGCTCACAAGAGCTTACAATCTATGAGGTAGAGGTGACACAAGAGCTTACAATCTATGAGGTAGAGGAGGTGACACAAGAGCTTACAATCTATGAGGTAGAGGAGGTGACACAAGAGCTTACAATCTATGAGGTAGAGGAGGTGACACAAGAGCTTACAATCTATGAGGTAGAGGTGACACAAGAGCTTACAATCTATGAGGTAGAGGAGGTGACACAAGAGCTTACAATCTATGAGGTAGAGGAGGTGACACAAGAGCTTACAATCTATGAGGTAGAGGTGACACAAGAGCTTACAATCTATGAGGTAGAGGAGGTGACACAAGAGCTTACAATCTATGAGGTAGAGGAGGTGACACAAGAGCTTACAATCTATGAGGTAGAGGAGGTGACACAAGAGCTTACAATCTATGAGGTAGAGGTGACACAAGAGCTTACAATCTATGAGGTAGAGGGGTGACACAAGAGCTTACAATCTATGAGGTAGAGGTGACACAAGAGCTTACAATCTATGAGGTAGAGAAGGTGACACAAGAGCTTACAATCTATGAGGTAGAGGAGGTGACACAAGAGCTTACAATCTATGAGGTAGAGGTGACACAAGAGCTTACAATCTATGAGGTAGAGGAGGTGACACAAGAGCTTACAATCTATGAGGTAGAGGAGGTGACACAAGAGCTTACAATCTATGAGGGAGGAGGTGACACAAGAGCTTACAATCTATGAGGTAGAGGAGGTGACACAAGAGCTTACAATCTATGAGGTAGAGGAGGTGACACAAGAGCTTACAATCTATGAGGTAGAGGTGACACAAGAGCTTACAATCTATGAGGTAGAGGAGGTGACACAAGAGCTTACAATCTATGAGGTAGAGGTGACACAAGAGCTTACAATCTATGAGGTAGAGGGTGACACAAGAGCTTACAATCTATGAGGTAGAGGTGACACAAGAGCTTACAATCTATGAGGTAGAGGTGACACAAGAGTTTACAATCTATGAGGTAGGGGTGACACAAGAGCTTACAATCTATGAGGTAGAGGAGGTGACACAAGAGCTTACAATCTATGAGGTAGAGGAGGTGACACAAGAGCTTACAATCTATGAGGTAGGGGTGACACAAGAGCTTACAATCTATGAGGTAGAGGAGGTGACACAAGAGCTTACAATCTATGAGGTAGAGGAGGTGACACAAGAGCTTACAATCTATGAGGTAGAGGAGGTGACACAAGAGCTTACAATCTATGAGGTAGAGGAGGTGACACAAGAGCTTACAATCTATGAGGTAGAGGAGGTGACACAAGAGCTTACAATCTATGAGGTAGAGGAGGTGACACAAGAGCTTACAATCTATGAGGTAGAGGAGGTGACACAAGAGCTTACAATCTATGAGGTAGGGGGTGACACAAGAGCTTACAATCTATGAGGTAGAGGAGGTGACACAAGAGCTTACAATCTATGAGGTAGAGGAGGTGACACAAGAGCTTACAATCTATGAGGTAGGGGGTGACACAAGAGCTTACAATCTATGAGGTAGAGGTGACACAAGAGCTTACAATCTATGGGGTAGAGGAGGTGACACAAGAGCTTACAATCTATGGGGTAGAGGAGGTGACACAAGAGCTTACAATCTATGGGGTAGAGGAGGTGACACAAGAGCTTACAATCTATGAGGTAGAGGGGTGACACAAGAGCTTACAATCTATGAGGTAGAGGAGGTGACACAAGAGCTTACAATCTATGAGGTAGAGGTGACACAAGAGCTTACAATCTATGGGGTAGAGGAGGTGACACAAGAGCTTACAATCTATGAGGTAGAGGAGGTGACACAAGAGCTTACAATCTATGAGGTAGAGGAGGTGACACAAGAGCTTACAATCTATGAGGTAGAGGTGACACAAGAGCTTACAATCTATGAGGTAGAGAAGGTGACACAAGAGCTTACAATCTATGAGGTAGAGGAGGTGACACAAGAGCTTACAATCTATGAGGTAGAGGTGACACAAGAGCTTACAATCTATGAGGTAGAGGAGGTGACACAAGAGCTTACAATCTATGAGGTAGAGGAGGTGACACAAGAGCTTACAATCTATGAGGTAGAGGTGACACAAGAGCTTACAATCTATGAGGTAGAGGAGGTGACACAAGAGCTTACAATCTATGAGGTAGAGGAGGTGACATAAGAGCTTACAATCTATGAGGTAGAGGGTGACACAAGAGCTTACAATCTATGAGGTAGAGGGTGACACAAGAGCTTACAATCTATGAGGTAGAGGAGGTGACACAAGAGCTTACAATCTATGAGGTAGAGGAGGTGACACAAGAGCTTACAATCTATGAGGTAGAGGTGACACAAGAGCTTACAATCTATGAGGTAGAGGAGGTGACACAAGAGCTTACAATCTATGAGGTAGAGGTGACACAAGAGCTTACAATCTATGAGGTAGAGGGGGTGACACAAGAGCTTACAATCTATGAGGTAGGGGTGACACAAGAGCTTACAATCTATGAGGTAGAGGGTGACACAAGAGTTTACAATCTATGAGGTAGGGGTGACACAAGAGCTTACAATCTATGAGGTAGAGGAGGTGACACAAGAGCTTACAATCTATGAGGTAGAGGAGGTGACACAAGAGCTTACAATCTATGAGGTAGGGGTGACACAAGAGCTTACAATCTATGAGGTAGAGGAGGTGACACAAGAGCTTACAATCTATGAGGTAGAGGAGGTGACACAAGAGCTTACAATCTATGAGGTAGAGGAGGTGACACAAGAGCTTACAATCTATGAGGTAGAGGAGGTGACACAAGAGCTTACAATCTATGAGGTAGAGGAGGTGACACAAGAGCTTACAATCTATGAGGTAGAGGAGGTGACACAAGAGCTTACAATCTATGAGGTAGGGGGTGACACAAGAGCTTACAATCTATGAGGTAGAGGAGGTGACACAAGAGCTTACAATCTATGAGGTAGAGGAGGTGACACAAGAGCTTACAATCTATGAGGTAGGGGGGTGACACAAGAGCTTACAATCTATGAGGTAGAGGTGACACAAGAGCTTACAATCTATGGGGTAGAGGAGGTGACACAAGAGCTTACAATCTATGGGGTAGAGGAGGTGACACAAGAGCTTACAATCTATGGGGTAGAGGAGGTGACACAAGAGCTTACAATCTATGAGGTAGAGGTGACACAAGAGCTTACAATCTATGAGGTAGAGGTGACACAAGAGCTTACAATCTATGGGGTAGAGGAGGTGACACAAGAGCTTACAATCTATGAGGTAGAGGAGGTGACACAAGAGCTTACAATCTATGAGGTAGAGGAGGTGACACAAGAGCTTACAATCTATGAGGTAGAGGAGGTGACACAAGAGCTTACAATCTATGAGGTAGAGGTGACACAAGAGCTTACAATCTATGAGGTAGAGAAGGTGACACAAGAGCTTACAATCTATGAGGTAGAGGAGGTGACACAAGAGCTTACAATCTATGAGGTAGAGGAGGTGACACAAGAGCTTACAATCTATGAGGTAGAGGAGGTGACACAAGAGCTTACAATCTATGAGGTAGAGGTGACACAAGAGCTTACAATCTATGAGGTAGAGGAGGTGACACAAGAGCTTACAATCTATGAGGTAGAGGAGGTGACACAAGAGCTTACAATCTATGAGGTAGAGGTGACACAAGAGCTTACAATCTATGAGGTAGAGGTGACACAAGAGCTTACAATCTATGAGGTAGGGGTGACACAAGAGCTTACAATCTATGAGGTAGAGGTGACACAAGAGTTTACAATCTATGAGGTAGGGGTGACACAAGAGCTTACAATCTATGAGGTAGAGGAGGTGACACAAGAGCTTACAATCTATGAGGTAGAGGAGGTGACACAAGAGCTTACAATCTATGAGGTAGGGGTGACACAAGAGCTTACAATCTATGAGGTAGAGGAGGTGACACAAGAGCTTACAATCTATGAGGTAGAGGAGGTGACACAAGAGCTTACAATCTATGAGGTAGAGGAGGTGACACAAGAGCTTACAATCTATGAGGTAGGGGTGACACAAGAGCTTACAATCTATGAGGTAGAGGAGGTGACACAAGAGCTTACAATCTATGAGGTAGAGGAGGTGACACAAGAGCTTACAATATATGAGGTAGAGGAGGTGACACAGGAGCTTACAATCTATGAGGTAGAGGAGGTGACACAAGAGCTTACAATCTATGAGGTAGAGGAGGTGACACAAGAGCTTACAGTCTATGAGGTAGAGGTGACACAAGAGCTTACAATCTATGAGGTAGAGGAGGTGACACAAGAGCTTACAGTCTATGAGGTAGAGGAGGTGACACAAGAGCTTACAATCTATGAGGTAGAGGTGACACAAGAGCTTACAATCTATGAGGTAGAGGAGGTGACACAAGAGCTTACAATCTATGAGGTAGAGGTGACACAAGAGCTTACAATCTATGAGGTAGAGGTGACACAAGAGCTTACAATCTATGAGGTAGAGGGGGTGACACAAGAGCTTACAATCTATGAGGTAGAGGGGGTGACACAAGAGCTTACAATCTATGAGGTAGAGGTGACACAAGAGCTTACAATCTATGAGGTAGAGGGGGTGACACAGGAGCTTACAATCTATGAGGTAGGGGTGACACAAGAGCTTACAATCTATGAGGTAGAGGAGGTGACACAAGAGCTTACAATCTATGAGGTAGAGGTGACACAAGAGCTTACAATCTATGAGGTAGAGGGGGTGACACAAGAGCTTACAATCTATGAGGTAGAGGTGACACAAGAGCTTACAATCTATGAGGTAGAGGTGACACAAGAGCTTACAATCTATGAGGTAGAGGTGACACAAGAGCTTACAATCTATGAGGTAGAGGAGGTGACACAAGAGCTTACAATCTATGAGGTAGAGGAGGTGACACAAGAGCTTACAATCTATGAGGTAGAGGAGGTGACACAAGAGCTTACAGTCTATGAGGTAGAGGTGACACAAGAGCTTACAATCTATGAGGTAGAGGAGGTGACACAAGAGCTTACAATCTATGAGGTAGAGGAGGTGACACAAGAGCTTACAATCTATGAGGTAGAGGTGACACAAGGGCTTACAATCTATGAGGTAGAGGTGACACAAGAGCTTACAATCTATGGGGTAGAGGAGGTGACACAAGAGCTTACAATCTATGAGGTAGAGGGGGTGACACAAGAGCTTACAATCTATGAGGTAGAGGGGGTGACACAGGAGGTAGCAGGGGCGGCATCGGAGGTAGCATTGCTTGGACAATGGTCAGACAATTCTGTACTAGAGGTTACTGTCATTACACATATATAAAGCTGTATGAGCCGTCACCAGTCGTGTCCTGTAACATGCAGATGGTGCCTGGACATATAAAGTTAGTCTGATACGGCCTCATATCCTGTGAGGTAATGCAGGAG
>CAMRHE010001213.1:17500-171976 GCA_947044405.1 Leptodactylus fallax | reverse complement strand
GATTGTAAACTCTTGTGTCACCTACCTCATAGATTGTAAGCTCTTGTGTCACCTCCTCTACCTCGTAGATTGTAAGCTCTTGTGTCACCTCTACCTCATAGATTGTAAGCTCTTGTGTCACCTCCTCTACCTCATAGATTGTAAGCTCTTGTGTCACCCCCTCTACCTCATAGATTGTAAGCTCTTGTGTCACCTCTACCTCATAGATTGTAAGCTCTTGTATCACCTCCTCTACCTCATAGATTGTAAGCTCTTGTGTCACCTCCTCTACCTCATAGATTGTAAGCTCTTGTGTCACCTCCTCTACCTCATAGATTGTAAGCTCTTGTGTCACCCCCTCTACCTCATAGATTGTAAGCTCTTGTGTCACCTCCTCTACCTCATAGATTGTAAGCTCTTGTGTCACCTCCTCTACCTCATAGATTGTAAGCTCTTGTGTCACCTCTACCTCATAGATTGTAAGCTCTTGTGTCACCCCCTCTACCTCATAGATTGTAAGCTCTTGTGTCACCCCCTCTACCTCATAGATTGTAAGCTCTTGTGTCACCTCCTACCTCATAGATTGTAAGCTCTTGTGTCACCTCTACCTCATAGATTGTAAGCTCTTGTGTCACCTCTACCTCATAGATTGTAAGCTCTTGTGTCACCTCTACCTCATAGATTGTAAGCTCTTGTGTCACCTCCTCTACCTCATAGATTGTAAGCTCTTGTGTCACCTCTACCTCATAGATTGTAAGCTCTTGTGTCACCTCTACCTCATAGATTGTAAGCTCTTGTGTCACCTCCTCTACCTCATAGATTGTAAGCTCTTGTGTCACCTCATCTACCTCATAGATTGTAAGCTCTTGTGTCACCCCCTCTACCTCATAGATTGTAAGCTCTTGTGTCACCTCCTCTACCTCGTAGATTGTAAGCTCTTGTGTCACCTCTACCTCATAGATTGTAAGCGCTTGTGTCACCTCCTCTACCTCATAGATTGTAAGCTCTTGTGTCACCTCTACCTCATAGATTGTAAGCTCTTGTGTCACCTCTACCTCATAGATTGTAAGCTCTTGTGTCACCTCCTCTACCTCATAGATTGTAACCTCTTGTGTCACCTCTACCTCATAGATTGTAAGCTCTTGTGTCACCTCCTCTACCTCATAGATTGTAAGCGCTTGTGTCACCTCCTCTACCTCATAGATTGTAAGCTCTTGTGTCACCTCTACCTAATAGATTGTAAGCTCTTGTGTCACCTCTACCTCATAGATTATAAGCTCTTGTGTCACCTCTACCTCATAGATTGTAAGCTCTTGTGTCACCTCCTCTACCTCATAGATTGTAAGCTCTTGTGTCACCTCTACCTCATAGATTGTAAGCTCTTGTGTCACCTCTACCTCATAGATTGTAAGCTCTTGTGTCACCTCCTCTACCTCATAGATTGTAAACTCTTGTGTCACCTACCTCATAGATTGTAAGCTCTTGTGTCACCTCCTCTACCTCGTAGATTGTAAGCTCTTGTGTCACCTCTACCTCATAGATTGTAAGCTCTTGTGTCACCTCCTCTACCTCATAGATTGTAAGCTCTTGTGTCACCCCCTCTACCTCATAGATTGTAAGCTCTTGTGTCACCTCTACCTCATAGATTGTAAGCTCTTGTGTCACCTCCTCTACCTCATAGATTGTAAGCTCTTGTGTCACCTCCTCTACCTCATAGATTGTAAGCTCTTGTGTCACCTCCTCTACCTCATAGATTGTAAGCTCTTGTGTCACCTCCTACCTCATAGATTGTAAGCTCTTGTGTCACCTCCTCTACCTCATAGATTGTAAGCTCTTGTGTCACCTCCTCTACCTCATAGATTGTAAGCTCTTGTGTCACCTCTACCTCATAGATTGTAAGCTCTTGTGTCACCTCCTACCTCATAGATTGTAAGCTCTTGTGTCACCTCTACCTCATAGATTGTAAGCTCTTGTGTCACCTCCTCTACCTCATAGATTGTAAGCTCTTGTGTCACCTCTACCTCATAGATTGTAAGCTCTTGTGTCACCTCTACCTCATAGATTGTAAGCTCTTGTGTCCTCCTCTCTCCTCATAGATTGTAAGCTCTTGTGTCACCTCCTCTACCTCATAGATTGTAAGCTCTTGTGTCACCTCCTCTACCTCATAGATTGTAAGCTCTTGTGTCACCTCCTCTACCTCATAGATTGTAAGCTCTTGTGTCACCCCCTCTACCTCATAGATTGTAAGCTCTTGTGTCACCTCCTCTACCTCGTAGATTGTAAGCTCTTGTGTCACCTCTACCTCATAGATTGTAAGCTCTTGTGTCACCTCCTCTACCTCATAGATTGTAAGCTCTTGTGTCACCTCTACCTCATAGATTGTAAGCTCTTGTGTCACCTCTACCTCATAGATTGTAAGCTCTTGTGTCACCTCCTCTACCTCATAGATTGTAAGCTCTTGTGTCACCTCCTCTACCTCATAGATTGTAAGCTCTTGTGTCACCTCCTCTACCTCATAGATTGTAAGCTCTTGTGTCACCTCTACCTCATAGATTGTAAGCTCTTGTGTCACCTCCTCTACCTCATAGATTGTAAGCTCTTGTGTCACCTCCTCTACCTCATAGATTGTAAGCTCTTGTGTCACCTCTACCTCATAGATTGTAAGCTCTTGTGTCACCTCTACCTCATAGATTGTAAGCTCTTGTGTCACCTCCTCTACCTCATAGATTGTAAACTCTTGTGTCACCTCTTACCTCATAGATTGTAAGCTCTTGTGTCACCTCCTCTACCTCATAGATTGTAAGCTCTTGTGTCACCTCTACCTCATAGATTGTAAGCTCTTGTGTCACCTCCTCTACCTCATAGATTGTAAGCTCTTGTGTCACCCCTCCTACCTCATAGATTGTAAGCTCTTGTGTCACCTCCTCTACCTCATAGATTGTAAGCTCTTGTGTCACCTCCTCTACCTCATAGATTGTAAGCTCTTGTGTCACCTCCTCTACCTCATAGATTGTAAGCTCTTGTGTCACCTCTACCTCATAGATTGTAAGCTCTTGTGTCACCTCCTCTACCTCATAGATTGTAAGCTCTTGTGTCACCTCCTCTACCTCATAGATTGTAAGCTCTTGTGTCACCTCCTCTACCTCATAGATTGTAAGCTCTTGTGTCACCTCCTACCTCATAGATTGTAAGCTCTTGTGTCACCTCTACCTCATAGATTGTAAGCTCTTGTGTCACCTCCTCTACCTCATAGATTGTAAGCTCTTGTGTCACCTCCTCTACCTCATAGATTGTAAGCTCTTGTGTCACCTCTACCTCATAGATTGTAAGCTCTTGTGTCACCTCTACCCCATAGATTGTAAGCTCTTGTGTCACCTCTCTACCTCATAGATTGTAAGCTCTTGTGTCACCTCCTCTACCTCATAGATTGTAAGCTCTTGTGTCACCTCTACCTCATAGATTGTAAGCTCTTGTGTCACCTCTACCTCATAGATTGTAAGCTCTTGTGTCACCTCTACCTCATAGATTGTAAGCTCTTGTGTCACCTCCTCTACCTCATAGATTGTAAGCTCTTGTGTCACCTCCTCTACCTCATAGATTGTAAGCTCTTGTGTCACCCCCTCTACCTCATAGATTGTAAGCTCTTGTGTCACCTCCTCTACCTCATAGATTGTAAGCTCTTGTGTCACCTCTACCTCATAGATTGTAAGCTCTTGTGTCACCTCCTCTACCTCATAGATTGTAAGCTCTTGTGTCACCTCCTCTACCTCATAGATTGTAAGCTCTTGTGTCACCTCCTCTACCTCATAGATTGTAAGCTCTTGTGTCACCTCCTCTACCTCATAGATTGTAAGCTCTTGTGTCACCTCTACCTCATAGATTGTAAGCTCTTGTGTCACCTCCTCTACCTCATAGATTGTAAGCTCTTGTGTCACCTCCTCTACCTCATAGATGTGTAAGCTCTTGTGTCACCTCCTCTACCTCATAGATTGTAAGCTCTTGTGTCACCTCTACCTCATAGATTGTAAGCTCTTGTGTCACCTCCTCTACCTCATAGATTGTAAGCTCTTGTGTCACCTCCTCTACCTCATAGATTGTAAGCTCTTGTGTCACCTCCTCTACCTCATAGATTGTAAGCTCTTGTGTCACCTCTACCTCATAGATTGTAAGCTCTTGTGTCACCTCCTCTACCTCATAGATTGTAAGCTCTTGTGTCACCTCCTCTACCTCATAGATTGTAAGCTCTTGTGTCACCTCCTCTACCTCATAGATTGTAAGCTCTTGTGTCACCTCCTCTACCTCATAGATTGTAAGCTCTTGTGTCACCTCCTCTACCTCATAGATTGTAAGCTCTTGTGTCACCTCCTCTACCTCATAGATTGTAAGCTCTTGTGTCACCTCCTCTACCTCATAGATTGTAAGCTCTTGTGTCACCTCCTCTACCTCATAGATTGTAAGCTCTTGTGTCACCTCCTCTACCTCATAGATTGTAAGCTCTTGTGTCACCTCCTCTACCTCATAGATTGTAAGCTCTTGTGTCACCTCCTCTACCTCATAGATTGTAAGCTCTTGTGTCACCCCTCTACCTCATAGATTGTAAGCTCTTGTGTCACCCCCTCTACCTCATAGATTGTAAGCTCTTGTGTCACCTCTACCTCATAGATTGTAAGCTCTTGTGTCACCTCTACCTCATAGATTGTAAGCTCTTGTGTCACCTCTACCTCATAGATTGTAAGCTCTTGTGTCACCTCCTTACCTCATAGATTGTAAGCTCTTGTGTCACCTCCTCTACCTCATAGATTGTAAGCTCTTGTGTCACCTCCTACCTCATAGATTGTAAGCTCTTGTGTCACCTCTACCTCATAGATTGTAAGCTCTTGTGTCACCTCCTCTACCTCATAGATTGTAAGCTCTTGTGTCACCTCATCTACCTCATAGATTGTAAGCTCTTGTGTCACCCCCTCTACCTCATAGATTGTAAGCTCTTGTGTCACCTCCTCTACCTCGTAGATTGTAAGCTCTTGTGTCACCTCTACCTCATAGATTGTAAGCGCTTGTGTCACCTCCTCTACCTCATAGATTGTAAGCTCTTGTGTCACCTCTACCTCATAGATTGTAAGCTCTTGTGTCACCTCTACCTCATAGATTGTAAGCTCTTGTGTCACCTCCTCTACCTCATAGATTGTAACCTCTTGTGTCACCTCTACCTCATAGATTGTAAGCTCTTGTGTCACCTCCTCTACCTCATAGATTGTAAGCTCTTGTGTCACCTCCTCTACCTCATAGATTGTAAGCTCTTGTGTCACCTCTACCTAATAGATTGTAAGCTCTTGTGTCACCTCTACCTCATAGATTATAAGCTCTTGTGTCACCTCTACCTCATAGATTGTAAGCTCTTGTGTCACCTCCTCTACCTCATAGATTGTAAGCTCTTGTGTCACCTCTACCTCATAGATTGTAAGCTCTTGTGTCACCTCTACCTCATAGATTGTAAGCTCTTGTGTCACCTCCTCTACCTCATAGATTGTAAACTCTTGTGTCACCTACCTCATAGATTGTAAGCTCTTGTGTCACCTCCTCTACCTCGTAGATTGTAAGCTCTTGTGTCACCTCTACCTCATAGATTGTAAGCTCTTGTGTCACCTCCTCTACCTCATAGATTGTAAGCTCTTGTGTCACCCCCTCTACCTCATAGATTGTAAGCTCTTGTGTCACCTCCTCTACCTCATAGATTGTAAGCTCTTGTGTCACCTCCTCTACCTCATAGATTGTAAGCTCTTGTGTCACCTCCTCTACCTCATAGATTGTAAGCTCTTGTGTCACCTCCTCTACCTCATAGATTGTAAGCTCTTGTGTCACCTCCTCTACCTCATAGATTGTAAGCTCTTGTGTCACCTCCTCTACCTCATAGATTGTAAGCTCTTGTGTCACCTCCTCTACCTCATAGATTGTAAGCTCTTGTGTCACCTCCTCTACCTCATAGATTGTAAGCTCTTGTGTCACCTCTACCTCATAGATTGTAAGCTCTTGTGTCACCTCCTACCTCATAGATTGTAAGCTCTTGTGTCACCTCTACCTCATAGATTGTAAGCTCTTGTGTCACCTCTACCTCATAGATTGTAAGCTCTTGTGTCACCTCCTACCTCATAGATTGTAAGCTCTTGTGTCACCTCATCTACCTCATAGATTGTAAGCTCTTGTGTCACCTCCTCTACCTCATAGATTGTAAGCTCTTGTGTCACCTCCTCTACCTCATAGATTGTAAGCTCTTGTGTCACCTCTTACCTCATAGATTGTAAGCTCTTGTGTCACCTCCTCTACCTCATAGATTGTAAGCTCTTGTGTCACCTCCTCACCTCATAGATTGTAAGCTCTTGTGTCACCTCTACCTCATAGATTGTAAGCTCTTGTGTCACCTCCTCTACCTCATAGATTGTAAGCTCTTGTGTCACCTCTACCTCATAGATTGTAAGCTCTTGTGTCACCTCCTCTACCTCATAGATTGTAAGCTCTTGTGTCACCTCCTCTACCTCATAGATTGTAAGCTCTTGTGTCACCTCTACCTCATAGATTGTAAGCTCTTGTGTCACCTCTACCTCATAGATTGTAAGCTCTTGTGTCACCTCTACCTCATAGATTGTAAGCTCTTGTGTCACCTCTACCTCATAGATTGTAAGCGCTTGTGTCACCTCCTCTACCTCATAGATTGTAAGCTCTTGTGTCACCTCTACCTCATAGATTGTAAGCTCTTGTGTCACCTCTACCTCATAGATTATAAGCTCTTGTGTCACCTCTACCTCATAGATTGTAAGCTCTTGTGTCACCTCCTCTACCTCATAGATTGTAAGCTCTTGTGTCACCTCTACCTCATAGATTGTAAGCTCTTGTGTCACCTCTACCTCATAGATTGTAAGCTCTTGTGTCACCTCCTCTACCTCATAGATTGTAAACTCTTGTGTCACCTCTACCTCATAGATTGTAAGCTCTTGTGTCACCTCCTCTACCTCGTAGATTGTAAGCTCTTGTGTCACCTCTACCTCATAGATTGTAAGCTCTTGTGTCACCTCCTCTACCTCATAGATTGTAAGCTCTTGTGTCACCTCCTCTACCTCATAGATTGTAAGCTCTTGTGTCACCTCTACCTCATAGATTGTAAGCTCTTGTGTCACCTCCTCTACCTCATAGATTGTAAGCTCTTGTGTCACCTCCTCTACCTCATAGATTGTAAGCTCTTGTGTCACCTCCTCTACCTCATAGATTGTAAGCTCTTGTGTCACCTCTACCTCATAGATTGTAAGCTCTTGTGTCACCTCCTCTACCTCATAGATTGTAAGCTCTTGTGTCACCTCCTCTACCTCATAGATTGTAAGCTCTTGTGTCACCTCTACCTCATAGATTGTAAGCTCTTGTGTCACCTCCTCTACCTCATAGATTGTAAGCTCTTGTGTCACCTCTACCTCATAGATTGTAAGCTCTTGTGTCACCTCCTCTACCTCATAGATTGTAAGCTCTTGTGTCACCTCTACCTCATAGATTGTAAGCTCTTGTGTCACCTCTACCTCATAGATTGTAAGCTCTTGTGTCACCTCCTCTACCTCATAGATTGTAAGCTCTTGTGTCACCTCCTCTACCTCATAGATTGTAAGCTCTTGTGTCACCTCCTCTACCTCATAGATTGTAAGCTCTTGTGTCACCTCCTCTACCTCATAGATTGTAAGCTCTTGTGTCACCTCCTCTACCTCATAGATTGTAAGCTCTTGTGTCACCTCCTCTACCTCATAGATTGTAAGCTCTTGTGTCACCTCTACCTCATAGATTGTAAGCTCTTGTGTCACCTCCTCTACCTCATAGATTGTAAGCTCTTGTGTCACCTCCTCTACCTCATAGATTGTAAGCTCTTGTGTCACCTCTACCTCATAGATTGTAAGCTCTTGTGTCACCTCTCTACCTCATAGATTGTAAGCTCTTGTGTCACCTCCTCTACCTCATAGATTGTAAGCTCTTGTGTCACCTCCTCTACCTCATAGATTGTAAGCTCTTGTGTCACCTCTACCTCATAGATTGTAAGCTCTTGTGTCACCTCTCACCTCATAGATTGTAAGCTCTTGTGTCACCTCCTCTACCTCATAGATTGTAAGCTCTTGTGTCACCTCTCTACCTCATAGATTGTAAGCTCTTGTGTCACCTCTACCTCATAGATTGTAAGCTCTTGTGTCACCTCCTCTACCTCATAGATTGTAAACTCTTGTGTCACCTCTACCTCATAGATTGTAAGCTCTTGTGTCACCTCCTCTACCTCATAGATTGTAAGCTCTTGTGTCACCTCTACCTCATAGATTGTAAGCTCTTGTGTCACCTCCTCTACCTCATAGATTGTAAGCTCTTGTGTCACCCCCTCTACCTCATAGATTGTAAGCTCTTGTGTCACCTCCTCTACCTCATAGATTGTAAGCTCTTGTGTCACCTCCTCTACCTCATAGATTGTAAGCTCTTGTGTCACCTCCTCTACCTCATAGATTGTAAGCTCTTGTGTCACCTCTACCTCATAGATTGTAAGCTCTTGTGTCACCTCCTCTACCTCATAGATTGTAAGCTCTTGTGTCACCTCCTCTACCTCATAGATTGTAAGCTCTTGTGTCACCTCCTCTACCTCATAGATTGTAAGCTCTTGTGTCACCTCCTACCTCATAGATTGTAAGCTCTTGTGTCACCTCTACCTCATAGATTGTAAGCTCTTGTGTCACCTCCCTACCTCATAGATTGTAAGCTCTTGTGTCACCTCCTCTACCTCATAGATTGTAAGCTCTTGTGTCACCTCTACCTCATAGATTGTAAGCTCTTGTGTCACCTCTACCCCATAGATTGTAAGCTCTTGTGTCCCCTCTCTACCTCATAGATTGTAAGCTCTTGTGTCACCTCCTCTACCTCATAGATTGTAAGCTCTTGTGTCACCTCTACCTCATAGATTGTAAGCTCTTGTGTCACCTCCTCTACCTCATAGATTGTAAGCTCTTGTGTCACCTCCTACCTCATAGATTGTAAGCTCTTGTGTCACCTCCTCTACCTCATAGATTGTAAGCTCTTGTGTCACCTCTACCTCATAGATTGTAAGCTCTTGTGTCACCTCCTCTACCTCATAGATTGTAAGCTCTTGTGTCACCTCCTCTACCTCATAGATTGTAAGCTCTTGTGTCACCTCTACCTCATAGATTGTAAGCTCTTGTGTCACCTCCTCTACCTCATAGATTGTAAGCTCTTGTGTCACCTCCTCTACCTCATAGATTGTAAGCTCTTGTGTCACCTCCTCTACCTCATAGATTGTAAGCTCTTGTGTCACCTCCTCTACCTCATAGATTGTAAGCTCTTGTGTCACCCCTCTACCTCATAGATTGTAAGCTCTTGTGTCACCTCCTCTACCTCATAGATTGTAAGCTCTTGTGTCACCTCCTCTACCTCATAGATTGTAAGCTCTTGTGTCACCTCCTCTTCCTCATAGATTGTAAGCTCTTGTGTCACCCCCTCTACCTCATAGATTGTAAGCTCTTGTGTCACCTCCTCTACCTCATAGATTGTAAGCTCTTGTGTCACCTCCTCTACCTCATAGATTGTAAGCTCTTGTGTCACCTCCTCTACCTCATAGATTGTAAGCTCTTGTGTCACCTCTACCTCATAGATTGTAAGCTCTTGTGTCACCTCCTCTACCTCATAGATTGTAAGCTCTTGTGTCACCTCCTCTACCTCATAGATTGTAAGCTCTTGTGTCACCCCTCTACCTCATAGATTGTAAGCTCTTGTGTCACCTCCTCTACCTCATAGATTGTAAGCTCTTGTGTCACCTCCTCTACCTCATAGATTGTAAGCTCTTGTGTCACCTCCTCTACCTCATAGATTGTAAGCTCTTGTGTCACCTCCTCTACCTCATAGATTGTAAGCTCTTGTGTCACCTCCTCTACCTCATAGATTGTAAGCTCTTGTGTCACCTCTACCTCATAGATTGTAAGCTCTTGTGTCACCTCCTCTACCTCATAGATTGTAAGCTCTTGTGTCACCTCCTCTACCTCATAGATTGTAAGCTCTTGTGTCACCTCCTCTACCTCATAGATTGTAAGCTCTTGTGTCACCTCCTCTACCTCATAGATTGTAAGCTCTTGTGTCACCTCTACCTCATAGATTGTAAGCTCTTGTGTCACCTCCTCTACCTCATAGATTGTAAGCTCTTGTGTCACCTCCTCTACCTCATAGATTGTAAGCTCTTGTGTCACCTCTACCTCATAGATTATAAGCTCTTGTGTCACCTCTACCTCATAGATTGTAAGCTCTTGTGTCACCTCCTCTACCTCATAGATTGTAAGCTCTTGTGTCACCTCCTCTACCTCATAGATTGTAAGCTCTTGTGTCACCTCTACCTCATAGATTGTAAGCTCTTGTGTCACCTCCTCTACCTCATAGATTGTAAACTCTTGTGTCACCTCTACCTCATAGATTGTAAGCTCTTGTGTCACCTCCTCTACCTCGTAGATTGTAAGCTCTTGTGTCACCTCTACCTCATAGATTGTAAGCTCTTGTGTCACCTCCTCTACCTCATAGATTGTAAGCTCTTGTGTCACCCCCTCTACCTCATAGATTGTAAGCTCTTGTGTCACCTCTACCTCATAGATTGTAAGCTCTTGTATCACCTCCTCTACCTCATAGATTGTAAGCTCTTGTGTCACCTCCTCTACCTCATAGATTGTAAGCTCTTGTGTCACCTCCTCTACCTCATAGATTGTAAGCTCTTGTGTCACCTCTCTACCTCATAGATTGTAAGCTCTTGTGTCACCTCCTCTACCTCATAGATTGTAAGCTCTTGTGTCACCTCTACCTCATAGATTGTAAGCTCTTGTGTCACCTCCTCTACCTCATAGATTGTAAGCTCTTGTGTCACCTCCTCTACCTCATAGATTGTAAGCTCTTGTGTCACCTCCTCTACCTCATAGATTGTAAGCTCTTGTGTCACCTCCTCTACCTCATAGATTGTAAGCTCTTGTGTCACCTCTACCTCATAGATTGTAAGCTCTTGTGTCACCTCTACCTCATAGATTGTAAGCTCTTGTGTCACCTCCTCTACCTCATAGATTGTAAGCTCTTGTGTCACCTCTACCTCATAGATTGTAAGCTCTTGTGTCACCTCCCTACCCCATAGATTGTAAGCTCTTGTGTCCCCCTCTCTCCTCATAGATTGTAAGCTCTTGTGTCACCTCCTCTACCTCATAGATTGTAAGCTCTTGTGTCACCTCTACCTCATAGATTGTAAGCTCTTGTGTCACCTCCTCTACCTCATAGATTGTAAGCTCTTGTGTCACCTCCCTACCTCATAGATTGTAAGCTCTTGTGTCCCCCCCTCTACCTCATAGATTGTAAGCTCTTGTGTCACCTCCTCTACCTCATAGATTGTAAGCTCTTGTGTCACCTCCTCTACCTCATAGATTGTAAGCTCTTGTGTCACCTCCTCTACCTCATAGATTGTAAGCTCTTGTGTCACCTCTACCTCATAGATTGTAAGCTCTTGTGTCACCTCCTCTACCTCATAGATTGTAAGCTCTTGTGTCACCTCTACCTCATAGATTGTAAGCTCTTGTGTCACCTCTACCTCATAGATTGTAAGCTCTTGTGTCACCTCCTCTACCTCATAGATTGTAAGCTCTTGTGTCACCTCCTCTACCTCATAGATTGTAAGCTCTTGTGTCACCTCTACCTCATAGATTGTAAGCTCTTGTGTCACCTCCTCTACCTCATAGATTGTAAGCTCTTGTGTCACCTCCTACCTCATAGATTATAAGCTCTTGTGTCACCTCTACCTCATAGATTGTAAGCTCTTGTGTCACCTCCTCTACCTCATAGATTGTAAGCTCTTGTGTCAACCTTCTCTACCTCATAGATTGTAAGCTCTTGTGTCACCCCCTCTACCTCATAGATTGTAAGCTCTTGTGTCACCTCTACCTCATAGATTGTAAGCTCTTGTGTCACCTCCTCTACCTCATAGATTGTAAGCTCTTGTGTCACCTCCTCTACCTCATAGATTGTAAGCTCTTGTGTCACCTCCTCTACCTCATAGATTGTAAGCTCTTGTGTCACCCCCTCTACCTCATAGATTGTAAGCTCTTGTGTCACCTCCTCTACCTCATAGATTGTAAGCTCTTGTGTCACCTCCTCTACCTCATAGATTGTAAGCTCTTGTGTCACCTCTTCTACCTCATAGATTGTAAGCTCTTGTGTCACCTCTACCTCATAGATTGTAAGCTCTTGTGTCACCTCTACCTCATAGATTGTAAGCTCTTGTGTCACCTCTACCTCATAGATTGTAAGCTCTTGTGTCACCTCCTCTACCTCATAGATTGTAAGCTCTTGTGTCACCTCCTCTACCTCATAGATTGTAAGCTCTTGTGTCACCTCCTCTACCTCATAGACTGTAAGCTCTTGTGTCACCTCCTCTACCTCATAGATTGTAAGCTCTTGTGTCACCTCTACCCCATAGATTGTAAGCTCTTGTGTCACCTCTACCTCATAGATTGTAAGCTCTTGTGTCACCTCCTCTACCCCATAGATTGTAAGCTCTTGTGTCACCTCCTCTACCTCATAGATTGTAAGCTCTTGTGTCACCTCCTCTACCTCATAGACTGTAAGCTCTTGTGTCACCTCCTCTACCTCATAGATTGTAAGCTCTTGTGTCACCTCTACCCCATAGATTGTAAGCTCTTGTGTCCTCCTATCTCCTCATAGATTGTAAGCTCTTGTGTCACCTCCTCTACCTCATAGATTGTAAGCTCTTGTGTCACCTCCTACCTCATAGATTGTAAGCTCTTGTGTCACCTCTACCTCATAGATTGTAAGCTGTTGTGTCACCTCTACCTCATAGATTGTAAGCTCTTGTGTCACCCCCTCTACCTCATAGATTGTAAGCTCTTGTGTCACCTCTACCTCATAGATTATAAGCTCTTGTGTCACCTCTACCTCATAGATTGTAAGCTCTTGTGTCACCTCCTCTACCTCATAGATTGTAAGCTCTTGTGTCACCTCCTCTACCTCATAGATTGTAAGCTCTTGTGTCACCTCCTCTACCTCATAGATTGTAAGCTCTTGTGTCACCTCCTCTACCTCATAGATTGTAAGCTCTTGTGTCACCTCCTCTACCTCATAGATTGTAAGCTCTTGTGTCACCCCCTCTACCTCATAGATTGTAAGCTCCTGTGTCACCTCTACCTCATAGATTGTAAGCTCTTGTGTCACCTCTACCTCATAGATTGTAAGCTCTTGTGTCACCTCCTCTACCTCATAGATTGTAAGCTCTTGTGTCACCCCCTCTACCTCATAGATTGTAAGCTCTTGTGTCACCTCCTCTACCTCATAGAGTGTAAGCTCTTGTGTCACCTCCTCTACCTCATAGAGTGTAAGCTCTTGTGTCACCTCCTCTACCTCATAGATTGTAAGCTCTTGTGTCACCTCTACCTCATAGATTGTAAGCTCTTGTGTCACCTCCTCTACCTCATAGATTGTAAGCTCTTGTGTCACCTCTACCTCATAGATTGTAAGCTCTTGTGTCACCTCTACCTCATAGATTGTAAGCTCTTGCGCGCAGGGCCCTCAGTCCCAGTGTGTGAATTGACTATTTCTTTGTAATGTATCTTTTTTGTCAGTACTTGAACCCTACAATTTGTACAGCGCTGCGGAATATGTTGGCGCTATAGAAATAAAGTGTATTATTATTATTATTATTTAGTACACAGGAAAAACTGTATGTTGTACAACAAGAATACTGTATATAATACTCCAGAAGTACTTTATATAGTAAACCAGAAATGCTGTATATAATACACCAAGAATACTGTGTATAGTACACTAAGAATAATTGCATAGAGTACACCAGAAAGTCTGTATATACAGACATGGACAAAATTGTTGGTCCCCTCCCTCGTTTAATGAAAAAAAACCACACAATGGTCACAGAAATAACTTGAATCTGACAAAAGTAATTTGCCAAACTCCATGTTGACAAGCCACAAAGCTTCTGGGAGAATGTCCTATGGACAGATGAGACAAAAATCAAAATTTCTGACAAGGCACATCAGCTCTATGTTCACAGATGGAAAAATGAAGCCTATCTTGAAAAGAACACTGTCCCTACTGTGACACATGGAGGAGGCTCTGTTATGTTCTGGGGCTGCTTTGCTGCATCTGGCACAGGGTGTCTTGAATCTGTGCAGGGTACAATGAAATCTCAAGACTATCAAGGGATTCTAGAGAGAAATGTGCTGCCCAGTGTCAGAAAACTTGGTCTCAGTCGCAGGTCATGGGTCTTGCAACAGGATAATGACCCAAAACACAGCTAAAAACCCCCAAGAATGGCTAAGAGGGAAACATTGGACTATTCTGAAGTGGCCTTCTAGGAGCCCTGACCTAAATCCTATTGGAAGGAGCTGAAACATGGCGTCTGGAAAAGGCACACTTCACACCCGAGACAACTGGAGCAGTTTGCTCATGAGGAGCGGCCAAAATCCCTGCTGAGAGGTGCAGAAGTCTCATTGCCAGTTACAGGAATCGTCTGATTGCAGGGATTGCCTCAAAAGGTTGTGCAACTAAATATTAAGTATACCACGAATACTGTACAGTCATGGCCAAAAGTTTTGAGAATGACACAAATATTCTATTTTCACATGATCTGCTGCCCTCTGGTTTTTATGTGTGTTTGTCAGATGTTTTTATCACATACAGAAATAGAATTGCATTCATATTATGAGTAACAGAAGCTTATATTGACAGTTAGAATGAGTTAATGCAGCAAGTCAATATTTGCAGTGTTGACCCTTCTTTTTCAGGACCTCTGCAATTCTCCCTGGCATGCTCTCAATCAACTTCTGGACCAAATCCTGACTGATAGCAGTCCATTCTTGCAGAATCAATGCTTTAATTTTGTCTGAATTTGTTGGTTTTTGTTTGTCCACCCGTCTCTTGATGATTGACCACAAGTTCTCAATGGGATTAAGATCTGGGGAGTTTCCAGGCCATGGACCCAAAATCTCTATGTTTTGTTCCCTGAGCCATTTAGTTATCACCTTTGCTTTATGGCAAGGTGCTCCATCATGCTGGAAAAGGCATTGTTGAGCGCCAAACTGCTCTTGGACGGTTGGGAGAAGTTGCTCTTGGAGGACATTCTGGTACCATTCTTTATTCATGGCAAGACTGTGAGAGAGCCGATTCCCTTGGCTGAGAAGCAACCCCACACATGAATGGTTTCAGGATGCTTTACAGTTGGCATGAGACAAGACTGGTGGTAGCGCTCACCTCTTCTTCTCCGAATAAGCTGTTTTCCAGATGTTCCAAACAATGGAAAAGGGGATTCATCAGATAAAATGACTTTCCCCCAGTCCTCAGCAGTCCACTCCCTGTACCTTTTGCAGAATATCAGTCTGTCCCTGATGTTTTTTCTGGAGAGAAGTGGCTTCTTTGCTGCCCTCCTTGAGACCAGGCCTTGCTCCAAGAGTCTCCGCCTCACAGTGCGTGCACATGCACTCACACCTGCCTGCTGCCATTCCTCAGCAAGCTCTGCACTGCTGGTAGCCCCGATCCAGCAGCTGAAACACTTTTAAGAGACGGTCCTGCCGCTTGCTGGTCTTTCTTGGGCGCCCTGGAGCCTTTTTGGCACCAATGGAACCTCTCTCCTTGAAGTTCTTGATGATGCGATAGATTGTTGACTGAGGTGCAATCTTTCTAGCTGCAATACTCTTCCCAGTTAGGCCATTTTTGTGCAGTGCAATGATGACTGCACGTGTTTCTTTAGAGATAACCATGGTTAACAGAAGAGAACCAATGATGGCAAGCACCAGCCTCCTTTTAAAGTGTCCAGTGGTGTCATTCTTACTTAATCATGACAGATTGATCTCCAGCCCTGTCCTCATCAACACCCACACCTGTGTTAATGGAGCAATCACTGAAACCATGTTAGGTGGTCCTTTTAAGGCAGGGCTGCAATGATGTTGAAATGTGTTTTGGGGGATAAAGTTCATTTTCTAGGCAAATATTGACTTTGCAAGTAATTGCTGTTAAGCTGATCACTCTTTATAACATTCTGGAGTATATGCAAATTGCCATTAGAAAAACTGAAGCAGTAGACTTTGTAAAAATTAATATTTGTATCATTCTCAAAACTTTTGGCCATGACTGTATATAGTTCACCAGAAATACTTTTTAGTATTGCACTCTTTATAGTACACCAAGAATACTGTATATAGTTCACCAGAAATACCGTATATAGTACACCAGAAATACTGTATATAGTACACCAGAAATACCGTATATAGTACACCAGTAAAACTGTATATAGTGGAACAAGACTACTGTATGTAGTACACCAAAGTTACTGTGTACTGTACACTAAGCATACTGTATCAGGGTTTGACTCTGCTGGTTATAGTCAGTATCTTGTGTGCAGTTTCGTCTGATCCTGTGGAACTGCCCATATGGTATATTAGTTTTCCACGTTGAGTAGTGTAGACTCCTAAAATCCAGTAGACTATTACAGTCTACCGTTTTGAAGTAAGTCTTGGTCTGGATCTTATTATTGTCTGTTGTTAAAAAGAGATCCAGAAATTCAATAGATTTATTATTGGACTTCCCTGTTAGTTCAATCTCCAGGGTATTTGTGTTCAGATATTTCTAAAAAGAAGAGAATGAATCCCCTGTACCATTCCAAACAAACAGTAAGTCATCAATATATCGTTTGAAAAATATCAAGTTACGGGTCCAAGGGTGTATATTGTAAATGTAATCATTCTCAAATTTACCCATAAACAGGTTAGAGTAACTAATGTTGCATTCCTTTGACTTGTATATAAATTTTTGACTCAAACTGAAATACATTGTGTTGTAGGATGAAAGAAATGCTGTCAAGTAAAAAATTTTTTGGGGGGTTGGGGAGTTTTGAATCTTTTTCTAATGTGGCTTGGACTGCTGCTAGACCTTTTTCATGTAATATGTAGCTGTAAAGTGAACTGACGTCCAGGGTTCTCCATCTATATGTATCCTTCCATGGAATCTGGTGGATTAATTTTTTATTCATCATCTGGAGATCTTTTATTATGTTAATACTATGATGTCTTTTTATGGAGCATGATATATTTTAATTGAAAGAGACTATACATTGTATTTTGTGTTATATTATTTTAACAGTTTTTATGCACTTGATAAAGGAGCTTGGTGCTCCGAAACGCGTTGTGCTTATCACCCTAATAAATGTGAATTCCTTCTATCATCGTCTGTGACCGGGGATTATTTCCCAAGAGCGCGGGCTGGTACAGTGGATCCTTGGGCCGCCATAGATTCCATATATTTACCTTCCAACGTTATCTACGCAAAACCACACCCAGCTGCCACCCCTACCTTGGACGATCTCCCGAATTATCACGTGATCAGGCAAGGGTTTAACCGGTCTGGATTTGTCCAATTGTGAGGACATTATCTAACAAGTGGCTCGGCGTCAATCTTCTTCGATTTTTGAGCATTACAGCATATAATAATCAGAGTATAATTGTTGTACTTCCTGTCTAGACTGAAATAAATCTTCCCAACAAACCCTGCGAATATTCTCAAAATAAATCTCACAAGGTTGACCCAACACTATCGGCCATTATCCCTTTTTGTTCTTCATCTGGCCCAGACCGTCATCATGGATTCTCCTTGCCACAAATCCTTTGTATTTCTTTTTTTTCACAGCGCCCTGTCTCCTGTACTACACAATCTCGCCATCCCTAGACTCTACATGGCAACCGTAACCACCAAAAAGGAATAGCGCCCCCTTTATTCTCCACATAGCAACAGTACAGTAATAGTTACCCCCTTAGGTTCTACATGGTAATAGTAACCCCCAAAGTGTCTTAGTGACCCCTTTATGCCATGTTATAGAAATGTGATGTCTCTTTAATTTTTAGCTTGCTATTCTCAAAAATTGTAGAAATGCATTTAGCAGAAGAGGCTTACAGCTCTTGATAAGGATGTACTGAACACAAGGTCAGACAACCAGATAACCAAGCTGGGTCACCATGTCTGACTAGGATTGTTTGTTTATAAACTGTCTGTAACTTGTCCTTCAGAGAGACTGGAGAGTAACACTGCCTAAGTAAAGGGTCCCCAGCGCGTAGCTGCGCTGCTTGGAATCAGCTTCTCCCAATGTGCCAATACTGTCTGTAGAGGCCAGTAAAGGAGGTGTTATTCCTGGTGGAGACCAGTAAAGGGGCATTATACTGTGTGTAGAGGCCAGTAAAGGAGGTGTTATTCCTGGTGGAGGCCAGTAAAGGGGCATTATACTGTGTGTAGAGGCCAGTAAAGGAGGTGTTATTCCTGGTGGAGACCAGTAAAGGGGCATTATACTGTGTGTAGAGGCCAGTAAAGGAGGTGTTATTCCTGGTGGAGACCAGTAAAGGGGCATTATACTGTGTGTAGAGGCCAGTAAAGGAGGTGTTATACCTGGTGGAGGCCAGTAAAGGGGCATTATACTGTGTGTAGAGGCCAGTAAAGGAGGTGTTATCCTGGTGGGCGGTAAGGGGCATTATACTGTGTGTAGAGGCCAGTAAAGGAGGTGTTATTCCTGGTGGAGGCCAGTAAAGGGGCATTATACTGTGTGTAGAGGCCAGTAAAGGAGGTGTTATTCCTGGTGGAGACCAGTAAAGGGGCATTATACTGTGTGTAGAGGCCAGTAAAGGAGGTGTTATTCCTGGTGGAGACCAGTAAAGGGGCATTATACTGTGTGTAGAGGCCAGTAAAGGAGGTGTTATACCTGGTGGAGGCCAGTAAAGGGGCATTATACTGTGTGTAGAGGCCAGTAAAGGGGCATTATACTGTGTGTAGAGGCCAGTAAAGGAGGTGTTATTCCTGGTGGAGACCAGTAAAGGGGTATTATACTGTGTGTAGAGGCCAGTAAAGGAGGTGTTAACCTGGTGGCCAGAAGGGGCATTATACTGTGTGTAGAGGCCAGTAAAGGAGGTGTTATTCCTGGTGGAGGCCAGTAAAGGGGCATTATACTGTGTGTAGATGCCAGTAAAGGAGGTGTTATACCTGGTGGAGGCCAGTAAAGGGGCATTATACTGTGTGTAGATGCCAGTAAAGTAGGTGTTATACCTGGTGGAGGCCAATAAAGGGACATTATACTGTGTGTAGAGGCCAGTAAAGGAGGTGTTATACCTGGTGGAGGCCAGTAAAGGGGCATTATACTGTGTGTAGAGGCCAGTAAAGGGGCATTATACTGTGTGTAGAGGCCAGTAAAGGAGGGGTTATACCTGGTGGAGACCAGTAAAGGGGCATTATACTGTGTGTAGAGGCCAGTAAAGGAGGTGTTATTCCTGGTGGAGGTCAGTAAAGGGGCATTATACTGTGTGTAGAGGCCAGTAAAGGAGGTGTTATACCTGGTGGAGACCAGTAAAGGGGCTTTATATTGTGTGTAGAGGCCAGTAAAGGAGGTGTTATACCTGGTGGAGACCAGTAAAGGGGCATTATACTGTGTGTAGAGGCCAGTAAAAGAGGTGTTATTCCTGGTGGAGGCCAGTAAAGGGGCTTTATACTGTGTGTAGAGGCCAGTAAAGGAGGTGTTATACCTGGTGGAGACCAGTAAAGGGGCATTATACTGTGTGTAGAGGCCAGTATAGGAGGTGTTATACCTGGTGGAGGCCAGTAAAGGGGCATTATACTGTGTGTAGAGGCCAGTAAAGTAGGTGTTATACCTGGTGGAGACCAGTAAAGGGGCTTTATACTGTGTGTAGAGGCCAGTATAGGAGGTGTTATACCTGGTGGAGGCCAGTAAAGGGGCATTATACTGTGTGTAGAGGCCAGTAAAGGGGCATTATACTGTGTGTAGAGGCCAGTAAAGGAGGTGTTATTCCTGGTGGAGACCAGTAAAGGGGTATTATACTGTGTGTAGAGGCCAGTAAAGGAGGTGTTATACCTGGTGGAGACAAGTAAAGGGGCTTTATACTGTGTGTAGAGGCCAGTAAAGGAGGTGTTATTCCTGGTGGAGGCCAGTAAAGGGGCATTATACTGTGTGTAGAGGCCAGTAAAGGAGGTGTTATACCTGGTGGAGACCAGTAAAGGGGCTTTATACTGTGTGTAGAGGCCAGTAAAGGAGGTGTTATACCTGGTGGAGACCAGTAAAGGGGCATTATACTGTGTGTAGAGGCCAGTATAGGCGGTGTTATACCTGGTGGAGGCCAGTAAAGGGGCATTATACTGTGTGTAGAGGCCAGTAAAGTAGGTGTTATACCTGGTGGAGACCAGTAAAGGGGCTTTATACTGTGTGTAGAGGCCAGTATAGGAGGTGTTATACCTGGTGGAGGCCAGTAAAGGGGCATTATACTGTGTGTAGAGGCCAGTAAAGGGGCATTATACTGTGTGTAGAGGCCAGTAAAGGAGGTGTTATACCTGGTGGAGACCAGTAAAGGGGCTTTATACTGTGTGTAGAGGCCAGTAAAGGAGGTGTTATACCTGGTGGAGACCAGTAAAGGGGCATTATACTGTGTGTAGAGGCCAGTAAAAGAGGTGTTATTCCTGGTGGAGGCCAGTAAAGGGGCTTTATACTGTGTGTAGAGGCCAGTAAAGGAGGTGTTATACCTGGTGGAGACCAGTAAAGGGGCTTTATACTGTGTGTAGAGGCCAGTAAAGGAGGTGTTATACCTGGTGGAGACCAGTAAAGGGGCTTTATACTGTGTGTAGAGGCCAGTAAAGTAGGTGTTATACCTGGTGGAGACTAGTAAAGGGGCATTATACTGTGTGTAGAGGCCAGTAAAGGAGGTGTTATTCCTGGTGGAGGCCAGTAAAGGGGCATTATACTGTGTGTAGAGGCCAGTAAAGGAGGTGTTATACCTGGTGGAGACTAGTAAAGGGGCATTATACTGTGTGTAGAGGCCAGTAAAGGAGGTGTTATTCCTGGTGGAGGCCAGTAAAGGGGCTTTATACTGTGTGTAGAGGCCACTAAAGGAGGTGTTATACCTGGTGGAGACCAGTAAAGGGGCTTTATACTGTGTGTAGAGGCCAGTAAAGGAGGTGTTATACCTGGTGGAGACCAGTAAAGGGGCTTTATACTGTGTGTAGAGGCCAGTAAAGTAGGTGTTATACCTGGTGGAGACTAGTAAAGGGGCATTATACTGTGTGTAGAGGCCAGTAAAGGAGGTGTTATTCCTGGTGGAGGCCAGTAAAGGGGCATTATACTGTGTGTAGAGGCCAGTAAAGGAGGTGTTATACCTGGTGGAGACTAGTAAAGGGGCATTATACTGTGTGTAGAGGCCAGTAAAGGAGGTGTTATTCCTGGTGGAGGCCAGTAAAGGGGCATTATACTGTGTGTAGAGGCCAGTAAAGGAGGTGTTATACCTGGTGGAGACCAGTAAAGGGGCTTTATACTGTGTGTAGAGGCCAGTAAAGGAGGTGTTATACCTGGTGGAGACCAGTAAAGGGGCATTATACTGTGTGTAGAGGCCAGTAAAGTAGGTGTTATACCTGGTGGAGGCCAGTAAAGGGGCATTATACTGTGTGTAGAGGCCAGTAAATGAGGTGTTATATCTGGTGGAGGCCAGTAAAGGGGCATTATATTGTGTGTAGGGGCCAGTAAATGAGTGTTATATTGTGTGTAGGGGCCAGTAAAGGGGGCATTATACTGTGTGTAGGAGCCAGTAGAGGAGGTGTTATACCATGTGGGGGGCCCATTCAAAGCTTGTTTTGGGGTCAGATCTTTCCCAGTTATGCCCCGAGATGTACAACTGGTTTACATCAGTATTCATGTTTGGGGGCATGCAGGGGCTTCTCTGTGCAAGCTGAGGAGAAAAGCCTGTGAAAACCACATGGATCAGTCCATTTTCCATGGCTATTTTACATCCTCCTGGGACCCTTTTTCACATATTCCTCAAAGACTTCAGTTTATTGAGGGATCCATGAAACAGGCATGTGAAAAGCTACACTGAAAAATGGCCAAGTGACGGCTGTTACAAAAACGTGGTGTGAATAAGGTCTAAAGTGATTCCAATATTTCTACCAAGTCTGCAGGAAGTGAACAACCCTTTTAATAATGTAGTCTGGCCAATAGGTGGCAGCACAGCAATAGACATATATAGATGTAGCCGTCACCAAACAAACCATCTCATTGTGCTAATGAACATTTGTGTAACACTTACTGTATGTACACAATTTGCGTAGCGCCATGATTTCCTTATTGTAGACTAGAGGGACACTACATGTATGAGAAGATAACCTGACCACAATAAGGACATCATGGCTGGTTATCAGGAGGGGACACTACATGTATGAGAAGATAACCTGACCACAATAAGGACATCATGGCTGGTTATCAGGAGGGACACTACATGTATGAGAAGATAACCTGACCACAATAAGGACATCATGGCTGGTTATCAGGAGGGCACTACATGTATGAGAAGATAACCTGACCACAATAAGGACATCATGGCTGGTTATCAGGAGGGGGACACTACATGTATGAGAAGATAACCCGGACCACAATAAGGACATCATGGCTGGTTATCAGGAGGGACACTACATGTATGAGAAGATAACCCGACCACAATAAGGACATCATGGCTGGTTATCAGGAGGACACTACATGTATGAGACGATAACCCGACCACAATAAGGACATCATGGCTGGTTATCAGGAGGACACTACATGTATGAGACGATAACCCGACCACAATAAGGACATCATGGCTGGTTATCAGGAGGGACACTACATGTATGAGAAGATAACCCGACCACAATAAGGACATCATGTCTGGTTATCAGGAGGGACACTACATGTATGAGAAGATAACCTGACCACAATAAGGACATCATGGCTGGTTATCAGGAGGACACTACATGTATGAGAAGATAACCCGACCACAATAAGGACATCATGGCTGGTTATCAGGAGGGGGACACTATATGTATGAGAAGATAACCCGACCACAATAAGGACATCATGGCTGGTTATTAGGAGAGGACACTACATGTATGAGATGTGGGGAACCGCTCAGGTAGATGCTTGGTAGCAGTGCAGGAAACCGGGACACAAAGAATGGATCAGACTCAAGTTCAGAGTTTATTCACTTGTAAGTGAGTTAAAAGGTTTTGCCTTTACAAAGGCGCAAACAAAGAAAAACAAAACCTTCTCGGCTGAGAAATAACTAATACAAAAAGACAATCCCTCTCTATACAAGAGCCTGGCTGCCAGACTCTCGTTCTGGTTACATTAGATGGGTGGCACAGATTTACCTTCATGCAGGTTAAGTTATACAGCTCACACTGTTCCTCCATGTAGTGCCACCTCCTAGTCCTGACACACACCCTATATCAGGCCTTAATTAGTCAGCTGACCTCCCTGCTGTGGGCTTCTACCAGACACCCTTTAACTGCCTGGCTGGAACATACCTGTTCTCCCAAACCACACCCTTCACTTTCTCACAGAGAAGATAACCTGACCACAATAAGGACATCATGGCTGGTTATCAGGAGGACACTACATGTATGAGAAGATAACCTGACCACAATAAGGACATCATGGCTGGTTATCAGGAGGGCACTACATGTATGAGAAGATAACCCGACCACAATAAGGACATCATGGCTGGTTATCAGGAGGACACTACATGTATGAGAAGATAACCCGACCACAATAAGGACATCATGGCTGGTTATCAGGAGGACACTGCATGTATGAGAAGATAACCCGACCACAATAAGGACATCATGGCTGGTTATCAGGAGGACAGTACATGTATGAGACGATAACCCGACCACAATAAGGACATCATGGCTGGTTATCAGGAGGGACACTACATGTATGAGAAGATAACCCGACCACAATAAGGACATCATGGCTGGTTATCAGGAGGACACTACATGTATGAGACGATAACCCGACCACAATAAGAACATCATGGCTGGTTATCAGGAGGACACTACATGTATGAGACGATAACCCGACCACAATAAGGACATCATGGCTGGTTATCAGGAGGGACACTACATGTATGAGAAGATAACCCGACCACAATAAGGACATCATGTCTGGTTATCAGGAGGACACTACATGTATTAGAAGATAACCTGACCACAATAAGGACATCATTGCTGGTTATCAGGAGGGCACTACATGTATGAGAAGATAACCCGACCACAATAAGGACATCATGGCTGGTTATTAGGAGAGGACACTACATGTATGAGATGTGGGGAACCGCTCAGGTAGATGCTTGGTAGCAGTGCAGGAAACCGGGACACAAAGAATGGATCACACTCAAGTTCAGAGTTTATTCACTTGTAAGTGAGTTAAAAGGTTTTGCCTTTACAAAGGCGCAAACAAAGAAAAACAAAACCTTCTCGGCTGAGAAATAACTAATACAAAAAGACAATCCCTCTCTATGCAAGAGCCTGGCTGCCAGACTCTCGTTCTGGTTACATTAGATGGGTGGCACAGATTTACCTTCATGCAGGTTCAGTTATACAGCTCACACTGTTCCTCCATGTAGTGCCACCTCCTAGTCCTGACACACACCCTATATCAGGCCTTAATTAGTCAGCTGACCTCCCTGCTGTGGGCTTCTACCAGACACCCTTTAACTGCCTGGCTGGAACATACCTGTTCTCCCAAACCACACCCTTCACTTTCTCACAGAGAAGATAACCTGACCACAATAAGGACATCATGGCTGGTTATCAGGAGGACACTACATGTATGAGAAGATAACCCGACCACAATAAGGACATCATGGCTGGTTATCAGGAGGACACTACATGTATGAGAAGATAACCCGACCACAATAAGGACATCATGGCTGGTTATCAGGGGACACTACATGTATGAGAAGATAACCTGACCACAATAAGGACATCATGGCTGGTTATCAGGAGGACACTACATGTATGAGAAGATAACCTGACCACAATAAGGACATCATGGCTGGTTATCAGGAGGGGACACTACATGTATGAGGAGATAACCCGACCACAATCAGGACATCATGGTTGGTTATCAGGAGGGACACTACATGTATGAGAAGATAACCCGACCACAATAAGGACATCATGGCTGGTTATCAGGAGGGGACACTACATGTATGAGAAGATAACCTGACCACAATAAGGACATCATGGCTGGTTATCAGGAGGACACTACATGTATGAGAAGATAACCTGACCACAATAAGGACATCATGGCTGGTTATCAGGAGGACACTACATGTATGAGAAGATAACCTGACCACAATAAGGACATCATGGCTGGTTATCAGGAGCGACACTACATGGGACAGTCACCACTAAGATGGTTAGAGAAAATCTATAAAATCTATAAATCTATCTCTCCAAAGTTTAGAATTATTTGTATTTACAAATATGTTTATCTTGTAATTGTCTACAGATTTATTACGTTTATAGGAAAATAAGGATTTGCATTATAGAAATCTGTATGTCCCTAAGCTCAGTGTCACCCCCTTTTTCCTGCCCTCAGATAACAGACAGATTATTTCCTCAAGATCTGAGCCTTAGGTTATGAAATTTATTTTACTTCACTCCAATAATTTTTAGTTCTTGTAGGATTTGCAGTTTTCATCTCAAGATACGTACAGTGATCTACAGAACTGATACCGATCCGCTCAGACTCCTCATGCTGAACATAAGGCTCTCGTCACGACCATGTGATCCTCTATGGGCCAGAGAATAAAATCATATGTCATGAAATCATTTCACAGATGGCAACCCCATCGCTTGGTCTATGAAGCCGGATTACACGCTATAAAAAGAAAATTGTAAAAATAGCAACAACAAAAAAAGACTTGTTTGTACAGATTATTATCATATGCGATTCTGTCTATAGGGTTTTTATCTTTTTTTTTTCTATGTTTTGACTCAGTATTTCTTCGATTTTTATTAGTCTTGTATTCACATTAAACATCTGCCCAGATATTGGCATCAGACACTTATTGGGGTCCTTAAAGGGAAGTTGCACCATCTGCAGGGTCTTGCTGGGCAGTCTGTTTTCCAGCTGTATAAGTATTCATACATGATGTTCTTCCAGTTTTTCTGTTGCTAAAAGCCCTGTTATGGCTGCAGCACATTTTATATTTCTCTTTGAGGCAGAGGGAATGTACAATAAGGAGGAGTGTGCCCCCTCCCCTATCCATTACTACATCCATTATCTCCACTCATTGTGCTCCCATCTTAACCCTGATGGTATCTTTGGATGGAACTTCCCTAGTAACAGGGAGTGAACAGCAAATTAGCTAGAAAGGCAGGCACTTTAGTGGCAGGAACTTTAGAGAGGGTTTTCAGGCAGAAAACAGCAAAATTTGTAAATAAAGTGCTTTACACTTTAATCCAGGATCATATGATCTATTAATTGATGCTATTAGGATATGTGAAGACTCTTGTGGATGGTTTTGAATAGATGGAGGGTTTAACAATTAATATATTACCTGTGAACCCAAATTTGTCTAAGGCTTCTGAGAGAAATATAGAGAAAAAAATGGAGAGGCCACAGAATGGATATATGTGTCAGGGACAACAAAATGGATGTACAGTGGGTATGGAAAGTATTCAGACCCCTTTAAATTTTTCACTCTTTGTTTCATTGCAACCATTTGCTAAAAGCAAAAAAGTTCCTTTTATTTCTCATTAATGTACACTCAGCTCCCCATCTTGACAGAAAAAAAAAACAGAAATGTAGATATTTTTGCAAATTTATCAAAAAAGAAAAACTGAAATCTCCCATGGCCATAAGTATTCGGAGCCTTTGCTGTGACCCTCATATATAACTCACTGCTGTCCATTTCCTTCTGATCCTCCTTGAGATGGTTCTACTCCTTCATTGGAGTCCAGCTGTGTTTAATTAAACTGATTGGACTTGATTAGGAAAGGCGCCCACCTGTCTATATAAGACCTCACAGCTCACACTGCATGTCAGAGCAAATGAGAAACAGGAGGTCAAAGGAACTGCCCAAGGAGCTCAGAGACAGAATTGTGGCAAGGCACAGATCTGGCCAAGGTTACAAAGGAATTTCTGCAGCACTCAAGGTTCCTAAGAGCACAGTGGCCTCCATAATCCTTAAATGGAAGAAGTTTGGGATGAGCAGAACTCTTCCTAGACCTGGCCGTCCAGACAAACTGAGCAATGGTGGGAGAAGAGCCTTGGTGAGAGAGCTAAAGAAGAACCCAAAGATGACTGTGGCCGAGCTCCAGAGATGCAGTAGGGAGATGGGAGAAAGTTCCACAAAGTCACCTATCACTGCAGCCCTCCACCAGTCGGGGCTTTATGGCAGAGGGGCCCGAAGGAAGCCTCTCCTCAGTGCAAGACATATGAAAGCCAAAAAACACATGAAGGACTCCCAGACTATGAGAAATAAGATTCTCTGCTCTGATGAGACGAAGATTGAACTTTTTGGCATTAATTCTAAGCGGTATGTGTGGAGAAAACCAGGCCCTGCTCATCACCTGCCCAATACAATCCCAACAGTGAGACATGGCGGTGGCAGCATCATGCTATGGGGGACAGGACGACTGGCTGTAATAGAAGGAAAGATGAATGCGGCCAAGTACAGAGATATCCTGGAAGAAAACCTCTCCCAGAGTGCTCTGGACCTCAGACTGGGCCGAAGGTTCACCTTCCAACAAGACAATGACCCTAAGCACACAGCTAAAATAACAAAGGAGCGGCTTTGGAACAACTCTGTGACCATTCCTGACTGGCCCAGCCAGAGCCCGGACCTCAACCCAATTGAGCAACACTGGAGAGACCTGAAAATGGCTCCACCAACGTTCACCATCCAACCTGACGGAACTGGAGAGGATCTGCAAGGAAGAATGGCCGAGGATCCCCAAATCCAGATGTGAGAAACTTGTTGCATCATTCCCAAGAAGACTCCTGGCTGTACTAGCTCAAAAGGAAGCGGCTTCTACTCAGTACTGAGCAAAGGCTCCGAATACTTATGGCCATAAGGGGATTGCAGGCTTTCTTTTTTATAAATTTGCAAAAATATCTACATTTCTGTTTTCCTTCTTTCAAGATGGGGAGCTGAGTGTACATTAATGAGAAATAAAAGGAACTTTTTTGCTTTTAGTAAATGGCTTCAATGAAACAAAGAGTGAAAAATTTAAAGGGTCTGAATACTTTCTGTACCCACTGTATGTGTCAGAGGCCACAGAATGGATATATGTGTCAGGACCAACAAAATCGATATACGTGTTAGGGGCCACAGTTGCGTCTAATTCTTTTGAACTATCCATATGGAACGTTTAGTTTCCATTTCATGAAATGTTGACTATGGAAATCCAATAGGCTATTACAATCCACGTCTTTAAAATAGGTCTTAGAATGGATTTGTTGCTTTTCACCTATCAATATAAGATCTAGATATTCTATTTGAGATTTATTGGTCTTGCCTGAAAATCGAAGTCCCCAATTATTATTATTGAGATGGTGTGTGAATAGATCAAAGGATTCAGGTGTGCCTTTCCAGATGAAAATAAGATCATCAATGTAACGTTTATAGTAAATTATGTTGCTGGTCCAGTCATGATGTCCATAAATGTATGTGTTTTCAAATTCACCAACATACAAATTGGGGTATGCCGGCACAAACCGTGTTCCCTTGGCTGTTCCATGTATTTCGATATAGGTTTTTTTGTTCGAATTTGAACACATTGTGTTCGAAAATAAAATGGATACCCTGTACTAAGAAATTTTTTTTATTAAGGGGTATATTACTATAGAGCGATGTAACATCAAGGGTTCCCCATATGTAAATGGGGTTCCAAGATATAGACAGGAGATCTGTTAGCGAGCTAGCAGAGTCTCTGAGATATGAGGGTAACTTAACAACCAGTTGCTGAAGATGCGTATCAATAGACTGAGACCAATTGCAAGTGATGGAATTAATACCTGATATGATAAGTCGACCAGGTGGATTCTTTTTTTTTTTTTTTTTTTGGATTTTGGGGAGGTGATAAAAAAGGGCAGGTGTGTGATTGGTAATAGTCAAAAATTTCTTCTCTTTTTTTGTAATAATGCCCGCATTAAACCCTCCCACAATAAATCTATTATACTCATGTAAGTGAATATTAGTGGGATCACTTTTTAATTCACAATAGTATTTCTTATCAGATAGGATGTTGGCAGCTTCCTGTAAATAGGCTAATCTGTCTTGGATGACAACTGTCCCCCCATTATCGGCATTCCTAATCACGATGGTCGTATTGTTCATCAATGATCGTAGGGCTACTGACTCCTCATAGGTCAGATTTTTACTTCATGATGAATCTCTTTGGATAATTTTCTGAACTCCGTTGCCACAATTTAAAAAAAAAAGTCTCTATGAAATTACCTTTATGGTGTGTAGGGTAAAAATTGGACTTTGGTTTGAGACTGGTAACGATGGGTGGTGGAGAGATAGTATTGTTGGAATTTTCTGATATAATGGTATCTTGATCTGACTGGATATCAGCGCTTGAGTCAATCTGTGAAATCATTTTGAAATGTCTATTAAGTGTCAATTTCCTGATGAAATTATTCAAGTCTATGAATAATTGCATGTTGTCAATTGCTTGATCAGGACAGAAAGATAAAGCTTTAGACAATAGTCTGCTTTCAGCTGCAGTAAGAGACAGGCTAGATAAATTATATATTGATTTCATTAGACCTTGTTTCTTTTCGGGTTAAAATGAAAAATAAAAGTGGATATGGATGAATGAATAAGATCTTTGATTCCCACTCTTGGGGAAGTGTCTCTTTAACAAGTCTCTTCTGCCTTTTCTAGGGTCTCTGACCAGACGGACCATCCTCAAGCTTGTCAATGCATCTTTGCTCAATAATGTCATCACTTTTCCCCCATTTCTCTTCTGTGGTTGCTCCTATTACTGTAAGGGGTTAACCCTGAAGACTCCCCAAGCTGAAGTGACTTGTAAATAGTTAAAATTCTTCTCTTCTGCTCCAGTTCTTCTCCGTACATCACTAAGGACTTATACACATGACATGATGAATGTGAACAAGGCTTAAGCCCTTTTTCCTGGCAGTTGATGCTTCTTTAGTGGGCCTTAGGTCAGTCCTGTCACAAAAGGGGAAAAAAGGGAAAACTTTATCCACTCCTTTATGAAAATGCTCTGGTGTAAAGTATGGGCTCCTCAGAAGTCAGGTCCGATGCCCTGGTGCTGCTCTCGGCAGAGGTTATCACTGAAAATGTTAATATGTAATAGAGGGTGATTTATGCAAAGTGGTGGAAAAAGTAAAATGAGGCAGAAACCGGCAGACCCATTATAGTCTATGGCGCGTGCGGGTTTCCACAGGTAACCGCTTTTTAAGTGGATTGGGTTTCTGTTTTTCAGGTCCCCAAGCAGAGGCGTAGCTAGGGGTTCAGCACAGGGGGGGCGAACATGTCCAAGTGGGCCCCCTACTTGGACATGTTTGTATACCGATACTATGAGTATACGGTGCGCGTATAGTGGGATATAGCAGCTCTACACAGGGCTCTGCAGATGATTTAGGTGAATACAGGGCAGTAGCATTTAGTGACTTACCGGAGACGTCTCTGACTAATCGTTCACATTCCCCGTCTCTTTCATCTGGACGGCCATGACCACTTCTTCCAGTCTCTGTAAAGTTTGCAGCACAGACATCTTTGGCTCCTCACTTTTCCAGGCACCGACCCACATTGTCCTCACCTGCACAAAGCCCCCATCCTGCTGCTACCCCCAATTATATAATATATAATATAACCCCCCCATAATGAATAATACCCCCAAGTGCATCTTTAAATTAATAACTTCCCTGTGCACTCCTTTAAATACTTCCCCTTATTAATAATACCCCAGATGTTTCCTAATTAAAAGGAAAAAAAAAGGGAAAAAAAAAATTATTGGGGTTCCAAAACCCCAGACCCCAGGATCAGCTGTTTGAATGAACCGTGGTACCTGTGTAAGCGCCGTGACCCCTTCTCTGTTTACATAGTGTCCTTCATCTCATAGCGACCATGTCATGTAACTACAGCTTCGTCCTATACATGTGTAGGGAACTGCCATTTCTACTAGTATATAATGTATCTGGCTTCTTTGCCCCTGCAGTTTGGCTTCGGAGACCCCAGGCATTTAGTGCAAGTTTTGTTTTGTAAATACAGTGAGTCAGACACATGTGAGGCAGAGCTGCTGGGGGGAGAGATGTGAGCAGAGCTGCTGAGACAGACATGTTATGTCTGGGGGAGTCTAAGAGCCACTTGTTCCTCTTTACTTCACAGTATATAGTTAGGTATGTGTTACCCCCTATATACTCACAGGACCTAGCTAGTAACCGTAGTTAGGGATCCATATATATATACAGTTCAGGGCAGTGATAGGTTAGGCTTCCGAAGGCCAACTAGCTAGTTAGAGGCCCGGTGGCACTAGTAGTTTAGCTGGCAGGTTAAGGACTCAGTGTTAGGGTAGTCAGGCCTGCATCTACTGCCGTCACCGTCGCCCTGTTTGCTGCCTGTGAAGAATCTCACCATCATCATCATCATCTCCTGATCGGCTGTCTGTCATCTCCTGGAAGAATCCGAGGATCCACAGTCATCCACAGGGGCCCCTGCATCTCTTCTGTTGCCTGGAGGTATTGTGCACTGGACTCTTGCTATATATCTATATATATACCCGGGTATATAACCTAAGACGGTTGAGGACTTGCTGGTTGTTGTAGTACTGCTGTGTTCTGAGTATATTGTATGTATGTATTATTACCCTGTTGATTCTTATAAAGCTACTGTTATAACCTTATGTGGTATCTGTATGTATTCTTCAGACTGTGAGATTAGTACAGTGATCCTTGTTAAGGCTACTAACTGTACTTCATGGGTAAGTCCCAGGAAGAGATCCCCCTGTAATACAGAGGCTCTATCCTGGGTGGGGGCACTGATATATTTCATATATGTTCCCATTATACACACAGGTCAGCGCCAGAGTCTGTTGCGGGGGGGATAATACTCATACCCCCCCCAAATAGGGCTACACACGTCTATGTGACAAGGCTGGAATTACATCACACGGTCACTATATAAAGACAGCGTAAAAATTCAGTGGGCCCGGGGCAGCCGCCCCCTCTGCCCCCCGCTAGCCACTCCTCTGTCCCCAAGTGAACCTGATGATCGGAAACCCAAGCCCAGGTGTGAACCTCGAGTAAGTGAGACTATTAAGAGTGAAGGAGCCGCGAGCTTCTATTGGCTAATACTGCTCATGTGATCTGGAGGCAGATCCTTGATGTGGAGGTCTGTGGTTCTAGATTTGTGAATGTAGAGAATTGTTGGTCCCAGAGACCTAAAACCAGGTCTAAAATTTTTGGGAGAGTCTGACTTATCTGTGTGCTCAATATGGTGCAGGTCGGTCTTGTCGTTTGGCCGAAGATAAAAAACAAAATTCATTTTTATATAGAGAGAGATTTTCTCCAGCAGAGAAGAATTAAAGGGATCCTCCAGCTTTTCACAGCTAATGTCCTGTCCATGGGGTAGGACAATATTTTCCGATACAGGAGAGTCCAGTAAAGTCCAGTAAAGTCTGACCATTCACAGGGGTCCTGAACGTCCATTGCTGCTAAATGGATGCCGGGTTACAAATTCATCTCTGCTATGCTGTGCTCACTGACTCCTCTATGTTACCTGACCACACCCAGTGCAGCAACTAAACAGTCCTTAACTCTTTCAGGCCTGAACGCTATGGCTGATTAAGGACCCCCCACCCCCCCACGGCTTCATATCTTGATAATGGGTCCGCTAGTTTCTGTACTTTAGCTCTTAGAGAACATACATGACCATGTGCGTGTCCCCGGGCCGTGATTGAATGGCATGGATGACATCTGCGTGCCGCTTGTGTCTCCACAGACCCATTTATTGAGGTCAGTGAGCACGGACAGGAATGCAGTATCCCAGAGTGCTACTGCTTTTATATGTTTGTCTTGTGTGCCTCTGGGTTTTATGTCTGTAAGTTCTGTTCTATGTTAAGTGTTTTGATGTGCAGCTTTTCCCTTATATGTTTCCCCCTGCAGTGTTCAAGCCCAGACTTGGTTCAGCCCTGGCCTATCACAGGCCACTGGGCGGGGTTATAGGGAGATATTATCTCCCTGGTGACGGTTGGTCTGCTTAGTTCAGTTCAGTTCATGCAGCAGACTAGACTAGGTGTGCAGAGCTGACCTGCCACCAGCCTCTGGACTGAAGGCCAACCGCCGCTCTCACAGCCTCAGGAGGGATATCATCAGCCCCAGGCTCATCTAAAGGCAGCTCAGAGCAAGGGAGTACAGATTTCCGAGTGGCTGGACTTATTTGGTGTCGTGCCCGGAGGAGCAGGAGAGGACCCTGACAGGAAAGTCGCATTTGGGCTTAGTCTCCAGGTAACCAGATCCCTGTCAGGACTCCCTGTAACTCTATCCCCAGTGTACCTAGCTGGGAGAGGCACAGAGGTGGAGTAGAGGAAGCCATCTTGTGGAGCCTATACTGTCTTTGGGCACCCTCCTAGAACCAAGGCTGGGGTTAGGACAGTGCAGGACTACGACCCCCATCTGGAAGCTGCTGTTGTTCCTTTGTTCAAGTTGCCTAAATAAAAGGCTGTTTGGTTTACCTGCATCGCTGACCCCTGAGTCGTGCCTGCTTTACCATCAGGGCTCTTCCGATCAACACCACACCAGCTCAGATAGGAGAGGTCCCCCTCTTCAACTGGAAGTGCCCCGGGGGAAAGAACTACTACCACCACCATCTGGTAGTGCTGCAGGACCCCCCTTGACTTTGTCCGGCCAAGGAGTGGGACTGGAGCCGTTTGGGAGCGTGCTCGGCCTGCTAGGTGGCACAGCATCCGCCACTACTACTCCCATCCTCCGGTCTCATCCGACTGGGTTGCAGCAGGAATAGGATCTGTCCTGAGGTTTGCTCACAGATCTGTACACGGAATCATGAAAATACACAGTTGTGTGTATGGGGCCGTGGAAATGAATGGGTCAGTGTGCTAGCTGTGAAAAACATGGTGGTGTGCATGAGGCCGTATTCACACAGTCAGTATTTGTAAGCCTAAACCTGGAGTTGAGATTATTAGGTGTAATGGAGAGATGTGCGCCGCTTCTGGGTTTAGCTTTCACTCCTGGTTTTGGTTTACAAATACTGAGCAGAATGCTGCAGTGTGAATGAGGCCTTAGTGTCAGTGTTTTGCGTTTACCTTGCATGGACTTGGTTTGATCCAAGCCTCGACCTCTTCTGCTTGTGTAATGTCCCAGAATGGCCATTATTTCTGTATACATTAGGCCTTTGTGTGGCACTGGCCAATGCTCTGCACAGGGATATTAATTAGTGCTGACACCTTAATTAATAGTGTGCAATGGCTTCCTATTGGCATTACATTACACTACCTTAGCTTACATTAGGTTTATTGTGTTGCTGCCACCTAATGACCAAAATGACACCTTGATCTGTCTACATAAATCTATGTTTATTCCTTGCTTGTAATGGTACGTCCCATAAGTCTGTTACACGATCCTGCCAGCCAATGGCATCTGCTGATGCCTCTGAAGAGCAAGATGGCCTCATCATCCCTCAGGGGATGAGCCCCTCAGTCCTCTACTTTGCACCTCCACTGCATGTTCAGCTGCCAAGTCTTCTCCAATAGTCCCGGCTGAGGTGTTTTAAAAAGGGGTTGCATCCAAAGGTCAAGCCTAGCCAGATCTGCTAACCACTGATCCGGAGGACGACCTGTTCTGGATAGCGGCTGTGTTCAAGAATCCTTTGTAGTCCCTTTTAAGACTTGGGCAAGCTACTCTCCTGTCTACCAGTCCGCGCCAGAAGAGCACCTACTTATTACAGGTATTTCTGAGCCAGAGGGGATAATTCTATGTCAAGGGCCCCTTTGCTTGCTCCAGGCCTTTAATGGTTCCGCCAGCCTGGGCACTATACGGTCTACATCCACGTGAGTGGCCACATCTCCACGCTGAGCCAAGGCGTGAAGGCTCTTTCTAGGCAGAAGCCTTGTTACTTGGACTGTCATCATCCCTAGTAACCGAGCATATTGCCTGCTCCAAGCAGAAGTTACGACAGGAGAGTGTGAACAGACTATTGCACGCATCTGCCACTTATGTGCCACAGATTGTGCCGACATCTGAAGTGACTTTTCCTCTGCACATCTATGTCTGGATTACGGTTGTTTCATGCACAATCCTTCAGTAAAGAACTGTTACCTGGTTTATTCTAACCTTGCGTTCAGAAGTCATTTGTCTGCACATCGCACATGGGTATTCCAGAGGAAATAGTTTTGTGGAACACCAGGAACACTAGGGCTGAATATATTCTGCCACCCTACAAGGCCAGCCAGCCTAAACTGTCTTACCCCTGGTTACCACACTTGGATTGTTCTATTTCCTGACCTCTGCCAGCCCGGACTTTACCTGGGTAACCATGAATTTTCCACCAGAGCTGGTTTCTACTCCCATCAGCTATTGTCCTTGGATTCTGCACCAGTGGCCACCCAGGTAGTCACGTCAAATCAATGCATGAGGGTGTTGGGGGTTTTTGAGGGAAATTTTATATATTTTTTTCTCATTTTATTTTAGTTCTCCAGAAATGATGTGATATGACAGACAGACCGAGATTTCTAATATCTAAGGATTCAATAAAGACTGAGAATTGGTGAATAGCAAATGTGGTGCCAATCCTCAAAAAGAGGTCAAAAAGTGAGAGACCATCGGCCGGTAAGTGTGACCGCTGGTGTAGGGAAAATATTTCCCGGTGGTGCCGCTGGTGGCTGCAGAGAGGAGGCAGGAGGCAGGAAGGATTGTTTTATGCTCATTTCACAAGACGCGTTATCGGCTCCAGATTTACTGAGAATTCCTCACTTTATTTTATTTTTTTTATATGAAACCAAATAAATAGTAGTAAATAATGAATACCTCCTGTGGCCCTACCGTGAGACGGAGCCCCGTTACCATAGATATAGTCCCGTTACCATAGCTATAGCCCTGTTACCATGGATGTAGCCCCGTTACCATGGATATAGTCCCGTCAGTAGAGAGAAGAGTCACTGCACATATGGGAGAATGTAGTCATTGATCATGAAGAATTTATTTTATTTATTTCTGTTACTTATATAGAGGCATCATATTCCGCAGCGCTGTACAGACATTGTCAGTCACTGTCCTATATAGGACTCACAATCTACATTCAGGATGTCTATGGAGTATGGGAGATCCATGACATGTAATGACAAAAGCCAACACTGTCAGAACCAGCAGACCCTCTGAGGATTTCAGTCGCCTTTGGTGCTGTCTGTGGATATCTGATCCGGCACTGACAGGGACTATGAAGGTCTGATCACTAAATCACAGCTGATAGCTCTGCCTCCCATCATTAGATTTGCAGTTTGGTGTCCCATTTAGATGTGCTGAGCCCAAATAGGTTCACATTTTTCAGAAAGTCTAATGCTAATGTGCAGCAGAGTTGTGACGTGACGCGACAGAGTTGTGGCGTAACGCGGGAGAGTTGATGTAATGTACTGCTATAGGGACTTCCCCAGTGATACGTCATTGAGCAGGTGGAGTCAGGGCAGATAAATGGTGCAGAAACAACTTTAGTAGCAGCAGCAGTTTACATTAATGGTGGTGCATCTGCAAGGGTCATATGGAAAAGAGGAAACGTTACCAAAGTGTAACCAATAAGATGTCCGCCCACTATGAGAACAATAATGTTGTGTGTCCTCACTGACAGACTATTGCGCCCCAAGCTAATACTATTGCACATACTTGCCATAGCTCCCCTTGCTGTTACATACTTGTTATATCAGACATAAGCTAAATACCACTTTTAATGAACCCCTTGTTGTCGTATCAACAATTCTGTAATAACAAAACCTACAATACATCACATAAAAATATCACAATCCCATCCAAACATTTATGCAATATATCTATTACCTGTCCTTTTATAACAATGCACCCTCCTATTCCACTACAAACCTCCACTGGACATCCATCTATCATCCATCACAACTACAAACCTCTCTAGTGGACACCTGGCTGCCATCCGTCTCCACTACAAACCTCCACTGGATATCATCTACCATCTATCTCCTCTACAAACCTCCACTAGACATCAACTATCATCCATATCCACTACAAACCTCTCTAGTGGACACCTGGTTGCCATCTGTCTCCACTACAAACCTCCACTGGACATTCATCTATCATCCATCTCCACTACAAACCTCTCTAGTGGACATCTGGCTGCCATCCGTCTCCACTACAGACCTACACAGGGCATTTGGCTACCATTGATCTATATTGCAACTCTCCAGTGGATATGCAATATCTCACCGCATACATTAGATGATCTCAACTCCCTAAGGAAACACAGCCTACCCATCCCCTCTTTATAAACCTCCAGTCCAATTTCTTATAGCATACACCCAGACAATCTCTGTATCACGCCCATTGATGTTCACAGGCAGCTACTGCTTCTTTGACAGCCCTTTCCTTCGTCACATTCAGTACTAGGCCATTTCTCTGACACATTCATGAACTCCTGAATAAATTTCCTATATTCCAAATCACAAGCTGCAGTAACACATCCAACCACTACTGTGTCATCTGGAAAATTCTGCAGATGATATTTATGCAGTATTATATGGAAAGAGAATAAAACTGGAGACAGGACTGTTTCCTGCAGAAACCCTATGTCCTCTACACAAGATAAATGCAGCCGCACCCCCCCTTCCCCTGCTACCTCCGCTGGGGTTTTCAGCTACAGAACATTTAGCAATGAGCTCATTACCAAGAGCTCTTCATGAAGACAAGAGATTGCCCATTATGGGACCAATAGACATGTTTGTTTTCATCCTATGTCACTGCGTCCTTAGACATCTCTGTAGTACAGTCCATCCTCTCCCTCCCTTCACTGTCCTTGTCCTTTTCATTGATCTTTATGCAGCTTGTCTGGATCCTGGATAGAAGGAAGATAAAGTAGATTAATGCTATTCAAATCCAGGAGGTGATAACAGAGGAGCAGTTACATAGGAGACAATGCCTTCATTCCGACTTACACGACTGTCAACAAGGGCAGACTCCATTTGTGCCAGCTCTTTATAAGACATCATTGTTTAGAGGGAATGGCGGGGATTGGAATCCATCCAGTACTGAATGTTGTATACACACAGGGCTGTAGAGACCGAGACGCACCTTATGATTGGAAGCCAATGATGGTCAATAAGACTCTGTCTCTATAGAGACATTTGGGTTGAAATGTCCTTAAGTTGCTTTTGTTGTTTAATTTAATGAACTTTTCTAAGAAGTTTTTTTGTTTCGCTAATTTTTAAAAGTTAAAAGTAATTACAGTATAAAACTCAGTTGTATATAAGGAGGTCGAGTGTCCACAGAACGCAAGAAAGTTTTATCTATAACTACCAAAAAGAAAACAACATTATGGAGAAAAGTCCTTATAGTAAGTGAATAACTGGAAGAATTAGCAAAAACGATCTCTATGATTACATATTCACACGTAGTCAGTACAGATATCAGATATTCCAAGAAGACGGGCTATGTCCGTTACCTTCTAAGTCCTAAGCCAATCCTCTCCCCTTTCCATTTGGAGATAGATATAATTATTATAATCAGGAGATATAATTTTCTTATTTTCTTCCCTTTCTTCATTGGTGATTCTAATCGTTGATTGTAATGTCAATCTGTATTCCCTTAGTCCAGACAGCAGCACAATATGGGGTATCTCTGCCCCTGTGTGTTGTTTAGGACAGGTGGAACCTTTAATTAGCACCAAAAAGGTGCCTCCTACTAGCCCTATAAGAGGGCACAAGAGACCTCCCTCCACTGTGTAAATTATAAAGTAAAAGGAAACAAGCTTCTAGGGAGGGAAGCCTTGTGCTGCTGTCTGGACTAAGGGAATACAGATTGACATTACAATCAACGATTCCCCTTACGTCCGACAGCAGCACAATATGGGGAGATAGCAAGTAATTCCCCTAGGGAGGGTTTCCTCGCCTTACAACGTCAAGGACTGTCTGACCAAAGGCAGTTGTCTGGGAACTGCGGACGTCTAAACGATAATGTTTGACAAAGGTCAACTGGGATGACCATGATGCAGCCGCACAAATCTGGTCCAAAGGTAAGGACCGGTACTCAGCCCAAGAAGTCGACACAGCCCTGGTCGAGTGGGCCGTAGAAAAAACTGGAGGGAGTAACTCCTGAATAAGGAAGGAAGACCTAATTGTCTCCTTGATCCATGTGGATAGAGTAGGCTTGGAAGCCTTGAGGCCTTTGTTTTTACCCTGCATATTAATTAGTAGGTTTTCGGCCTTCCTAAACGGTTGAGTGCGAGATAGGTAAATCCGCAGACACCTTACCACATCTAAGGTGTGGAGCTTTTCTTCCTCCTCAGAGGTTGGAGTGGGGAAAAACACTGGTAGCGAAATTAGCTGATTGCTATTATAGCATGAGGGGACCTTAGGGTTAAACCCAGGCAAAAATCTAAGGTGCACCCTATCTGCAAAAAACACAATGTACGGTTCTCTAGAAGAGAGAGCCTGGAGTTCCCCTACTCTTTTGGCAGATGTAATAGCCAACAAAAAAACGGTTTTGTAGGCCAAATATTTTAGCTCCGTAGTCTCCAAGGGTTCAAATGGAGGACCGCACAGGCCTGTAAGGACTACCGCAAGGTCCCACTGGGGAACTGGAGATGATACTGAGGGCTTTAGCCTCATTGCCCCTTTAAGGAACCTTGCAACCAGAGGATCCTGAGACAGACGTCTGTTCAAATGAGCGGAGAGGGCCGCAATCTGCACTTTCAAAGTGGCAGGGGCAAGGCCCTTATCCAAACCGTCCTGAAGAAAATTTAAAATATCAGCCGTTGAAGGTTGTAAATTATTAATACCCTTCTTGGAGCACCACTCCATGAAAATCTTGGCTGTCCTCTGGTAGTTCTTATTGGTAGAGTCTGCTCTTGCAGAAGAAAGGGTCTTCAGGACGGCCTCTGACAGTCCTCTATCCTGCTGTAGGGACTGCTCAACCTCCAGGCTGTCAGGTTGAATCTCCAGAGATCCTGGCACTTCAGAGATCCTTGGGAAACCAGGTTCTGGATGGGGGGAAGCCTCCAATATATCCCTCGACTCATCTCCATGAGTTGGGAAAACCAAGCTCTTTTTGGCCAGAATGGAATGATGGCTATCACAGAGACTTGGTCCTGTCTGATTTTCATCAATACCTTCGGTATTATTGGAATTGGAGGGAAGATGTATGCCAGCCTGGACCTCCAAGGGATGGACAGGGCATCCACTGCCAAGGGATTGTCCTCCTGGTAAAGGGAACAGAACGTCTCCACCTTGGCATTGATTCGGGTTGCCATGAGGTCTATTTCTGGAAGACCCCACTTCAGGGTAATCTGATGAAAGACTTCTGGATTGAGTGACCATTCTCCTGATACGGCATGACCCCGACACAACCGATCCGCTACTATGTTCAGGGAGCCCTTGATGTGAACTGCGGATAAATGGGTTAGATTTTTCTCTGCCCATGTAAATATCAGATCTGCCTCCCTGAGGAGGGTTGGTGATCTGGTGCCTCCCTGTCTGTTCACGTACAGCACTGTGGTCATGTTGTCTGACCGGATTTTGACTGCTCTTCCCTTGAGAAGAGGCGAGAAATGGAGTAAGGCACGATATACAGCTCTGAGCTCCTTCCAGTTGGACGAGGTCCTTCTTTCTGGAGCGCTCCAGACTCCCTTTATGGAGTTTTCGTCCAAATGGGCTCCCCATCCCGAGAGGGATGCATCTGTAGTCAACAGGGTCCAAGAAGGTTGGACCGTGGACCTTCCATCTTTCAGGTGCAACCACCACTTGAGGGAAAGACGGGTCCTGGGGGAGAGTCGAATCTTCTTGCTGAGTGTAAGAAGGGAGCGATCCCAAGCCTCTAGTAACTCCTTCTGGAGGGGACGTAAGTGCCACAAAGCCCATGGGACTGCCTCCACTGAGGAAGACATCAAGCCCAGGATTTTCATCAATGTTCTGATGGAGGCTATCGGCTTTTTGAAGAGGTGCCGGACTGCACCGACCAGTTTCTCCTTCCTTGCTGGTGTCAAGGAGACCTGCAGGCGGACTGAATCCAGGAAGTAGCCGAGGAACTTCCTTCGGGTTGAAGGGATCGTTACCGACTTCTCCCAGTTTATAAGCCATCCCAGACTCTGAAACAGGGACACGGCTGTCTGTAGATGCTGGAGCAGAACAGACTCTGACTGGGCTTTTATCAACCAGTCGTCTAGATAAGGCACCACGAATATCTCCTGAAGTCTGAGGGCGGCCGCTATAGGAGCCACTACCTTTGTAAAGGTGTGGGGAGCAGAGGAGATCCCGAAGGGTAGTGCTGTGAACTGAAAATGCTTCGTGTGGCCGGAAACTACTACGGCAATCCTTAGAAACCTTCTGTGTGGAGGATAAATAGGAATATGCAAATAGGCGTCTTTTAGATCCAAAGTCACGAAAACATCGCCTTGGAGGAGAAAAGTGGTGACAGACTTTATGGTTTCCATACGGAAGTGCTTCTTTTTGATGAAGCGGTTGAGGTACCTTAAGTCTATGACCATTCTCCACTTGTCTGCCGGTTTTGGTACCAGGAAGACGGGAGAATAGACACCGGATCCTTCTTCTAGAGAAGGGACTTCCTCCAGAGCTCCCTTGTGAATGTACTCTCGGATGGAGCATTCCAATGTAGTCTGCTGCATTATAGGCAGGCTGCGAGTTAACACAAACCGATCCTGAGGAGGATGGAGGAACTCGATTGCATATCCTTTTTGGATTACCTGAAGGACCCATGGGTCTTGAATTTTTTCCTGCCAGCAGTTGAAAAAATGGGGGAGACGACCCCCGACAGGAATCTCGGCCACAGGAAGACTGCTCCTGATGTCAAAAGCTAGGCTTCTCCTTTTTATCATCAGACTTCGGGAATCTCCGGACGGCGCCTCTAGAGGAATATCTAGAGCCTCTTTGGGACTGCCGTCCACGACGAGGCGGATAGCCTCTATCACGGCCAGAATTAGATCTACCTCTAAAGGCCTGGGGTAAAGTTTTACCCTTCCTATGAGCCAAGCCCTCCAGGATCTCGTCTAGGGCACTGCCAAAGACTCTACCTGGCTCAAAGGGTAATGCGCACAAATTATATTTTGAGGGGAAATCAGCTCTCCAGGGTTTTAACCATAGAGGTCTTCTTGCTGCAGTGGTAAGTGCCAGAGATTTGGCCGCCAGCCTTAATTGATGGTGGGAGGCCTCCGCTAAATATTCAGCTGCCAGGGAAACCGAGCCTAGAAACCCTAGCAGCTCATCTCTGGAGACTCCAGAATCGATGTCCCTCTCGAGATGAACCAGGTCAGTGCGTAATTTGGCTGACACTTCACAAGACGCAACCGCCACAGCGGTCTGGGCCGAGGCAGCTGAATACGCCTTCTTGAGGGTATTGTTGATGTGCCTGTCCATGGCGTCGTGCAAATTTGATCCATCATCTGATGGTACCATAGTGCGGCGGGACAGTTTGGCCACCGCCATATCCACCTTGGGAGGAGGACCCCATTGATCCCATTGAGCAACTGGGAATAAAGCCTTGAACCTCCTAGAAACCACAAGAGGTTTTTCAGGACATTTCCACTCTGAAGACATTAATTTTTGTAATGTCTGGTCCACTTGGAAGACCCTAGGCCCTCTATAGGTGGACGCGGAGGCTTCCCCGTCAACATCACGATCCTTAGACCGGATGGACTTCAGCAGCCGGCTTAATTTTTCGAGTGGGAAGCACGGCCTGCTGGAATCTTCAGTGGAATCGTCAGATGAGAGTGTCTCGTCCACTATCTGATAATCTTCGTCAGCGATGCATAGGGAGGACTGTGTCTCAACCCGTGGTTTCTTGGCAATCTGGGCGATGGAAGAACGGATCTCCTTAAGAGACTCCTCCATATAGTCCTTTACCCAGGTGACAACCTCTCTTATAGAAGGTTCTTCTGACGGAGGTCCGCGGCATTGGCGACAGCGGGTAAAATCATAGCCGTCAGGTAAAGGGGTATTGCAATCCAAACACATTAGGTGTTTACGTTTAGAGGACTTTTTCCTCCTAAGCCCATCGCCGTTACCTGATGCAGAAGATGACATCTGAAACATCAAAAGCCACATGACAATGTAGAATAGAAGATTGCCAAGCATCGCTTACAAGAAGAAAAAAACCAAGGGGTACCTTACTTTTTTAAATCGGTCACTTGAAAAAAAGATCCCGTCAGGAAAAACCCAGACACCGTAAACCGCAGCAGAGGAGCTAGTAACCACGAGCTCACCCAGTAAAGGACTGAAGCCCTTTTAAATGTAATACAGCAGCGAGGGGAGGAGCCAAACAAAGAAAATATTCATACAGCGCCAAACAAGGTCAAATGCCATAATGGAACATAGAGGAGCATAAGCCTAAGCCAGAGGCTCCACATACAAGCAGCAAAAAACAAATCTATATTTTGCCATTAAAATTCCAATTTTCAAACTTACCGCACTTTTCCGAGAAACCGGAAGTAGGCCGCGGTGGTGCGCAAAGGCTTCCTTCCCCGGGGAACACGGGACCGAAAAAAGGTTCCGGCCGAAGAGGTTCCCCGCTTACTTCCGGGATCGCGCTGCCTGCAGAGCGATGAGCCGGGTAACGCTGCGCTGCGGGGCGGAAAAAGGCCCGAAGGACCGGAGGATCTTAGGAACGTAGGAGAGGACCGAGGTACCCCCAAAAGGTAAGCCAGGAGCTTTTTTAGGAAAAAAAAAACCCCTAGCAACGGGAGGTCACCAGAGACCTCCGTCCACCTGTCCCACACAGGACAGAAAAAAACACAGTGGAGGGAGGTCTCAGGTGCCCTCTTATAGGGCTAGTAGGAGGCACCTTAAATTTGGTGCTAATTAAAGGTTCCACTGTCCTAAACAACACACAGGGGCAGAGATACCCCATATTGTGCTGCTGTCGGACGTAAGGGGAACTAGAGATGAGCGAATCGAAGCTGAAGAAGTGGAATACAATCCGAATTTCAGGAAATCTTTGATTCGCATCGAAGCCAGATTTCCTCATAATTCAATGTATCGAACTGCATTTTTTCCTAAAATGGCTGCTGCACATGTTAGGATAAGGGGCAAGGAACTCTGGGAACGCGGGATCACCCACAATGCCATGCGTGCAGCTAATGAGCAGCCAGCCAGCCCTGTGATGTCACAGCCCTATAAAAACCTTCGACCATTTTAGGTACAGTCATTTCACATCATACTTAATGCAGGGAGAGACATCGGCAGGCGCTAGGGAAAGTGGTGGAAAACAATTCAAAACTGATAGTTTGCTCAATCACAGTTCAGGGAAAGAGCATTAGAAATGTAGGGAAAGGATAGGGAGGAATTTCTACAGAGTATTGAAGCTGAACAGGGCTCATTTGGGGTGTTAAAGCCTGAGTAATAGGAACAATCGTACTACACCTTGCTGCACTGACTGCCATTATACTGCTGCTCATTGCAGGTTTGCAATAGATCATACCTGTGTGTTCAAGGGAGAAAATTACAGGCCTTTCTGCTGTGCATTAGTGGAAAAAAAAAAAAAAAAAGAATTCTTATCCATTAGTCTCCGCAGTAATTTCTAATAATGCCTTTTCAAGGCATTTATTAGTGGGGAAAATAATAAGGGGATTATTCGCCATTGTCTTAAAGATAAAAAATTATAGTATTAGTACAAACCCAGGATATAAAATACTCCCATCTCAAATAAATGATGCATAAGAAATTGCATTATTTCGGCCCCAAGGTTTCGCTGTTTTCAGCACAAAAGTCCAACGGGCCTCACGTTGAAGGAGCTTATGATCAAAATTGTCCCCTCTAGGAGATGGAGTTTCCTGTTCAATATCTTGGAATTTAATATGAGAGTGATCACCCCCATGATGAATCCAAATATGACGTGCTACCGTGGTCTCATCCTGACGAGTTATGTTATTCACATGTTCCCTCATCCTCCTGCGGAATTCCTTTATCGTTTTTCCGATGTATTGAATCCTGCAGAAACATGTGATGAGGTAGACCACGCCGACCGTTTTACAATTAATAAAGTTGTTATTTTTGAATTGTTTACCTGTTGTCATACTAACAAAATCTTTACTAGTTTTAATAAAGGGACAAGCCCTACAGGACCCACAAGGATGGGTACCAACAACCCTCCTTGCCTGTCTATCCAGCCATGTGTCAGAATTGATAGGTAACAAATGGCTATGAACCAGCTTGTCTTTGAAATTTGTACCAGGTCTGTATGTCATTGATGGGAGCTCCCCCAACAATGGAGCAATATCAGGATCAGACAAGAGGATGCCCCATGATTCTTGCAAAATTTGTTTTACTTCCAAGTGAGCACTATTGTAGGTTGCTATAATCCTCAATTCCTGTCCACCCTCTTTTGTTCTCGGCTGCAGTAGATGACTGTGCTCAGCTGACAGAGCATGTTGATAGGCTGTCCGCAGAACCCCATCTGGGTATCCCCGTCTATGAAATGTATCACGTAAGTCCTGCGCCGCCACTTGATAGTCTGATATTGAGGTATAGTTCTTGCAGAGTCGCAAAAACTGCTCTTTGGGGATACCCCTCCTCAGGGGGTTTGGGTGCCAACTATCCCCTTTTAGGAGGCAGTTGGTAGCCGTCTCCTTTCCATAGATAGTCGTAGTCAATCGTCCTGTTTCCGATTTCATTATAGTTAAATCCAAAAACGTAATAGAGTTCTCCTGAATTTCGGAGGTAAAAAAGAGGCCCATCATATTAAAATTCAGTGCTGTTACAAATTCACTAAAGTGCTCCTTGGTTCCCCCCCCCCAAATCAGCAACACATCATCGATAAAGTGGACCCAAAGCACTATACATGAGGACCAACGCTCCATTGGATCCACAAAGACCACCTCCTTCTCCCACCAGCCCAGATAGAGGTTAGCAAAGGTTGCGGCACTCCCTGTGACTCCCCATAGCTACCCCCCTGAGCTGGTGGAAGAAGTGACGGTCAAACAAAAATGTATTACATTCCAGGACAAATCTAAGCAGCTTCAGGACCAAGTTGTTATGTGTACCCAAATGGCTACCTCTCGTCTTTAAGAAGTCCCCCACAGCTCCACACCCCGCATCATGGGGTATGGAGCTGTAAAGGGCCTCCACATCAAGACTGGCCAGATAGCCTCCAGGTGATACGATCAGGTCATCTATCCGCTTGAGAACATCAGTCGTGTCCCTCACAAATGATGGTAGGGCAGAAACGAATGGTCTTAAAATAGCATCCACATACAAAGAAATATTCTGTGTAATACTATTGATCCCTGCAACAACTGGCCTACCTTTTAAAGAAGACCTTTCACGTCCATATGTATATGCTGTTTTACATACCGCTAGAAAGCTGACAGCGTGCTGAATTCAGCGCACTGCTGGCTTTCCCGGTATGTGCCCCGGTATGTGATTTCCCAGTATGTGATATCGGCGGTTTTAGTTTCACGGTTTACTGTCAGAAGGGCGTTCCTGATAGTCTAGCTGCACTGTGAGGAGCGCCCTCCCTGACAGTTCTTGTTCATAGACTTGTACTGGGGGGGGGTGTTCCTCACAGCTCAGCGTCATCGCCGGGCAGTAAGGAGCGCCCCCTATCTCTGTACTCGCTCATAGCCTGTACTGTCAGAGGGGGCGTTCCTTACTGCCCGGCGATGGCGCTGAGCTGTGAGAAACGGCCCCCCCAGTACAAGTCTATGAACGAGAACTGTCAAGGATGACATTCCTCACAGCGCAGCTAGACTGTCAGGAGCGCCCTTCTGACAGTAAACCGTGAAACTAAGACCGCCGATATCTCCAGCCCTGGGGCACATACCAGGAAAGCCGGCAGTGCACTGAATTCAGCGCGCTGTAGGCTTTCTAGCGGTATGTAAAACAGCATATACATGAGGACGTGAAAGGTCCTCTTTAAGGGACTCTTTATGGATCTTAGGTAATGCATAAAAGGTAGGCCGTATCGGATGTTGTGGTAAGAGGAATCTTAATTCACCATCACTGATAAGATGGTTATCTCTAGCTTCAATCAGAATTCTCCTCAATTCCAGAGAGTAATTCTGTGCTGGATCTTGGGGGGAGAACATCGTAGCACTCAGGATCATTGAGGATATTCCTACACATCCTGATATAATTTGTGCGGTCCATTATCATGAGGTTCCCCCCCCTTATAAGGTTTAATCACAATAGATTCATCTGTTTCAAGCCCTCTCGATGACTCCCTTTCATTGCGGGATAGATTTGACCTCTGTCCAAAACGTCTCCCATCAATACGTGACAACCGGTTTGTTACCACTTTCAAAAAGGCATTAATGGCCGTATCATCTGATAATGGTGGAGATTTTGTGGAGGGATTATGCAGATTAGTGAATGGGCCTTCCCCCAAGTTTCGTTGCCCTTCCTCCCACAATCCCCCCAAAAGCTGTTGAGATGGAAGATCTTCCTGATCTATCCCCAATTCTTCACAAGTTCTTTTATCATTGAAGAATTTACTCCATTTAAGTTTCCTACAGAAAAGGTTTAGATCTTTGATCCATGTAAACAAGACAATAGGCCCTTTTCAACAATTCCAACTCCTCATCAAGTAAGGTTCTCAAGGAAAGGTTTATAATCCGCATCTCATCCCTTACAATAGCCCTGCAATTACTCATTTTTGTGTTCTTAGTAAATAATCTGAAATGGGGGGACCCTGGGACAAAAAGTCCCTCTACCTGAATTGGTTCTACCTTGACCTCTCCCCCTTCTAGGACTGTCTGTGGAGAAAATTGCCTGATTTGACCCTCTTCCTCCTTGTTGGTTTCTACTGTCAGTTTCTTTGAGGGTTATGTCTCATTCGTTCCTTTTAACATAGGTTAGATATGTACATTATTGAATATTTTTAATAGAGGTCTTTAGCGTCCACTGTGGTTCATTGTGTGTCTGATCCTTGTGTTTACTGACCTGCTAAAATGATTCCTAGTGAATATACTCTCCCAGGTATGGTAGGGAGAGGTTTGTTTATCCTCCGCTCAGGTGGGCGGGGCTAGATGGAGGCAGGATCATATGGAGCTTCCGTGATTGGTCTACTGTAATGCATGCGCACTTGGATGGTCCCCTGAAAGTGGGAGTTCCTCTGAGATGAGCTGTGAATGGAGAATATCCTCATTTGCTGATCTAAATTAGAGGGGGGCGTGACAAAGTGTATATGAGACCGCCGACTCCGCCGCCCCGTGCGGCCAAGTATCAGTGCCGATGGGGGAGCGGGGTTGTATGTTGGGGAAGGTTGATATGCCTACTAAACAGCACTATAACATATTTACCTTAGTTTTTTTTAAGTATATACACGTACCTCTGATGAATGTGTCGGCATGCTTTGCCAAATGAAAAAGATTCTTTGGATTCCGTGTAATAGAATAAAGTTATAGAATAAAACACTGGACTATCCCCAATAGCTTAATATTTTATTAAGAAGAGTATAAGAAGATATCAAAAGGTAACATTTCACTAAGAAGAGTATAAGAAGATATCAAAAGGTCTTACAACAAGGAAAAGTATAACAGATATTAGAATGTAATTAAATGAACACTGACAACACTTAAAAGTATATCAGAAGGTATATCAAATCAACCCTTGCAATAAAGCAAGGTATAATCAAATATCAAAGTCAATCAAACTGTGATATAATCAAAACTTAATAAAGCAAGGTATAATCAAATATAAAAGTCAATCAAACTGTGATATAATCAAAACTTAATAAAGCAAGGTATAATCAAATATCAAAGTCAATCAAACTGTGATATAATCAAAACTTACAATACTGCCAAGCTTCATTGATGAATTCCGATAAGAGTATCTGCAGGAAGTATCACTCAGCCAGGTGACAGTTCTCATCAAGCAGAACCAGGTGTCCCCAATCACTGCTGTCAAGATTGCAACACTAATGCTGAGGGATGTTTCCCATCTTATACCCTTTGTGTGTGTCATAGAGTGGGCGGTTACAGAAGTGATACACCTCTGTAAGGTCTTACTCTTCTCCAAGCTCATATTCATGTGGAAGGGGCCAATTTTCACTTGAATATGTCTTGTGACATATACGCTTTAAACAGAGTTGCCCCTTTGATCTGGTTTGTATGGACATGTAAATATCACTTCAAACAGCGTCTTTGATCTGTTTTGCATGGACATGTAAATATAACCTTTTGATCTGGTTTGTATGGACATGTAAATCTCAGAACATGTCAACTTGATAGAGTGTGTAGACATTACTTTAATACCGGGTTGAAATTAAGTTACTATGAACTGGCTATTATAAACATCTTGTCATGAGCAGCCATTTTATCAAGGACAGCTATTTTGCATTACATTCCACCCTAGACAGGTCAAGTAAGCTTATATGCACCATAAGCTACTTTTATTGTTTGGTGCCTAGTGGGTTTTAACATAGTGTATAAGGATGGAATACATTGTAGACAGCAACAGCTCATAATTAAAAGAGTTATTATACAAAGGATGACTCCGACAATTTGTCGAAGATATCCGAAATCGGGTAGAAAGGCTAATAGCCAATCCCACCACCCTTGATTTACATCTTGTTTAATGTGAGTAATCATTTCCTGCAGTTGCTGCAACTTGTCATAAACATCTTGTGAATGATCAGACAAATTGAAGCAACACATTTCTGCAAAACTGTTACATCCATAACCATGCTTAAGTAATAAGTAATCAATAGCAGCTCTATTCTGTAATATTGCTTTCTTATATGAGTGTAAATCTAACAAAACATCCTCTATATTGGCGCTAGTAATATTTATATTCCTTACCATAAAGCAAGCCAGGCGTGATATAGTTTTATGATTATATACTGCTAAGCCTGGTATTCCTACCAGTGATACAGCCATACTTATATATACACATGTTCTGATGTTTGCACAATCATAATAAGGACTTATCCAATCCACATGGAAATGTAGATCGGCTTCCTGTAAGTCAGTATCATTTAACTGAATTTGTAACAATTTAGTCCATACTGCAACAGAAGTTGGTACAGCGACCAAAGAAGTTTCCAGGACATTGCTGGAATATGCATTTTTCAGGCAAAAGTCTGTCATATTCAGTACTCGAGCTAGGTACAGCCACATATTCTCTTTTGTTCTCCTCACTCCCCGATTTGGATTGTCTTCTGACCCGCGGTGGTCTCGATAATGCTGGTGCAAGTCCATAAGAACACTACCAGAAGGCATCCACTGAGGGCTAACAAAATCCAAACCTGAGAGGGAACACAAATTACTCACGTAAATACACATTATTGGCTGGAGTGTACTGATATTGAGTTGTACCAGGAGTCATAGTAACTAGCACATTGTCAGTCCCCTTTGCAATCACTTCAGCTGGTGTGGGAGGACCTTGTGGCTGTTTTACCCACACCTTGGCTCCTTCTGAGTGTCCAAAACCACCAGGGCCTTGTACAGTCAGCTGGGTAGGAGCCTCTCCTTTGGCTAATGTGATTAGTGGATATGACAAGACTAACAATTGTGCTAGTTTTTCTCCCTCCTGTATTCGCAATGCTGCTGCTCCAGCATTGTGTAAAATCACTTTAATCTCACCTTGGTAATCAGGATTAATTACCTCATCAGTTAGCTTTTGCAACTGTTGTTTTAACATCCCATTCATCCGCTCAATTAAGCCTGCAGCCTGGGGGCAATAGGGGACATGAAATATCCACTCCACATTGTGCTCCTGGGCAAATTGCTGCACTCTATTGTTTTTAAAATGGCTACCATTATCTGATTGCATTTGCAAAGGTATGCCATAATACAGCACTATATCTTATAGCAGGCGGTGGAATTAGCATTTAGCAAACTTACAGGGGTGTACCATCAGTACACCTGAGTATGTATCCACTGCTGTGCAGGCATATTTACATCCTTGGGACTCAGTTAATGGTCCAATGAAGTCTATCTGCCAAATCTGGCCAGGCAGTGCGCCTCGCAAGATATATCCCTTTACCACCCTGGGCACTACCCTGTGTTGTGAATGTTGACACACAGGACACTGTTGTATTATTGTTTTTATAACCTCTAACCTGAGGGAACACTTCTGGTCTGTCCCCACTGGAAGGTGGCTTTTTGTCAATCTTTCATTGTTCATCAGCTATGCTGTTGTAAAGTCTGTCAAGAGAATTGATATTAGTATGAGCATCCACATGAAAAACAGTCACATTCTTTTTATGACATATTCCCCATACTTTCTTGGTCCCTATTTTCCAATCATGAGAATGCCAGGTGGGCATCCAGTTTACCAACCCGTTTGCCACAGACCATGAATTGTTTTTGTGGCTTTGGGAATCTCAACAGGTTTCATTTTTAATTTCCCTATCAAAACAGGATTAATTTGCACAGATTTTACTCCAAAAGAATACTTACCATCAGGCAAATGTAACTGCATTCCCTTCAAAAGGTCTTTACCAATGATATATTCAGGCACTGGGACTACAATTACACTGTACTGCCTAACAGGAAGGTTTCCTATTCTCAGCCAAATTTGCTTATTTGGGTTCCCATAAATGAGTGTAGCCTCCGCCCCCGTATCTACTAATACTGTTACATTTTGTACATTTTTGTGTTTCCATTCAATTCTCAAATTTACATGGGGTCGGGCATCGACACGGTGGGCTTGGCTAATCTGTCAATCATATTGTTCCCGGGAAGAATCTCCCTGAAACATTCCTCCTCTCTACTGTGCTTTGTGTTCTAATAACAATGCCTTCACCTCTTTGAATAAACCTGTGTATTCTGCAGAGGGAGGAGCTGTGTCCTGATTATGCTGTCTCTTGTGTGATTCCCGAGTACTAGCTTTGGACACGTTCTTTCCTATTTTTTCCTTATACATTTTCCATAATTCAGAAGTTGGAACCCCGTCAATATCTTTGGCAGGCACTCCTGCTTTCAGCAAAGCTCTAAACATCTCAGTTCGGGACACCATCCTATCTTTGCCTTGATATCCTGTCTTTTTCTCTTTCTTCCTGTCATTAGGGGTCTTTTTCTTTACAGCTGCTGTAATCTCTTTACCCCATTCTCCAAAATCTCCTAACTCTCTGATAGCCTGAACTACCTCATCACAGGGATGCCCTACTTGGTTAATCAACAGAATCATCATCACTGTCTTGTATGCCGGGGGAGCATTCTTAAGTATCTTATTTCGCAGACTGGTAGTAAATACCTCACTGAGGTATTCATCTGCAGTCTGGGTGGGGATGGATAGTTTCATAGCTTCTTCCATCACCTTTTGCGCACATTCCTTAAGGGAATTCCACATGTTGCTATTTTCAGGCCAATCAGTTGCAGTAGGATACTTATCTAAAACTCCCCAACTCAAAACCTGCAATAAAGTGGCATCCTGATTCTGTCCAGCAAATACTCTCATAAAAGATTGTATGGCTGGTTCATGAGTTATGGATATGAGTTTCATCACATCCACATTATCTACTCGAATGGTAGATATCCCTTCATTAACAATGCGAACAAACCAGGCTGTCAATTTTTCTCCAGGTTTTTGAGAATATCTGGTTAGGATATCCCCAATTTCCTGAGTGGAAAAATCATTGAATATCAATTTGGTGCTTGGGGCATGATTTGGGCGAGCTGTCTGCTCCCATCTGATAATGGGTTTAGCATTTACTCGGGGAGGATCTATGATTGGGTCAGGGAGATCTTCCCAATCATCATCTCCCTCAGAATCACCTGGGTGGTCTTCATCGGTGGAGGAGAATACCGAGGCATCAATCTGTGACGGGTCCCAATTAATTCCTGTACATGAGACTGCCAGGGCGACCCGTTTTTTATTAATTTACCCTCTCCTCTTCTGATATTTATATTGAGCAACCCTAACCGCTGCTCGTTCAGTCCCATTCTTATAATTCTTATACTGAACCACTTTATCAGCTAAAATCTGCTTTTGACATTTATTCATAGTTTCCTGAGACTGAAGGGTTAACAATTGCTGTTCTAACTTACTGACACGATTCAGTAACAACATCTGTTCCTCATTTTGTTGTCTGTAAGCTGATAGCAAAATCCCGCCCACCTACACATATTAACATACTCGTTCCCATTGTTTACCAACCCCCTTTGTAAACATTTCACTGCATCTGCCTGGCTGCCAGCTCCCAATTGATCTTTCCAATCCTCCCCCAGCCCCATGAATTTAGCACATTCCTGAGCTAGAATCAATTAAAGAGCCTGCTCCCAACCCGGAATAACATCAGGAGATATATTAGAACTAGCTTGTGTTTTACTCTTAAACATTTTATTCTATAAAATGGTATCCTGCCGACTACGCCAAAAATGTTTTGCCAAATGAAAAAGATTCTTTGGATTCCGTGTAATAGAATAAAGTTATAGAATAAAACACTGGACTATCCCCAATAGCTTAACATTTTATTAAGAAGAGTATAAGAAGATATCAAAAGGTAACATTTCACTAAGAAGTGTATAAGAAGATAGCAAAAGGTCTTACAACAAGGAAAAGTATAACAGATATTAGAATGTAATTAAATCTACACTGACAACACTTAAAAGTATATCAGAAGGTATATCAAATCAACCCTTGCAATAAAGCAAGGTATAATCAAATATCAAAGTCAATCAAACTGTGATATAATCAAAACTTAATAAAGCAAGGTATAATCAAATATCAAAGTCAATCAAACTGTGATATAATCAAAACTTAATAAAGCAAGGTATAATCAAATATCAAAGTCAATCAAACTGTGATATAATCAAAACTTTATAAAGCAAGGTATAATCAAATATCAAAGTCAATCAAACTGTGATATAATCAAAACTTACAACACTGTCAAGCTTCATTGATGAATTCCGATAAGGGTATCTGCAGGAAGTATCACTCAGCCAGGTGACAGGTCTCATCAAGCAGAACCAGGTGTCCCCAATCACTGCTGTCAAGATTGCAACACTAATACTGAGGGATGTTTCCCATCTTATACCCTTTGTGTGTCTAAAGCTAAAATAATTTTTTGATAGGGCACGTAACATTTCAGTATCTTTCTATATTTGACATTTATAAAAAAAAATTATAGACCTTTTTGCCGTGCAGTAGTGCTGCAGATCCAATAATCTCCACAGTAATCTGTTATAACGCCTTTTCTGGGGGTTTATTAGTGGGGGAAATAATAAGGGGCTTATTCGCCGTTGTCTTGAAGGTAGAAAATTACAGTCCTTTTTGCCCTGTATTATTTTCCTTTTCATTTACTTATTTGATATAACAGTATGTCAGACAAAGAAGCGACAGGCCCTGCACAGGGGAAGGCCACAGGCCTAAATGCTACTGGCGCAGGCACAGGTCGCAGCAGAGTAAGGGGGCGTGGCAGCAGGGGTCACTTACAGAGGCCTGAGCTCCCAGTGTCAGCTAACGGTCGTGTCTTGACCACCAACCCAACGGTTGTAGAATGGTTGACTCGGTCATTCACTTCATCCCAAGTCACATCAGACAACCCCAGCCAAGAGTCAGTTGGTTCGTGAGACACAACCTTTAGTTGGCATGCTCTCACGTGTCCTCAACCTGACTATGTCCTTTTCTGTTCCCTCAGCCAGAGAAGTACTCTATGCTGTGGGCTCAGATCCACTATACAGTGAGGAGGAGGTACTACAGGACAGTCAGCAGCTACTTTCCAGCCAAGATCTAGAGGAGACATCCGCCGCTTTTCCTGGTAGGCGGGCAAATAGTGATGAGGAGAGTGGCATGGGAGCTGGTGTTGCGAGCAGTCAGGCTCCTGGCTCAGAGACCTTTGAGGAGGACATCAGTGACGTGCAGACAGTACTCGACGATTATGTAGCCGATCGCAATTGGGAGCCAGGTGATGAAGGAGCTTCATCATCATCGGGAGAAGAGGGTGGCAGCTTGCGCATGAGGCAGCGGCGAAGCCAGCAAGTCAGTAGTGTGGCCGGGAGTCAGCAGGGTGGCAGCAGTGGGAAGTCGTGAGCCAAACATGCCTGGGATAGACCACCCACTTCGCAGGAGAATACCTGCCCAAAAAGCAGTGGTGCAGGAAGGGTTCACGGAGGCAGTGGCGGTAGCAGTAAGTTAGTGCGTAGTGTTGGGGGGTAAAATCACCTACTCGGCGGTGTGGCAGTTTTTTGTTAAGTCACTGGGGGAGTTGAACATGTCCATATGTCGAATCTGTGGGCAAAAGATGAAGCGTGACCAGGGTGCCAATATTGGCACCACAGCCCTGCATGAACATATGCAGTATCACCATAAAGTGGCCTGGGAGAAACGTGGCTACAATGTGGTGGTCCAGCCTGCCGCAGTAACCGCTGCATCAACCAGTGGCACACACCCCATTTCAGGCAGTCAAGGCTCCACCACCTCAGCCGAAGGAACCTGTGTGTTCTTCCCATCATCTGCTGGGCCTGATGCTTCTGCTTCTCCTAGTGGAAGAGTGAAGAAATCAGGCGATACCTTTTAGAGGCTAACTGAGTATATTTATAAGTAAGCTTTCGGAAGTACTAGCTTCCTTCATCAGACATGGTGTTATAAAAAAAACAAAACACAATGCAATCTAAGTAGAGAAGTTATTTACAACAGGTCAAAAAAAAACAATCACCTGTTGTAAATAACTTCTCTACTTAGATTGCATTTTGTTTTGGTTTTTTTAAGGACTCTAAAATCCTTTGAAGACCATGTGTATAAAAATCTGTGAATTTTCAGTTCTTGTATAACACCATGTCTGATGAAGGAAGCTTGTGCTTCTGAAAGCTTACTTATAAATATACTCAGCCTCTAAAAGGTATCGCCTGATTTCTTCACACTTCCACTACTTTCAATGGCTAACACGGTACAACATTATACTACTATCTGCTTCTCCTAGTCAATTATTGCATCAGCAATCCATCACCGAAGCGATTTAGAAGAGAAAACAGTATGCGTGCACTCATCCATGGTGCAGGGGCTGAATGTGCTCCTGTCCAAGTTGCTGGTGCTGCAGTCACTCCCTTTCCAAGTGGTGGACTCTGAACATTTCAGAGAACTGATGGCTTGTCCCAAGCCGTCATTTCTTTGCCAAGAAGGCAGTACCAGCCCTGCACAAATATGTAGAACATAAGGTGGGCCAGTCCTTGAGCCTGTCGGTGTCTGCCAAAGTGCACGGCACCATCGATGTGTGGAGCTGTAACTACGGTCAAGGACAATATATGTCCTTTACAGCCCACTGGGTAAATGTGGTTCCTGCCCAGACACACCAGCAACTTGGCCAGGTGACGCCGCTTCCACCTCCATGTTCTCACGCCGTTGGTCATGCAACAATGTCCGCCTCATCCTCCACTGTGTCCTCAGCCTCCACTGCAGGGACAATTCACAGTACTCCTACAGCATACCACATGTGCAGGGCACAGCGGTGTCACGCTGCTCTACACCTCGTTTGCCTGGGGAAATGGAGTCACACAGGGGAGGAACTGCTCCGTGTCCTCAATCAAGAAATTGAATCCTAGCTTTCTCCGTGACAACTGAGAATCGGAACTATGGTGACCAACAACGGGAAGAACATGGTGTCGGTGCTACATCAAGGAGGGCAGAGTCATGTGCCCTGCATGGCGCATGTGTTCAATTTGGTTGTCAAGCATTTCCTTCAGTGTTCCACCCATCTGCAAGACATCCTAAAAATGGCCAGGAAACTCTGCATGCACTTCAGCCACTTGTACACCACCAAGCACACCCTCCTTGAGCAGCAGGGGCAGAACGGCATCCCCCAACATAGGCTAATATACGACATTTCCCCCCATCAGAATTCCACCCTCCATATGTTGGACCGACTGTATGAACAGAGAAAGGCCATAAACGATTTCTTGATGATCCAAGCAGACAGAGGTACTCCCTTGTGTAACTTCGATGTTAGCCAGTGGCAGCTCATGCTGTTTGCTCGTGTCCTTTCAGGAGGCCACTTTATTTGTCAGTCGCCAGGACTACGGGATGAACAATGTCATTCCACTGATTCATATCTTGGAAAAGATGCTGGTAAATCTGGCTGGTCAAGGGACTGGAGACGTGGCACCTACATTTCACGATCACATGAGCCCTGTGGGGGCTGAACTGGAGGAGGAGGAGGACATTGGAGCACAAGCAATGTGTAGCGAAATGGGTGGTTTTTCTACACAGGTGACAGGAGAGGAGGAGCAGGAGCAGCCAGAAGAGCAAGATGGAGATGAGGAAGATGAGGCAGATGACCCAGACACACCGTGGCAGTATGCAGTGGAAAAGGATACAGGGAGTCCCTTCGAGTCACTTGCAAAAATAGCCTGATGCATGCTCACTTGCTTGCATAGTAACAGCTGAATTGTCACCATTTGGCAGAGGGATAACTACTGGCTCTCCACCCTCGCTACCGGTCAAAAATGTGGGCCTTTTTTACATCCGCTGAGAGGGAGGACAAACTGAACTACTATAGAGATGTCCTATGTAGTCAGATGGCCGCTGCCTATCTGCACCATTATCAATCCTCTCGCAGGTCTGATCGGGGGGGCCCTGGGCACTCTCCTTGCACTGCCATGGCTGCTGTGGGGGGGGGGGGGTGGAGGAGCAGGAGCACTGCTGGCTTCATCAGCAGCAGCCTGAGCCTAGAGTCGCTGATGAGCAGCTTTCTTCACCTGCATAGTGAAGAAACTACTTACCAGCAGCTAGACTCAGAGCATACTTAGAGTGCACTCTGCCACCCGTCATCGAAGATCCGCTGGACTACTGTGCAGCCAAACTGGATTTGAGTCAGCAACTGGCCGAGTTTGCCCTGGAAAAGCTGTCCTGCCGGGCCAGTAGTGTGGCATCATAGCGGGTGTTTAGTGCGGCAGGGGCTATAGTTACCCCAAGGAGAACTCACCTGTCCACCTAAAAAAAAAAAAAAAAAAAAGTTTGGTTTAAATAGATAACTGCACCTCACCCTATATAATCAAACTGAACTGCCTCAATCCAAATCAAGTCTGTTTGCGGGTTGAATCTTTTGTCATAAATTTTGTCTATCAAACACCAATGGAATCCTGCATTCCTATTTATTCCTATTTAACCTGAGGTTACTGGCCTAACGCCACGCCAACAGGAAAAAATGGACCAGGTATTCCAATAAAAGACAAAATATGTTTCCACACTGCAAATAGCTTAGAACTATATAACTCTTCTAGTCCTTAAATTGCCTGCCCAACGCGTTTTATCTAAAAGATTCATCAGGGGCAAATGCAAAATTACTTCTGAGCAGTAACAACTGCTAATCCAACATAATTCAGCAGATATATTTTAGTGTGACCGCACTGATACATCGCCAGTATCAGTGCGGTCACACTAAGGACTAGAAGAGTTATATAGTTCTAAGCTATTTGCAGTGTGGGAACATATTTTGTCTTTTATTGGAATACCTGGTCCATTTTTTTTTTGCGTGGCGTTAGGCCTGTTGGGGTGGCGTTAGGCCAGTAACCTCAGGTTAAATAGGAATGCAGGATTCCATTGGTGTTTGATAGACAAAATTTATGACAAAAGATTCAACCTGCAAACAGACTTGATTTGGATTGAGGCAGTTCAGTCTGATTATATAGGGTGAGGTGCAGTTATCTATTGAAAGAAAACTTTTTTTTTTTTTTTTGCAGGTTTGTTCATGCTCATTCATTTAAGTTATTTGGAGTAATGGACTGCTAGTCCTTATCTTAAATCATGTCAATCTGTAGATCTGTCTAGCTCTACATGATATTAGCGGATTATTTATTTGAGCCCTGTTAGAAAGTGGGTTATTATCTTTGTTAAAGATGAATATTAATAATTAATATTCATCACTCCTGGCTGGCTCGCCATTATGTTAAAGATGAATATTAATAATTAATATTCATCACTCCTGGCTGGCCCGCCATTATGTTAAAGATGAATATTAATAATTAATATTCATCACTCCTGGCTGGCTCGCCATTATGTTAAAGATGAATATTAATAATTAATATTCATCACTCCTGGCTGACTCGCCAATATGTTAAGGAGTGATAATACTAACAATTGCTATTTCCTCCCTTTTGACTTGTTTCACCTTTAGGTATGAGAGATCTGGGTGTTACTACTAATTAATATTCACCGATTTCCCTCCTTTCTCCTTAGGTATATCTACTTATCTGTTTCCTTGACTGGTTTGCATGTCGATAGTTTACCCCACAATATTAATCATAAAATACGTTTATTATTAATATGATGGAACTAGGTTATAGAATAATACAAAACAGTATTAACACAGTGCAATACAATTAGTACAGAACGCCCATTAACAACCTACAGATATCGCTACATACACACCCACACCCTCCACCCACCAACCCCTGGACAATTTACTAACTGACCCTTTCTGTAAGGAACACAGCAGTAGTAATACAGATTAATAAAGGGTGACTGATAGATAGATAGATAGATGGGAGGATATATATATATATATATATATATATATATAGGGAGGGGGAAAGGTATACTTAAGTCTTATTAAGCATGCTCTGGTGGTATATGGAGCTTGTCTAGGTGAAGCTGGTCAATCCATGGGGTCTGGTGAAGAGAGAAGATCAAGAGAGCGAGAAAGGGCTTTTGGCCCATTATATATTGGCCCACAACTCCGCCCACCTAGATGTTGTCACTCCAATCAGGCTCTTGGTATTGTAATATAAGTTTAGATGCAATACTTCTTATGAGTCTTGGGATGGCGCTCTAACACTTAAAATTGATCCGTGGCCTAGGGCTAATGACCTACCTCCCCCATCTGCTCTGGGTCTGATTTAACATCACTATGGTGACCTCATTAGCATATTCCATCTCATTATGTTAAACAAAAGACTTCCTGGCCCATGCGGGATGTCTGTTAGAAAACCGGTTTTGTAGCCTGCAGACAATAGCTCAGAAGTTCTGAATGGACAGCTAGATAAATATATATATATTAATGTCTGTGGTAGCACTTCCCTTTACAATCTTTTAAAATTTACACTAATAAAAGTGACGTTTTAGATATCGGTATCTCTGTTATATGGGTCTGTGAAATTATTTTTGAATGAGGAGATAGTTTATCTTTATTAAGTCAGTGAATTCATTAAAATGTGGAGAGACTAACCTTTGTCAAGATGAATCAGGCGTGGATCAGCCAGGATTTCCATCCACCAATGCCTGATGCATCAGATTAAATCATCCATGCTGCCTCACCCAAACCTTGATAAAAGAGTCTGGTTTCTTCTGGCGACCTGCCTCAGCTACTATTCTGATGCTGCCACCAGCCTGACACCACACATCTGATGCCAAGTGATTCTTCTTACAGCCACCATTGTCAGTGGGTACTGTTTGTGCCACCCACCTCCCAACTCTGTCACATGGCCTCATCTTGCTGCTGCCACCTCCACATTATGTCACCTTGCCACTCTGTGGCCAATTCATGCTGCTGCTACCTCTACATTAGGTCACCTTGCCACTCTGTGGCCTCCTCATGCTGCTGCCACCAGGTCACTGTATGGCCTCCTCCACATTATGTCACGTTGAAACTCTGTGGCCTCCTCATGCTGCTGCCAACTGCACATTATGTCGCCTTGCCACTCTGTGGCCTTTTCATGCTGCTGCCAACACCACATTATGTCGCCTTGTCACTCTGTGGTCTCTTTATGCTGCTGTCACCAGGTCATTCTGTGGCCTATTCATGCTGCTGCCAACTCCACATTATATCACCTTGCCACTCTATGGCCTACTCATGCTGCTGCCAACTCCACATTATGTCGCTTTGCCACTCTGTGGCCTACTTATGCTGCTGCCAACTCCACATTATGTCGCCTTGCCACTCTGTGGCCTACTTATGCTGCTGCCACCTCCATATTATGTCACCTTGCCACTCTGTGTCCTCCTCATACTCCTGCCAACTCCACATTATGTTGCCTTGCCACTCTGTGGCCTACTTATGCTGCTGCCACCTGCACATTATGTCGCCTTGCCACTCTGTGGCATCCACATGCTGCTGCGAACTCCACATTATGTCGTCTTGCCACACTTTGGCCTCCTCATGCTGCTGCCACCTCCACATTATGTCGCTTTACCACTTTGTGTCCTCCTCATGCTGCTGTCAACTACACATTATGTTGCCTTGCCACTCTGTGGCCTCCTCATGCTCCTGCCAACTCCACATTATGTCGCCTTGCCACTCTGTGAGCTACTCATGCTGCTGCCACCTCAACATTATGTCGCCTTGCCACGTTGTGGCCTACTTATGCTGCTGCTACCTGCACATTATGTCGCCTTGCCACTCTTTGACTTACTCATGCTGCTGCCAACTCCATATTATGTTGCCTGGCAACTCTGTGGTATCCTCATCCTGCTGCCAACTCCACATTATGTCGTCTTGCCACTCTTTGGCCTCTTCATGCTGCTGTCAACTACACATTATGTTGCCTTGCTACTCTGTGGCCTCCTCTTGCTGCTACCAACTCCACATTATGTCACCTTGCCAATCAGTGACCTATTCATGCTGCTGCTACCGGGTCACTCTATGGCCTCCTCATGTTGCTGCCAACTCCACATTATGTCGCCTTGCCACTCTGTGGCCTACTTATGCTGCTGCCAACTCCATATTATGTCGCCTTGCCATTCTGTGACCTACTTATACTGCTACTAACTCCACATTATGTCACCTTGCCACTCTGTGGCATCCTCATGCTGCTGCCATGTCCACATTATGTTGCTTTACCACTCTGTGTCCTCCTCATGCTACTGTCATCTACAAATTATGTCACCTTGCCACTCTGTGAGCTACTCATGGTGCTGCCAACTCCACATTATATCGCCTTGCTACTCTGTGGCCTACACATGCTGCTGCTACCGGGTCACTCTATGGCCTCCTCATGCTGCTGCTAACTCTACATTATGTCACCTTGCCACTCTGTGGCCTCCTCATGCTGCTGCTAACTCTACATTATGTCCCCTTGCCACTCTGTGGCCTCCTCATGCTGCTTCTAACTCCACATTATGTCTCCTTGCCACTCTCTGGCCTACTCATGCTGCTGCCAACTTCTCATGCTGCTGCCACCTCCAAATTATGTCATACTTACCACTTTGTGGCCTCCTCATGCTGCTGCTACCTCCACATTATGTCGCCTTGCCACTCTGTGTCCTCCTTATACTGCTGCTAACTCTACATTATGTCACCTTGCCACTCTGTGAGTTACTCATGGTGCTGCCAACTCCACATAATATCGCCTTGCCACTCTGTGGCCTACACAGGCTGCTGCTACCAGGTCACTCTATGGCCTCCTCATGTTGCTTCCAACTCCACATTATGTCGCCTTGCCACTCTGTGGCCTCCTCATGCTGCTTCTAACTCTACATTATGTCACCTTGCCACTCCCTGGCCTACTTATGCTGCTGCCAACTTCTCATGCTGCTGCCACCTCCACATTATGTCATCTTGCCACTCTGTGGCCTCCTCATGCTGCTGCTAACTCTACATTATGTCTCCTTGCCACTCTGTGGCCTACTCATGCTGCTACCAACTGAACATTATGTCGCTTGGCCACTCTGTGGCCTTTTTGTGCTGCTGCCACCTCCACATTATGTCGCCTTCCCACTCTGTGGCCTCATTATGCTGCTGCCACCGGGTCACTCTGTGGCCTACTCATGCTGCTGCCAACTCCACATTATATCACCTTGCTACTCTGTGGCCTCCTCATGCTTCTGCCACCTCCACATTATGTCACTTTACCACTCTGTGTCCTCCTCAAGCTGCTGTCAACTACACATTATGTTGCCTTGCCACTCTGTGGCCTCGTAATGCTGCTGCTACCTCCGCATTATGCCGCCTTGCCACTCTGTGGCCTCCTCATGCTCCTGCCAACTCCACATTATGCCGCCTTGCCACTCTGTGAGCTACTCATGCTGCTGCCACCTCAACATTATGTCGCCTTGCCACTCTGTGGCCTACTTATGCTGCTGCTACCTGCACATTATGTCGCCTTGCCACTCTTTGACTTACTCATGCTGCTGCCAACTCCATATTATGTTGCCTTGCAACTCTGTGGTATCCTCATCCTGCTGCCAACTCCACATTATGTCGTCTTGCCACTCTTTGGCCTCTTCATGCTGCTGTCAACTACACATTATGTTGCCTTGCTACTCTGTGGCCTCCTCTTGCTGCTACCAACTCCACATTATGTCACCTTGCCAATCAGTGACCTATTCATGCTGCTGCTACCGGGTCACTCTATGGCCTCCTCATGTTGCTGCCAACTCCACATTATGTCGCCTTGACACTCTGTGGCCTACTTATACTGCTGCCAACTCCATATTATGTCGCCTTGCCATTCTGTGACCTACTTATACTGCTACTAACTCCACATTATGTCACCTTGCCACTCTGTGGCATCCTCATGCTGCTGCCATGTCCACATTATGTTGCTTTACCACTCTGTGTCCTCCTCATGCTGCTGTCATCTACAAATTATGTCACCATGCCACTCTGTGAGCTACTCATGGTGCTGCCAACTCCACATTATATCGCCTTGCTACTCTGTGGCCTACACATGCTGCTGCTACCGGGTCACTCTATGGCCTCCTCATGCTGCTGCTAACTCTACATTATGTCGCCTTGCCACTCTGTGGCCTCCTCATGCTGCTGCTAACTCTACATTATGTCGCCTTGCCACTCTGTGGCCTCCTCATGCTGCTTCTAACTCCACATTATGTCGCCTTGCCACTCTCTGGCCTACTCATGCTGCTGCCAACTTCTCATGCTGCTGCCACCTCCAAATTATGTCATCTTGCCACTTTGTGGCCTCCTCATGCTGCTGCTAACTCTACATTATGTCGCCTTGCCACTCTGTGACTTACTCATGCTGCTGCTACCTCCACATTATGTCGCCTTGCCACTCTGTGTCCTCCTTATACTGCTGCTAACTCTACATTATGTCGTCTTGCCACTCTGTGAGTTACTCATGCTGCTGCCAACTCCATATTATGTTGCCTTGCAACTCTGTGGTATCCTCATCCTGCTGCCAAATCCACATTATGTCTTGCCACTCTTTGGCCTCTTCATGCTGCTGTCAACTACACATTATGTTGCCTTGCTACTCTGTGGCCTCCTCATGCTGCTACCAACTCCACATTATGTCACCTTGCCAATCAGTGGCCTACTCATGCTGCTGCTACCGGGTCACTCTATGGCCTCCTCATGGCCTCCTTTTAAAGTGTCCAGTGGTGTCATTCTTACTTAATCATGACAGATTGATCTCCAGCCCTGTCCTCATCAACACCCACACCTGTGTTAATGGAGCAATCACTGAAACGATGTTAGGTGGTCCTTTTAAGGCAGGGCTGCAATGATGTTGAAATGTGTTTTGGGGGATAAAGTTCATTTTCTAGGCAAATATTGACTTTGCAAGTAATTGCTGTTAAGCTGATCACTCTTTATAACATTCTGGAGTATATGCAAATTGCCATTAGAAAAACTGAAGCAGTAGACTTTGTAAAAATTAATATTTGTATCATTCTCAAAACTTTTGGCCATGACTGTAGACACCTCTATTATATAGTGGAGGGGAACCTGTTACTGACATGTAGATACCTGGATTATACAGTGGAGCGGATCCTGTTACATGTAGACGCCACTGTTATACAGTGAATGGGATCATATTACTGACATGAAGACACATGTATTATACAATTTATGGGATCCTGTTACTGACATATAGACGCCTGTATTATATTGAGGACAGGATGCTGTTACTGAGATGTAGACGCCTTTATCATACAGTGGATGGAATCCTGTTACTGATACCTGTATTATAGAGTTGAGGGGATCCTGTTATTTAACATGTAGATAGCTGTATTATACAGTGAATGGGATCCTGTTACTGACATGTAGACACCTATATTATGCAGTGCATCGGATCCTGTTACTGACATGTAGATATCTGTATTATACAGTGCATGGGTTCCTGTTACTCACATGCAGGCACCTGTATTATATTTAAGACAAGATCCTGTTACTGAAATGTAGACGCCTTTATCATAAAGTGGATGGAATCCTGTTACTGACATGTAGACAACTGTATTATACAGCGTATAGGATCCTGTTAATGACATGTAGACAACTGTATTATACAGTGTATAGGATCTTGTTACTGACATGTAGACACCTGTATTATACAGTGGACAGGATCCTGTTACTGACATGTAGACACCTGCATTATACAGTGGATGGGATCCTGTTACTGACATGTACACACCTATATTATACAGTGGACAGGATCCTATTACTGACATGTAGACACCTGCATTATACAGTGGAAAGGATCCTGTTACTGACATCTCTTGTGTTTTTCTGGTTAGGATATTATTAGTCATCCACTTCACTGTATTAAAAGGGTACAACAAGGGACATTTGTTCATACTATGATTGGACTTACAGAAGAGAGCGCTGCGGCCTGTCTGTCACACGAGACTTCCTCATTCTACGATAGATCTAAAGGAGAGTCACACAACAGTCTGTCATCTACAATGAGGGGATCTGTAATACTAGGTAAGGGTCATATTCACACCATGCATTATGTATACATCAGGGATAAGGACCAGGTGACTGATCTGCCATTAGCTATGTATCTGTAATAGAAATAATAAGGCGTCCTAAGTACAAGATAGCCTGCAATGTTAGTATGGTGCTCGCTGTATTGGATTGGCACCGCTGTGCCCAAGTATACACTTGAAATATTTTACCTGTTTAAAATCCTGGAGGTTAGAAGATTGTGCAGGAAGTGTAATAGTGTGTAACATTGTGTGATACTGAGTAATATTGTGTAACGGGGATTGTGTGATACTGAGTAATATTGGGTAACATTGTGTGATACTGAGTAATATTGTGTAACATTGTGTGATACTGAGTAATATTGTGTAACATTGTGTGATACTGAGTAATATTGTGTAACATTGTGTGATACTGAGTAATATTGTGTAAGCAATGAGTGATACTGAGTAATATTGGGTAACATTGTGTGATACTGTGTAACATTAGGTAACATTGTGTGATACTGTGTAATATTGTGTGATACTATGTAATATTGGGTAACATTGTGTGATACTGATTAATATTGGGTAACATTGTGTGATACTGAGTAATATTGTGTAACATTGAGTGATACTGAGTAATATTGTGTAATATTGTGTGATACTGTGTAATACTGTGTAATATTGTGTAGCATTGTGTGATACTGTGTAATAGTGTGTAACATTGTGTGATACTGAGTAATATTGTGTAACATTGTGTGATACTGAGTAATATTGTGTAACATTGTGTGATACTGAGTAATATTGTGTAACATTGTGTGATACTGAGTAATATTGTGTAACATTGTGTGATACTGAGTAATATTGTGTAACATTGAGTGATACTGAGTAATATTGTGTAACATTGAGTGATACTGAGTTATATTGTGTAACATTCAGTGATACTGAGTAATATTGTGTAACATTGTGTGATACTGAGTAATATTGTGTAACATAGTGTGACTGTGTAATATTGTGTAACATTGAGTGATACTGTGTAATATTGTGTAACATTGTGTGACACTGTGTAATATTGTGTAACATTGAGTGATACTGTGTAATATTGTGTAACATTGAGTGATACTGTGTATTATTGTGTAACATTGTGTGATACTATGTAATAGTGTGTGACTGTGTGATACTGTTTTATATTGGGTAACATTGTGTGATACTGAGTAATATTGTGTAAGCATTGAGTGATACTGAGTAATATTGGGTAACATTGTGTGATACTGCTTTATATTGGGTAACATTGTGTGATACTGAGTTATATTGTGTAACATTCAGTGATACTGAGTAATATTGTGTAACATTGACTGATACTGAGTAATATTGTGTAACATTATGTGACACTGTGTAATATTGTGTAACATTGAGTGATACTGTGTAATATTGTGTAACATTGCGTGACTGTGTAATATTGTGTAACATTGAGTGATACTGTGTAATATTGTGTAACATTGAGTGATACTGTGTAATATTGTGTAACATTGTGTGATACTATGTAATAGTGTGTGACATTGTGTGATACTGTTTTATATTGGGTAACATTGTGTGATACTGAGTAATATTGTGTAAGCATTGAGTGATACTGAGTAATATTGGGTAACATTGTGTGATACTGTGTAACATTAGGTAACATTGTGTGATACTGTGTAATTGTCATGTCCCAGGACTTGGTTTAATTCACTGACATGTATCTGTGATACTGTTTGTCTTTGTAGTTTGTCCCTTTTCTCTCTCTGTATCCTTAGCTGTGATGCTGTAGCTCCTCCTCTCTGTCTCTCAGTTTAGTTTCACTTCTTTGTAAGCAACATGTCTGCTCAGCTCCTGGTATTTCATCATTTTTCACCTACTGCTGTATGAGGTTTTACAAGATTTACTTGGATTAAAGCATCTGGAATCTTATCTACGCCTCCTCAGTTGAGTTGAACACTATCTGATAGATATCTTGGTGTAAATTGCTGGTTAGCATAGAGACTACAGGACACTCTCACAACCTCACACTTGCAGCCAAGCTATTGAGTCAGAACAGTGAAAAATGATGCATAAAGACTGCCAGATACGGCTGTAAGACAGTTCACCAACTTCTGACATACAGTCAGTCACAGCAAGTTACCTGAAGCCAGAAGGAATCAGCATTGTGTAAGTTGCATCTGCAGCTCAGACTCCCTCAGCATAAGAAGATTCTAGCAAGCAGCCATCTTACTCCAGCAAAGTTATATTTATCCTGTTTGTGTTGCATCATGGCTGAAGGGCACCCTGAAGCACAAGGTAGCATGGACCTCAGTCTGCAGCCCAGTGAGAAGGCTAGACGCTCAATTAAACAGGTTAGAGACAATCTAGAAGGTTTAAAGCATGAACTTTCCTGTGAACTCTCAAAATGGTGGCAGGAAATACAGACTAAGATATCTGCCATGTGCTTGCCTGCATACCATATATCACCACTAGAGGGAGCTCTGCGACAGCTTTGTTCTATGCATGGACATTATAAAATGAAAGCTGAGGAGTATGAAAGCATATTGAGGAAACTTCATACAGACGATTCCTTAGTTGAATTGCAAAGCTTCCAGCATCTCAATTCAGAACGAGACAGCTTAGTACATGAAACTAAGTTAAGGACAGAGGCAAGAATTGCGCAACTGCAGGAAATGGCATCCCATGTTTCTGAGTCTACCAAGCGTTCAAAGCGTACATCTAAGTCACGTTCCTCAAAATCTTCCACACTCAGTGAGCAACTTATAAAAGCACGTGCAGAGGCGGAAGCTACTAAGATACAGGCAGCCTTTGCACAACAGAAAGCAGAAATGGAAGCTAAGGTAGCTCAACAGAAAGCAGTGATGGAAGCTAAGGTAGCTCAACAGAAAGCAGCGATGGAAGCTAAGGCAGCTCAACAGAAAGCAGAAATGGAAGCTAATGCAGCAGCAATGGAAGCTAATGCAGCTCAAAAAAGGGCAGAACTAGAAGCTCTAGAGAAACAGTATGAGCATGCTGCAGCCATGGCAAGGTTAAGCATTTTAGAACAAGCCATCAGTGGAAGTGAAAGAGACAGCACCAGTTTGTGTGATGTGGAAGCAGAGGATCCCCTCAAGCACACAAGAGACTATGTACTAAGCCAAAGCAGTGAATCCCTATTTGCCACAAATGTTCCTGTCAGGGACAACATTTCTCCAGAGCAACAGGGCACAGTATCTTCTGCAGCACACCGCATTCAAGGTCAGTACAATGCCCTGCCTGTCCAGCATCCAGTTTCTTCTTCCTTCATGGATTCCCAAAGCCTTACACCTCAGCAAATGCAATATACTGATACTCAGGTAAACACCAATGTGACACCATACTACCAGACTGCAAACAACCGTCCAGTCTCACATCCATATGTGGCTAAACCTATGGACTTTAAGCTAGCTCCTAGGCTGAATGCCTACGCAGCCCCTACACTACCTACCTCTGTTAACCAGAACCCCACTAACAACATAATCACCGCTACTCAGCCAGCAACTCAATATTTAAAGTCAGAGAGAACAGACATGTCAGAGTTTGCAAGGTACATGGTTCGCCGTGAGCTTACTAAGACTGGACTCACAAGGTTCGATGACCAACCTGAGAACTACAGAGGCTGGAAATGTGCCTTCAAAACTGCAATTAGTGACCTTGGCATTACTGCAGCTGAAGAATTAGATTTGCTTATCCGGTGGCTTGGCCCACAGTCCACAGAACGTGCTAAAAGACTCAGATCCGTCCACATTTACAACCCCATAGCAGGCCTTACCGCTGCTTGGGAAAGACTGGAGAAAACCTATGGCAGTCCTGAAGCAATAGAGAATGCTCTGTTCAAACGGTTGCAAGGGTTTCCAAAGATATCTGGTAAGGATCATCAGAAATTTCAAGAACTTAGTGACCTACTCATGGAGCTCCTACTGGCTAAGGCGGACACTCTCCTACCGGGCCTCAGTTACCTGGACACTGCTCGTGGGGTAAACCCGATAGTCACCAAGTTGCCATATAATATTCAAGAAAGGTGGACCACAGTTGGGTCAAGATACAAAACTGAGAATAGAGTCTCCTTTCCTCCATTTTCCTACTTCTGTGAGTTTATCAAGAACATTGCAGAATCCAAGAATGACCCAAGCTTTTCCTATGGGGATCCCAGTGTTCCTGGTTCACCTCCTATTAAGTATGACAGCTCACATTCTAACTACAGAAACCGCAGAGGCCCAGTTTCGGTGAAAAAGACTGATATTCTTCCTATACCTACATCAGCACCAGAAGAAAGCAGTTGCAACAGCAACCAAGACGAAAAGGTAGAAAATCCTAACCGTCTGTGTCCTATTCACAAGAAGCCTCATCCCCTCAAGAAGTGTATTGGCTTCAGGAGGAAACCAATCCAGGAACGTAAAGAGCTTCTAAAGAAACTAGGGATATGTTTCAAATGTTGTGCCTCTACTGAACATGTTGCTAGAGACTGTAAAATTGCTATTAAGTGTATAGAGTGTGGCAGTGAGGACCATGTACAGGCTCTTCATCCATCCCAGCCTAGTGCCACACCGCCTAGAGGTTCCCCTTCCCCAACTAAGCATGGCGGGGAGAACACAGATCAAGCAGCAAATACTACCACAGTATCTTCCTCATGTACAGAAGTCTGCGGAGAAGACCTTTGTGACAAGTCCTGTGCAAGGATATGCCTAGTCAATATATACCCCAAGGGCCAACCAGAAAGGGCTCTGAGGGTGTACGCCATTTTGGACGACCAGAGCAACCACTCACTTGCAAGGTCAGAACTCTTTGATCTGTTTAACTTAAAGGGTGATACTTATCCGTATACCTTGGGTACTTGTAGTGGCATATCAGAGGTTTCTGGAAGAAGGGCCAGTGGTCTCGTAATAGCTTCTCTCAAGGGCAATCTGGAGATACCTTTGCCCACACTTGTTGAGTGCAACCAGATACCATCAAACAGAGAAGAGATACCCACACCAGAGGCGGCTTTCCAGCACCCTCATCTAAGGGCTATAGCCAGTGAAATACCATCCCTTGACAAAAATGCAGACATTCTAGTTCTGCTAGGTAGAGACATTCTCAGACTGCACAAAATACGCCAGCAAATTAATGGACCACATGATGCACCATTTGCCCAGCGCCTCGATCTAGGATGGGTAATCATTGGCAACGTCTGCATAGGTAGGATGAAAAGGCCCACCAATATTTCTTCATTTAAGACGCATATGTTACCAAATGGTCGCAGCACTTGTTTTCAGCCATGTCCACAAAACTACCAAACAATCTGAAGCAAGCAGTTTCTAGATTTTCCTCTTTAAAACGTACCCTCATGAGGAAACCAGAGATGGAGAAACACTTTGTAGGTTTCATGCAGAAGGTATTTGAGAGAGATCATGCAGAACCTGCACCTCCACTAAAGGAAGGAGAAGAATGCTGGTACCTTCCATCATTTGGCGTGTATCACCCTCGCAAACCTGACCAAATCAGGGTCGTGTTCGATTCTAGTGCTCAGTATGAAGACGTCTCTCTCAACAACCTGCTCCTCACTCGTCCTAACCTAAACAACAGCCTCATAGGAGTCTTAATCCGTTTCAGACAGGAACCAGTTGCAGTGATGGCCGACATCCAACAGATGTTTCATTGCTTCATTGTTAAGGATGATGACAGAAACTATCTCAGGTTCCTATGGCATAAGGACAATGATGTCAACAATGAAGTCATAGATTACCGGATTAAGGTACATGTCTTTGGCAATAGCCCATCTCCTGCAGTAGCGATCTATGGACTGAGAAGGACCGCCCATGAAGGTGAGAAAGAGTATGGCTCTGATGCTCGTCAGTTTGTTGAGAGGAACTTCTATGTTGATGATGGTCTTAAATCCTTACCTGCAAGTGAAGAAGTGATCGATCTCCTCTCTAGAACACAGGAAATGCTGTCTGTAGCTAACCTCAGACTTCACAAGATCATCTCCAACAATATGGAGGTAATGAAGGCATTTCCCTCTGATGATCATGCAATCAACTTGAAGGATCTTGATCTCAGTTCTGATGCTCCTCCTATGCAACGCAGCCTAGGATTGCTATGGAACACTGAACAAGACACGTTCACATTCCAAGTGTCTTCTTGTGACAAACCTTTCACCAAACGAGGAGTTTTATCTGTTGTGAACAGCATTTATGATCCTCTTGGTTTCATTGCTCCCATCACCATTCAAGGCAAGCTACTACTAAGACAGCTTACCACTGAGAACATGGACTGGGACACTCCACTGCCTGCTGAGAAACAACTGAGGTCTGACTGTGGCACTAACTTCGTTGGAGCCTGCAAAGAACTGCAGTTAGACAACTACTTATCCAACAATGGGTGCACTTGGACGTTTAACCCTCCACATTCATCCCATATGGGAGGTTCCTGGGAACGTATGATTGGGATCACACGCAGAATCCTTGACTCTATGTTGATGGACCACAAGTCGACACTGCTTACCCATGAGACGTTAATAACCTTTCTTGCTGAAGTGTCTGCGATAATCAATGCAAGGCCACTTGTCCCAGTATCTTCAGACCCTGAATCTCCAATTATCTTAACCCCAGCAACGCTTCTTACTCAGAAAATTGGTACTGCTGCTACCTCTCCACGTACCTTAGATCACAGTGACATTTACAGACGCCAATGGAAACAAGTTCAACACCTGTCCAATGTGTTCTGGCACCGCTGGAAAACAGAGTACCTCCACATGCTACAGAGCCGTCACAAATGGCAGACCTCAAAACCTAATCTCCAGGTGGGTGACCTCGTCCTTCTAAGGGATAAAGAAGTCCATCGGAATGAATGGCCTATGGGTCTCATCACTAAAGTTGTCCCTAGTGATGATGGGAAGACTCGGAAAGTGGAAATCAAGGTAACCAAGGGAGGCTCAGTGCGAGTTTTATTCCGCCCAATTAATGAACTGGTGCTTCTTCTTCCAAGAGGAGACGTCACATAAAAGAAGATAAGGACACCATTCACAGCTCATGGCGGGGAGCTTCCTTCCATGAACTAAAACCGTGTTCTTGTGGATTACAGTGTGGGTCGGTGGAGGTGTTGGCAAATTGCGGCTTCCCGACCTGAAGATTGGTTTATTTGGACTAACTGTTGATTATTGTTTGTTGTGCATGTTTCTTTTTTGTTTTTCAGGTTTGAAGAGGACTTTATGGACATCTCAGGACATTTAATGTTTGTTTTCATTGAAATCTAAAGATTTCAGGCGGGGAGTGTCATGTCCCAGGACTTGGTTTAATTCACTGACATGTATCTGTGATACTGTTTGTCTTTGTAGTTTGTCCCTTTTCTCTCTCTGTATCCCTAGCTGTGATGCTGTAGCTCCTCCTCTCTCTTTCTCTCAGTTTAGTTTCACTTCTTTGTAAGCAACATGTCTGCTCAGCTCCTGGTATTTCATCATTTTTCACCTACTGCTGTATGAGGTTTTACAAGATTTACCTGGATTAAAGCATCTGGAATCTTATCTACGCCTCCTCAGTTGAGTTGAACACTATCTGATAGATATCTTGGTGTAAATTGCTGGTTAGCATAGAGACTACAGGACACTCTCACAACCTCACACTTGCAGCCAAGCTATTGAGTCAGAACAGTAATATTGTGTGATACTATGTAATATTGGGTAACATTGTGTGATACTGATTAATATTGGGTAACATTGTGTGATACTGAGTAATATTGGTAATATTGTGTGATACTGTGTAATACTGTGTATTTTGTGAGCATTGTGTGATACTGTGTAATAGTGTGAACATTGTGTGACTAGAATAGTGGGCGGGCGTTTTTGGGTAGAACTGTGTGATACTGAGTAATAGTGTGTAATATTGTGTGATACTGTGTAATTGTGTGTGGCATTGTGTGATACTGTGTAATAGTGGGTAACATTGTGTGATACTATGTAATAGTGTGTGACATTGTGTGATACTGAGTAATATTGGGTAACATTGTGTGATACTATGTAAAAGTGTGTGACATTGTGTGATACTGTGTAATATTGGGTGACATTGTGTGATACTGAGTAATATTGGGTAACATTGTGTGATACTGAGTAATATTGGGTAACATTGTGTGATACTGAGTAATATTGGGGTGGGTGTGACTAGAACAGTGTGTGACATTGTGTGATACTGAGTAATATTGTGTAACATTGTGTGATACTGAGTAATATTGGGTAACATTGTGTGATACTTTGTTGTGTGTAACATTGTGTGATACTGTGTAACATTAGGTAACATTGTGTGATACTGTGTAACATTGTGTGATAGTGTGTAACATTAGGAAGATTGTGTGATACTGTGTAACAGTGTGTGAGGTGTGTGGTGTGTACATTGTGATACTGTGTAACACTGTGTGATACTGTGTGATACTGTGTAACATTGGGTAACATTGTGTGATACTGTGATACTGTGTGATACTATGGTGTAATAGTGTGTGCATTGTGTGATACTGAGTAATATTGGGTAACATTGTGTGATACTATGTAATAATTGTGTGTATTTGTGTGTAACATTGTGTGATACTGTGTAACATTAGGTAACATTGTGTGATACTGTGTAACATTGTGTGATACTGTGTAACATTAGGTAAGATTGTGTGATACTGTGTAACATTGTGTGATACTGTGTAACATTAGGTAAGATTGTGTGATACTGTGTAATAGTGTGTAACATTGTATGATACTGTGTAACACTGTGTGATACTGTGTGATACTGTGTAACATTAGGTAACATTGTGTGATACTGTGTAATACTGTGTGATACTATGGTATGTAATAGTGTGTGACATTGTGTGATACTGTGTAATATTGGGTAACATTGTGTGATACTATGTAATATTGGGCAACATTGTGTGATACTATGTAATAGTGTGTAACATTGTGTCATACTGAGTAATATTGGGCAACATTGTATGATACTGTGTAACATTGTGTGATACTGTGTAACATTGTGTGATACTGTGTAACATTAGGTAACATTGTGTGATACTGTGTAATATTGTGTAACATTGTGTCCAGTGCTGATGCTGGTGCCCCCTGTCCGCTATTATGGATGGAGGACTGAAGGGCTGATAGTGGCTGACAGTACATGCCACTAATTGTCCGTGTACAGGTTCGGCTGTCTCATCTATTAGCGTTAGTGGATGTTACTATTACATACAGTCATTAAGTGAGAGCTCAGGTATCTGCACAGGTAACCTCTATCAGGTGTGGGATGTCTACATAGGGGATCACACCAGGAGAAGAGTATGGAAAGTCAGTGAGGTAACCAGACAGTCCAGGAACAGACAGTGAAGTGTCTGCAGAGCCAAGTTCATAACTGTGTATAGCAGAGCTGAGCCTGGAATGGTCTACAAGAAAGCAGAGCTTGTTATTGTGTAGAGAGGAGTGCGAAACAGATGCTGGACAATGAAGTACAAGAGCACAGGCAACAAGGAATATGGTGACAACACAGGAGCAGCAGATACAGACATAATCTCAGGACTGTCTTTTTAGTTCTCCTTAGCCTCATGATGAATGTAACCAGTGGAAAGAGGAGTACGAAGCTAATCAGCTATTACCACTATTACCAATACTATTACCACTACTACTATTACTACTACTACACACCCCCATTACTACTACCACTACTATTACTACTACTACACACCCCCACTTCTACTACCACCACCCCTAGTACTACTATTACTACCACTACACCCCACCCCACCACTACTACAAACCCCCACTACTACTACCACCACCCCTAGTACTACTATTACTACCACTACACCCCACCCCACCACAACTACAAACCCCCACTACTAATACCACCACCCCTAGTACTACTATTACTACCACTACACCCCACCACTACCACTATAAACCCCCACTACTACTACTATTACTAGTACAGCCCTACTACTACTACACACCCCCACTACTACTACCACCACCACTAGTACTACTATTACTACCACTACACCCCACCACTACCACTACAAACCCCCACTACTACTACTATTACTAGTACAGCCCTACTACTACTACACACCCCCACTACTACTACCACCACCCCTAGTACTACTATTACTACCACTACACCCCACCCCACCACTACTACAAACCCCCACTACTACTACCACCACCCCTAGTACTACTATTACTACCACTACACCCCACCACTACCACTATAAACCCCCACTACTACTATTACTAGTACAGCCCTACTACTACAACCCCCACTACTACCACCACTAGTACTAGTACTACTATTACTACCACTACACCCCACCACTACCACTACAAACCCCCACTACTACTACTAGTACAGCCCTACTACTACTACACCCCACCACTACTACTACAAACCCCCACTACTACTACCACCACTACTACTATTACTACTACTACAAACCCCCACTACTACGACCACCACCACTAGTACTACTATTACTACCACTACACCCCCCCACTACTACTACCACCACCACTACTATTACTACTACTACAAACCCCCACTACTACTACCACCACCCCTAGTACTACTATTACTACCACTACACCCCACCACTACCACTATAAACCCCCACTACTACTACTATTACAGCCCTACTACTACTACACACCCCCACTACTACTACCACCACCACTAGTACTACTATTACTACCACTACACCCCACCACTACCACTACAAACCCCCACTACTACTACTATTACTAGTACAGCCCTACTACTACTACACACCCCCACTACTACTACCACCACCACTAGTACTACTATTACTACCACTACACCCCACCACTACCACTACAAACCCCCACTACTACTACTATTACTAGTACAGCCCTACTACTACTACACCCCACCACTACTACTACAAACCCCCACTACTACTACCACCACTACTACTATTACTACTACTACAAACCCCCACTACTACGACCACCACCACTAGTACTACTATTACTACCACTACACCCCCACTACTACTACTACCACCACCACTACTATTACTACTACTACAAACCCCCACTACTACTACCACCACCCCTAGTACTACTATTACTACCACTACACCCCACCACTACCACTATACAACCCCCACTACTACTACTATTACTAGTACAGCCCTACTACTACTACACACCCCCACTACTACTACCACCACCACTAGTACTACTATTACTACCACTACACCCCACCACTACCACTACAAACCCCCACTACTACTACTATTACTAGTACAGCCCTACTACTACTACACACCCCCACTACTACTACCACCACCACTAGTACTACTATTACTACCACTACACCCCACCACTACCACTACAAACCCCCACTACTACTACTAGTACAGCCCTACTACTACTACACCCCACCACTACTACTACAAACCCCCACTACTACTACCACCACTACTACTATTACTACTACTACAAACCCCCACTACTACGACCACCACCACTAGTACTACTATTACTACCACTACACCCCCCACTACTACTACCACCACCACTACTATTACTACTACTACAAACCCCCACTACTACTACCACCACCCCTAGTACTACTATTACTACCACTACACCCCACCACTACCACTATAAACCCCCACTACTACTACTATTACTAGTACAGCCCTACTACTACTACACATCCCCACTACTACTACCACCACCACTAGTACTACTATTACTACCACTACACCCCACCACTACCACTACAAACCCCCACTACTACTACTATTACTAGTACAGCCCTACTACTACTACACACCCCCACTACTACTACCACCACCCCTAGTACTACTATTACTACCACTACACCCCACCCCACCACTACTACAAACCCCCACTACTACTACCACCACCCCTAGTACTACTATTACTACCACTACACCCCACCACTACCACTATAAACCCCCACTACTACTACTAGTACAGCCCTACTACTACTACACAGCCCCACTACTACTACCACCACCACTAGTACTACTATTACTACCACTACACCCCACCACTACCACTACAAACCCCCACTACTACTACTATTACTAGTACAGCCCTACTACTACTACACCCCACCACTACTACTACAAACCCCCACTACTACTACCACCACTACTACTATTACTACTACTACAAACCCCCACTACTACGACCACCACCACTAGTACTACTATTACTACCACTACACCCCCCACACTACTACTACCACCACCACTACTATTACTACTACTACAAACCCCCACTACTACTACCACCACCCCTAGTACTACTATTACTACCACTACACCCCACCACTACCACTATAAACCCCCACTACTACTACTATTACTAGTACAGCCCTACTACTACTACACCCCCCCACTACTACTACCTCCACCACTAGTACTACTATTACTACCACTACACCCCACCACTACCACTACAAACCCCCACTACTACTACTATTACTAGTACAGCCCTACTACTACTACACCCCACCACTACTACTACAAACCCCCACTACTACTACCACCACTACTACTACCACCACTACTACTATTACTACTACTACAAACCCCACCTACTACGACCACCACTAGTACTACTATTACTACCACTACACCCCCCACTACTACTACCACCACCACTACTATTACTACTACTACAAACCCCCACTACTACTACCACCACCCCTAGTACTACTATTACTACCACTACACCCCACCACTACCACTATAAACCCCCACTACTACTACTATTACTAGTACAGCCCTACTACTACTACACCCCCCCACTACTACTACCACCACCACTAGTACTACTATTACTACCACTACACCCCACCACTACCACTACAAACCCCCACTACTACTACTATTACTAGTACAGCCCTACTACTACTACACACCCCCACTACTACTACCACCACCCCTAGTACTACTATTACTACCACTACACCCCACCCCACCACTACTACAAACCCCCACTACTACTACCACCACCCCTAGTACTACTATTACTACCACTACACCCCACCACTACAAACCCCCACTACTACTACTATTACTAGTACAGCCCTACTACTACTACACCCCACACTACTACTACATACCCCCACTACTACTACCACCACTACTACTATTACTACTACTACAAACCCCCACTACTACGACCACCACCACTAGTACTACTATTACTACCACTACACCCCCCCACTACTACTACCACCACCACTATTACTACTACTACACACCCCCACTACTACCACCATCTCTACTATTACTACTACTACACACCCCACTACTACCACCACCACCACTAGTACTATCATTACTACACCCCCCCCCACTACTACTCTACTACTACTACACACCCCCACTACTACCACCACCACTAGTACTACTATTACTACCACTACACCCCACCCCCCCCCTACTACAAACCCCCACTACTACCACCACCACCCTAGTACTACTATTACTACCACTACACCCCACCACTACATCCCCACTACTACCACCACACTATTACTACTACTACTACACACCCCCATACTACCACCACCACCACTAGTACTACTATTACTACCACTACACCCCACCACTACCACCACAAACCCCCACTACTACTACTATTACAGCCCTACTACTACTACACACCCCCACTACTACCACCACCCCTAGTACTACTATTACTACCACTACACCCCACCCACCACTACTACAAACCCCCACTACTACTACCACCACCCCTAGTACTACTATTACTACCACTACACCCCACCACTACCACTATAAACCCCACTACTACTACTATTACTAGTACAGCCCTACTACTACTACACACCCCCACTACTACTACCACCACCACTGGTACTACTATTACTACCACTACACCCCACCACTACCACTACAAACCCCTACTACTACTATTACTAGTACAGCCCTACTACTACTACACACCCCCACTACTACTACCACCACCCCTAGTACTACTATTACTACCACTACACCCCACCCCACCCCATCACTACTACAAACCCCCACTACTACTACCACCACCCCTAGTACTATTACTACCACTACACCCCACCACTATAAACCCCCACTACTACTACTATTACTAGTACAGCCCTACTACTACTACACACCCCCACTACTACTACCACCACTAGTACTACTATTACTACCACTACACCCCACCACTACCACTACAAACCCCCACTACTACTATTACTAGTACAGCCCTACTACTACTACACCCCACCACTACTACTACAAACCCCCACTACTACTACCACCACTACTACTATTACTACTACTACAAACCCCCACTACTACGACCACCACCACTAGTACTACTATTACTACCACTACACCCCCCACTACTACTACCACCACCACTACTATTACTACTACTACACACCCCCACTACTACCACCATCTCTACTATTACTACTACTACACACCCCACTACTACCACCACCACCACTAGACTACTATTACTACTACTACACCCCCCACTACTACCACCACCACTACTATTACTACTACTACACACCCCCACTACTACCACCACCACTAGTACTACTATTACTACCACTACACCCCACCCCACCACTACTACAAACCCCCACTACTACTACCACCACCCCTAGTACTACTATTACTAGCACTACACCCCACCACTACCACTATAAACCCCCACTACTACTACTATTACTACACCCCCACTACTACCACCACCACTACTATTACTACTACTACACACCCCACTACTACCACCACCACCACTACACACCCCCACTACTACCACCACCACCACTAGTACTACTATTACTACTACTACACACCCCCACTACTACTACCACCACCCTAGTACTATTACTACTACTACACCCCCACCACTACTACTACCACCCCCACTACTACCATTACTACTACTACACCCCCACTACTACCACCACCCCCCTAGTACTACTATTACTACTACTAACCCCACACTACTACTACTACAACCCCCACTACTACCACCACCACCACTACTACTATTACTACTACACCCACCACTACTACTACAAACTCCCACTACTACTACCACCACCACTACTATTACTACTACTACACCCCCCACTACTACTACCACCACCCCTAGTACTACTATTACTACCACTACACCCCACCCCACCACTACTACAAACCCCCACTACTACCACCACCACTACTATTACTACTACTACACACCCACACTACTACCACCACCACCACTAGTACTACTATTACTACTACAACCCCACCACTACTACAACCCCACTACTACCACCACCACCACTAGTACTACTATTACTACTACTACACCCCACCACTACTACTAGAAACCCCCACTACTACTACCACCACTACTACTATTACTACTACTACACACCCCCACTACTACGACCACCACCACTAGTACTACTATTACTACCACTACACCCCCCACTACTACTACCACCACTACTATACTACTACTACTACACACACCCCACTACTACCACCACCACCACTAGTACTACTATTACTACACCCCCACTACTACCACCACCTCTACTATTACTACTACTACACACCCCACTACTACCACCACCACCACTACTACTACTACTACTACACACCCCCTATAACCACCACCACTAGTACTACTATTACTACCACTACACCCCACCACTACAAACTCCCACTACTACTACTATTACTAGTACAGCCCTACTACTACTACACACCCCCACTACTACTACCACCACCCCTAGTACTACTATTACTACCACTACACCCCACCCCACCACTACTACAAACCCCCACTACTACCACCACCACTACTATTACTACTACTACACACCCAACTACTACCACCACCACCACTAGTACTACTATTACTACTACTACACCCCCCCACTACTACTACCATCATCACTACTATTACTACTACTACACACCCCCACTACTACCACCACCACCACTAGTACTACTACTACACCCCCCCACTACTACTACCACCCACCACTACTATTACTACTACTACACACCCCCTACTACCACCACCACTAGTACTATTACTACCACTACACCCCACCACTACCACTACAAACTCCCACTACTACTACTATTACTAGTACAGCCCTACTACTACTACACACCCCACTACTACCACCACCACTTGTACTACTATTACTACTACTACACACCCCCACTACTACTACCACCACCCCTAGTACTATTACTACCACTACACCCCACCACTACTACCACCACCACTACTTTTACTACTACTACACACCCCCACTACTACCACCACCACACTAGTACTACTATTACTACTACTACCACCACCACTACTATTACTACTACTACTACACACCCCCCACTACTACCACCACCACTACTATTACTACTACTACTACACACCCCACTACTACCACCACCACTTGTACTACTTTTACTACTACTACACACCCCCACTACTACTACCACCACCCCTAGTACTACTATTACTACCACTACACCCCACCCCACCACTACTAGAAACCCCCACTACTACCACCACTACTACTATTACTACTACTACACACCCCCACTACTACCACCACCACCACAGTACTACTATTACTATCACTACACCCCACCCCACCACTACTACCACCACCACCACTTTTACTACTACTACACACCCCCACTACTACCACCACCACCACTAGTACTACTATTACTACCACTACACACCCCCACTACTACTACCACCACCACTACTATTACTACTACTACACCCCCCACTACTACTACCACCACCATTATTACTATTACTACCACTACACCCCACCCCACCACTACTACCACCACCACTACTATTACTACTACTACACACCCCCACTACTACCACCACCACCACTAGTACTACTATTACTACCACTACACCCCCCCCCCCCCACTACTACGACCACCACCACTAGTACTACTATTACTACCACTACACCCCCCCACTACTACTACCACCACTACTATTACTACTACTACTACACACCCCCACTACTACCACCACCACCACTAGTACTACTATTACTACACCCCAACTACTACCACCACCTCTACTATTACTACTACTACACGCCCCACTACTACCACCACCACCACTATTACTACTATTACTACACCCCCACTACTACCACCACCACTACTATTACACACCCCACTACTACCACCACCACTAGTACTACTATTACTACTACTACACCCCCCCACTACTACTACCACCACCACTACTATTACTACTACTACACACCCCCACTACTACCACCACCACCTAGTACTACTATTACTACCACTACACCCCCCACTACTACCACCACCACTACTATTACTACTACTACACACTCCCACTACTACCACCACCACCACTAGTACTACTACTATTACTACCACTACACCCCACAACTACTACTACAAACCCCCACTACTACCACCACCACTACTATTACTACTACTACACACCCCCACTACTACTACCACCACCCACTAGTACTACTATTACTACCACTACACCCCACCACTACTACTACACCCCCCCACTACTACTACCACCACCACTAGTACTACTATTACTACCACCACACCCCATCACTACTACAAATCCCCACTACTACTACCACCACCTACTACCACCACCCCTAGTACTACTATTACTACCACTACACCCCACCACTACTACTACAAACCCCCACTACTACTACCACCACTACTACTATTACTACTACTACACACCCCCACTACTACCACCACCACTAGTACTACTATTACAACCACTACACCCCACCACTACTACTACAAACCCCCACTACTACCACCACCACTAGTACTACTATTACTAGTACAGCCCTACCACTACTACACATCCCCACTACTACTACCACCTCCACTAGTACTACTATTACTACTATCAGTACTACTACTAATACCGAAACTACTACTATTATGAGCACTACTACCACCACTACTACATACTACAGCTACTGCCACCACTAGTACTGCTACTTCCACCAATACCATTACAACCATTACTATTAGTACTATAACATCACAAAAACCATCACTACAGCTGCCACTATTACCACTACCACAACTACCACCAATAGTACAAATATTACTACTACCACCACTACTATTACTACTACGAGTACCACAGCATCCATTAATATTAGTACTATTACTACTACCACAACCAGTACTACTAAAACCTAGTGCTACTACTACTATTGCCATTACACCACTATATATACTACTACTACTACTACTACTACTATCACCACTACTGATACTACTAGTACTACTACCACTGCGACCACTACAATTGCTACTACTACTACAGACCCCCACCACTACTACCACAACTAGTACTACTATTACTACCACTACTACTACTACCAGTATCACTACTAACATCACTACTATTACTACAGCTACTACCACCGCTAGTACTACTACAATATCAATACCACTACAACCATTACTATTAGTACTATTACCACCAGTAGAACTGCCACTACCATCACTACTACTACTACAAGTAATATTACTACTACAAGTACTACTACTGACACCACTATTACTACAGCTACTACCACCACTAGTACTACTACTACCACCAATACCACTACAACCATTATTAGTAGTACTATTACAACCACTACCACCACTACAACTGCCACTATTACCACTACTACTACTGTTACTACCACCAATAATACTACTATTACTACTACCACCACCACTACTGTTACTACCATCACTATCACCAGTATTACTACTATTACTACCATCACTACTATTACTACTACAAGTACCACAGCTTTCATTACTATTAGTGTTATTACCACCACCACCACCACTACTACTATTTCTAATATCAGTACCAAAACTACCATTACTATTAGTACTATTATTACCACTACAACCACTACTTCTACCACCAATTGTACGACTACTACTGCTATTGCTACTACCACCACTATATATTTTATTACAGATAATTATCTGATAATAAAATTACAGTAGAGACGTATATATTGTGTAAGAGTATACCATATAAGAACACACCATGTAATATTCCATCTAATAGTACACTATATACTAAAATCCCGTGTAATTTACTATATAATAACATACCATATAATAATACACCCTATAATATACCATATAATAGTACACCATATAATAATATATCATATATTACACACTATAACATACCACAATACACCATTTAATAATTTGCCATATAATAGTTCACCATATAATAATATATCATATAATAATACACCATATACTAATATTCCATATAATAATACACCCTATAACATACCATATAATAATGCACCATATAATATCTCGCCATATAATAATACTCCATCTTGGCAGTTACTTCTGATGTTTGTGCTATGACTTGATGTCAGAACGTTTGTTTTTCAGTTCTATTCTGCCTCACGATGGATGTGACTGGTGAAATACTGATCCAGCTGATCCCCCAGAATCCAGTTATTAAAGGATCGGTCACCCTGAATGTTACTGGGATTCCGGAGAGTTTTCTGCATTCCAGCTGGTATAAAGGACCAAACACAAGTTCTCAGTATCAGATCCTGGGACATTCGGATGGTATTGACTCCCCTATAATCACTGGAGCTCAAAACAATCCTCGGATCTCAGTTTTCCTCAATGGATCATTACACATCAGAGATCTTCACATCACAGATCAGGGGAATTATACAGTGAAGATACAGACACAGAATACAGCAAAGGACATTTTTGTGAACCTGACCATCCATGGTGAGTACTTTTCCCTCCTTTCCATAAGTTACTGTTCATTCTATTCCTGTAGGGTACCTGGGAGATAGAGGACATGTGTCCGACCACCAGAGATCCATCTACATATATATAGGAGGAATTTATCACAAGGGGAAATTTTAGTCAGTTTTGCTGGAATCTGTGTTGTCATAATTTGCGCCAAATCAATCGACATATCAGTGAAAAAGGACATTATATAAAAACATATCACTGAAAAACGGCCACATGGACTGGATAGTAGGTGTATCCACAGCTGTGTGCAGGATGCTGGCCGGCCCATGTAATATATGATGCATACAACACAGGAGCCGCAGTCATGAGACAACCACTCACACCTTACAATCCATGGGGGGCAGCACCATGTAGCCAGGGCACTGCAGATATCTTTGTTTAGTGCACACTTGTAAAGAAGAAGGCTACCCCTGCAAGAGAGACACTGAACAACCCCAGGGAGTACCATCAACCAACCTCATCCCTACCCCTAACAGTGCCCTAAGCTTGTACCTCCATCTCTATGGAAGATTGGTCAACTACTGAAGATACAGTAAAATTTTGAACCACGTGGGGCGCTCTGGGGGAACCCACCACAACCACCAAATCTACAATGCAGGCCTCCTCTTTACTGCACCAGCCCCTGACGAGTTCCAGAGTGTTTGGTAGAGACTACAGCCACTGTCAACGCAATTACTACTACATCTCTGCACACTCTTCTATTGGTTTTCTGCATGCACTGAAGTGTCCACTTTCTACACCATCCTGATCAGAAACAATTGTCTCCATTACATTGCAATCCATTACAATAGGAGATACCACTTTTCTCTAGAGCATCCCTTTTGGTGTTTATGTTCATTTACTATCATGAAATCATTTCCCTGATGTTCCTTCATTCACAGAGCTGGCGACTAAACCTAAAATCACAGCATCCACCACCCAACCCAAGGAAAATGACCCATTCACCCTAACTTGTGACACCTCACATGCCACGACCATAACATGGACCAGGCCTGGTACCAACATCTCTGAAGCCGCATTATCTGGAGGTAACAAGACTCTCACCTTCTCCAGTATTAGACGAGGAGACTCCGGAGAATACCAGTGTACTGCTCAGAACCTTGTCAGTAAGGACTCCAGTGATCCCTACACCGTTACTGTGGCCTGTGAGTAACCATAATGGTTGTACTGGTGTGACCACTGTAGACTGGCTCTCCAGTGTGTGTCCTTACATTATGTCTATGGGCAGTGTTACTTATTGCACCTGCCCCTCTTGTGTCTCACAGATGGTCCAGATAATGTGCATATTATCATAGGCGCAGAATTTGTGAAGCCCGGTTCTTCCATCACATTATTATGTTCTGCTGATTCTCTCCCATCTCCCGAATACCAATGGAAATTCAACGACACCATCAAAGAGGAAAAGACCAACCAATATCGTATTAGTAAAGTCGTACCGGAGGATGAAGGAACGTACACGTGTGTGGTGAGGAACCCTATGACCTTCCACACCGCTAATACCTCCTCATATCTCAATGTTACTGAAGGTAAGGGTATTAAGAGTCTTTCTGATCTAGAAGATTCTTAATAATGTTCAGTGGATGATAAAGTAATTAGTGGAAGATGTTATTAGGGATAAGGCGACATTACTGCTCTCCATTAATAACAGCACCACACCGGTCTACAGTATGGGCTGTGTCAGGTATTGCAGGTACACTCCTTTGCAATACCAGACTGAAAGACTGAACCTGTAGACAAGTGTCTTTGGAAGAAAGCAGTCACATTTCTCTGATCCTTGACAATATCTTTAAAGAAGAACTCCAGCAAAAACCCCTTTTTTTCCATCCCTGCATCCTGACATGACTGTCGGTCACTAGTCTTCGTTCATGTAAACTGCCCTCATATCTCCACAATCAGCTTCTCCTCAGCTGCTGTTCAAACTCATACAGTGGGGAAAAAAAGTATTTAGTCAGCCACCAATTGTGCAAGTTTTCCCATTTATAAAGATGAGGCCGGCCTGTAATTGTCATCATAGGTAGACCTCAACTATGATGACAATGAGAAAACTAATCCAGAAAATCACATTGTCTGATTTTTTTAAGAATTTATTTGCAAATTATGGTGGAAAATAAGTATTTGGTCACCTACAAACAAGCAAGATTTCTGTCTCTCACAGACCTGTAACTTCTCCTTTAAGAGGCTCCTCTGTCCTCCACTCAACCTGTAGTAATGGCTCCGGTGTGACATTGTTATCAGTATAAAAGACACCTGTCCACAACCTCAAACAGTCACACTCCAAACTCCACTATGGTGAAGACCAAAGAGCTGTGGAAGGACCAGAAACAAAATGGTAGCCCTGCACCAGGCTGGGAAGACTGAATCTGCAATAGGCAAGCAGCTTGGTGTGAAGAAATCACCTGTGGGAGCAATAATTAGAAAATGGAAGACATACAAGACCACTGATAATCTCCCTCCATCAGGGGCTCCATGCAAGATCTCACCCCGTGGGGTCAAAATGATCACAAGAACGGTGAGCAAAAATCCCAGAACCCCACGGGGGGACCTAGTGAGTGACCTGCAGAAAGCTGGGACTAACGTAACAAAGGCTACCGTCAGTAACACACTACGCCGCCAGGGACTCAGATCCTGCAGTGCCAGACGTGTCCCCCTGCTTAAGCCAGTACATATCCGGGCCCGTCTGAAGTTTGCTAGAGAGCATTTGGATGTTCCAGAAGAGTATTGGGAGAATGTCATATGGGCAGATGAAACCAAAGTAGAACTGTTTGGTAGAAACACAACTCGAGGAGAGTGAATGCTGAGTTGTATCCAAAGAACACCATACCTACTGTGAAGCATGGGGGGGCAACATCATGCTTTGGGGTTGTTTCTCTGCAAAAGGACCAGGATGACTGATCCGTGTACATAAAAGAATGAATGGGGCCATGTATCGTGAGATTTTGAGTGCAAACCTCCTTCCATCAGCAAGGGCATTGAAGATGAAACGTGGCTGGGTCTTTCAGCATGACAATGATCCGGAGCACACCGCCAGGGCAACGAAGGAGCGGCTTCAGAAGAAGCATTTCAAGGTCCTGGAGTGGCCTAGCCAGTCTCCAGATCTCAACCCCATAGAAAACCTTTGGAGGGAGTTGAAAGTCCGTGTTGCCCAGCGACAGCCCCAAAACATCCCTGCTCTAGAGGAGATCTGCATGGAGGAATGGGCCAACATACCAGCAACAGTGTGTGCCAACCTTGTGAGGACTTACAGGAAACGTTTCACCTCTGTCATTGCCAACAAAGGATATAGAACAAAGGATTGAGATTAACTTTATTATTGACCAAATACTTATTTTCCACCATAATTTGCCAATAAATTCTTAAAAAATCAGACAATGTGATTTTCTGGATTAGTTTTCTCATTTGAGAATGATGACAATTACAGGCCGGACTCATCTTTATAAGTGGGAGAACTTGCACAACTGGTGGCTGACTAAATACTTTTTTCCCCACTGTACATGTGCTCAGACACTGACATGTAGCAGTGAGTGTTTTCATTATAGGAACTGTCTGCTCTTCAGTAGTTAGTGACAGAAGTTTCTCTCATCGCCTTTGAAGAGCCAGTGTGGTACAGTCCATCATATAGGAAGTCAGGGGCCTGTTTATTAGGTCCTGTAGGTTTTATCAGGTCAGAGTGAGAATGACATTATCTACAGAAGAGGAGGATTCACATAGAATTATAGATATTGGGGGAATAGGTACATAATGAGTTGCGGATAAAATCAATGGAGTGCTTCTTTAATTGGAATTTATGACTTTCACAATACAGATTAATGTAGTTGTATGTAATATTAATGTGCAGTATACGGTATAATATATTTTCTCATTTTTGTAATGATGGTGTTCATCATCCTTTTTTTTTTAGAAACCGTAACTTCTGAGCCTTGGGCTGTAATCCCATTCATAGTTGGTCCGTCCCTTGGTGTTGTCTTAGGAGTTGCTTTGAGTATTCTTGGAAGTTTCACCCTCTGCAGAAAATTCAAGACACGTCGTGGTAATGGTGAGTGATCACTGAGAACTACATCAACCAGCTTAAAACAATTACCAGTCAGGGTCAGAGGTCAGATTTTAATGAAACAGATAGGGAGGAGTCTTTGGGAGCACTGCCTTATGACCGCTCTCCATAGACTTCTGTGGGTAAGGACAGATATGGATATGGGTGACGTCACAGGGCAGTGAATACTAATGAGCCGGATGACCATTAGAGGAAGGAAGGAGGAGGAAAACAACCTGATATGTAGAGAAGGAGACATATTTCTTTAATAAGATCTATTGCAAAGTTTGTTCTTTTGACGAGGACTATTCACTTATGATTAGATGTTTTACCATCGGTGGTCCACTTTAGGGCCCAAAAAAAACTTCTAACTTTAATAAATTTCCTATAATTATAAGACAATATGATATAAAAGATAAAACAATTTTCCTAAGACATTATGATGCAAAATGGACTTAAGGTGCCCATTTATATTAGGGGAAGTTGCCAAAGCTGCTGACTAGGCTGGGATTGGCCGACCAGGGATCACTAGACTCTTCATGAGGGCAGATGACTAAGAGTGGATTCACACCTTTTGTTAAGCCACACCCTTTTTTCACCAGGCCAGTATTTTTTGGTGAGTTCTAGCAGATGCAGCCATGCCCTGGGTTCAGCTCAGTTGCACAAAGAATAAAAGTTGATTTTCTTGGCAGCAGGACTGGACTTTAGCAGAAGAATAGCCCCTACATCAGCAAATAAGGGGTTTAGAAGTGATTTTGGTGGTGGTAGACTCCCATTAATATGACATCTTGTGATCCATCTCCAGAGCCCTCAGAGAATAGACAAGAAGAAAACCCTGTCTATGAGGATATGTCGGACGAGGTGAAGGTAAGTCCTGGCAGTAGGAGGTGCACTGCTCTTATAGTCACTGAATTACATTGGTTCCATATATTTTATTAACTTTTCACATAACAATTATCATTCAGACATTTCCATATCTTATAAGTTCTGAATAGTCCATTCCAGAGCAATATAGGGGCCTATAGGATACGTCATGAACAATAGATGATAGTCCTCCTCCCTACATCATGATCTCTGCACAGGTCAGAGCATGCCCACTACACTCCTAACCACAAACAGCAAAACTGTGAGCACTAGTGTACAATCTCACATGATATACTTGGAGATCTACACCACCTGCAACAGAATATTAAATATTAATTCAAAGCACTGATGCAAAAAACAATAAAACTTAGCATTTAATAATTATGTTAAAATACATAAGGGCCCCCCAAAAAATCAGAAACCATCATAAATCCCTACTGTGAAAAATATACCAATCAAGAAAAAAGATATGGAAAGGTTTTACCAATATCTAATGACGGGAGTGGACAGATGGGAACGCATCACAGGAGAGAAAGAAAGAACCAGTAATCCCTATTCTTCCCCCTTAGCACTCACCCTCAATCCCATGAAATAACTCCCGCCTTGACAAGGGTAGTACCAAACTGAACCCTATTTTTGACCCTGGTTGTCCCTAGACCCTACGCGTTTCCTGGCACAGTTATGCACCAATCATCAGGGGACTTTTCAAGCTTGATTATCTTGTATATTTAAGAAATCATGCTGTATTAAAAAGATGGTTACCTGATGTCACCCACCTCAGTATACAGTGGGTACAGAAAGTATTCAGACCCCTTTAAATTTTTCACTCTTTGTTTCATTGCAGCCATTTGCTAAAAGCAAAAAAGTTCCTTTTATTCCTCATTAATGTACACTCAGCTCCCCATCTAGACAGGAAAAAAACTGAAATGTAGATATTTTTGCAAATTTATTAAACAAGAAAAACTGAAATCTCCCATGGCCATAAGTATTCCGAGCCTTTGCTGTGACCCTCATATATAAGTCACTGCTGTCCATTTCCTTCTGATCCTCTGATCCCCAAATCCAACAGTGAGACATGGCGGTGGCAGCATCATGCTATGGGGGACAGGACGACTGGTTGCAATTGAAGGAAAGATGAATGCGGGCAAGTACAGAGATATCCTGGAAGAAAACCTCTTCCAGAGTGCTCTGGACCTCAGACTGGGCCGAAGGTTCCAACAAGACAATGACCCTAAGCACACAGCTAAAATAACAAAGGAGCAGCTTCGGAACAACTCTGTGACCATTCCTGACTGGCCCAGCCAGAGCCCGGACCTCAACCCAATTGAGCATCTCTGGAGAGACCTGAAAATGGCTCCACCAACATTCACCATCCAACCTGACGGAACTGGAGAGGATCTGCAAGGAAGAATGGCCGAGGATCCCCAAATCCAGATGTGAAAAACTTGTTGCATCATTCCCAAGAAGACTCCTGGCTGTCCTAGCTCAGAAGGAAGCGGCTTCTACTCAGTACTGAGCAAAGGCTCCGAATACTTATGGCCATGGGGGATTGCAGGCTTTCTTTTTTAATAAATTTGCAAAAATATCTACATTTCTGGGGTTTTTTCTGTCAAGATGGGGAGCTGAGTGTACATTAATGAGAAATAAAAGGAACTTTTTTGCTTTTAGCAAATGGCTGCAATGAAACAAAGAGTGAAAAATTTAAAGGGTCTGAATACTTTCCGTACCCACTGTATGTCTAAGATGAAAGTAAGATGAAAAAGTAATGATGTATTGTGTTTGACAATCGCAGGTGTTAGGACCCTTGTCTCTGCACAGTATAAAGCTCATAAACAGTTCAATGGTGTCATTTAGAGAGTTGAGATATAGAACTATGAATCATGGTAAAGTCTCCCAGATGTTTCGGTAATCTTAACCTTCTTCAGTGGGAGAGGCCAGGTACCAAGTTAGAGAATTATTGCAAATAAACGAATACTGCAAATGTAGAGCTAGAATCTCTACTGTGACAGGTATAGGGTAATATACGTAAAGGATATAAATACATAAGGAATACATATAAAAATGACATATAAGAAAAGGGGTGGGAGGCTATATACAAGAGGTCTTATGGTGATGTACGGGCAAATAGGGCTCTTGTGGTAGCCACGGTGGATAATATATGTTGTAAGAGAATGACTTTAATGTTTCTATAATACATGTCACAAGGCATTATGGGAAAGGAGCTGGGGAGCTCATACGCCCTCTGTTGGATGTAACAGATCCTCAATTTGCTTTTGACTCACCGAGTCTTGAGACAGCAAACAGGATTTTAGCAGGATTTTTATGCAGATAAGTGAAATTGGCTTGGCTAAAATCCCTTTTGCTGTCTCAAGACTAGGTGAGTCAAAAGCAAATTGAGGATCTGTTACATCCAACAGAGGGTGCATGAGCTCCCAGCTCCTTTCCCACAATGCCTTGTGATATGTAGATGCTTAGTAGAGGGCGAAAGGCAATCCAAAACTCTACACACCTTCACTGGTGCTCTCCTCAAGGAGAGATGTTCTTGTCCTTATAATACATGTTCACATATATAAGTATATAGTATGGACAATGGTCAAAACATATTAACATAACATATACATATTGATATATAGAAGTATATATAATATAATTGCTCTAATACCTGGAAACGTAACTGGGCTACTGTATGTCCTGTTGAATGAAAATGTAAGGGGACTGGAAGTAATAGACCATTGTCTAATATTTTTGCTCTCTTTCTTATTCCTTTATTTCTTCTTATTTCCCTTCATTACTCATAAACACACAAACATACAGTACATATGCCTTTATCTTCAGTAGCTCAGACATATTTCGCCTTTCCTGCAGCCTAATCTCTTCTTCTCCCTTTACAATCTCTTATCCACTGTTCCACACTTCTAGTGCTGGTGGAATGCATATTCCTTCCACCTACACCAAAGACTTCTTACTTACAGTCTGTGGACCAGAAGTACCATTTTATAGCATTTCTATATACTAGGCAGCCACCACCGACTTGCTCTTCCGATTTCCAGTCTACAGAATGGAAGTAATGCTATTTTACACTATAACACGGCCAAATCAGACATGACTCAGTCCCTGTCTCCTGCAGCACCACATGCGTCACTATCAAGCCTCAGCTAAGGCTCCTGCATCCAGCAGACCCTCTTCTGGACACTAGGTTCACCTTTCCAGGACTAACTTTACTCAGAATCTCCCTGCCTTCTTCCAGCTACCTTCATGGCAAGCTTTGCTAGTACTTTCTGCCCGGGCTCCTATCTCCTGGCCTCTTATAAACGTCTTCTAGTTGGTATGTTTACATCCGCTATATTTGCAACTATGTTTTGACCATTGTCTATACTATATACTTGTGTATGTAAACATGTATATAGCTAGTGTATTATAAGAACATTTAAGTCATAATCTTACAACATATTTTATCCACTGTGGCTGCCAAAAGAGCTCTATTTGCTCGTACATCACCATAAGACCTCTTGTACAGTGGATTACAAAAGTATTCATACACCTTGAACTTTGTCACATTTTGTCACCTTACAACCACAAACTTACAGTAGATGTATTTTATTCAGATTTTCAGTGATAACCAACACAAAATAGCCAATAATTGTGATGTGGAAGGAAAATTATACAAGGTTATCAACTCTGTAATCAAGTAAAAATCTGAAAAGTGTGACATGCCAGAGTCTTCAGCCCCCTGTACTCTGATACCCCTAAATAACATTCAGTGTACACAATTGCCTCCAGAAGTCACTTAATGAGTTAATAGAGTCCGGCTGTGTGTAATGTAGTCTCAGTATAAATACTCCTGTTCTGTGAAGGCCTCAGTGGTTTGTTACAGAACATTAGTGAACAAACAGCATCATGAAGACCAAGGAACTCAAGAGACATGTCAGAGATAACGTTGTGGAGAAGTGTAAAGCAGGGTTAGGTTATAAAAACATATCCCAAGCTTTGAGCATCCCAAGGAGCGCTGCTCAATCCATCATCCAAAAATGGAAAAAGTATTCTACAACTGCAAACCTCCCAAGACATGGCCGTCCACCTAAACTACCAGATCACTGAGCAAGGAGAGCACTGGTCAGAGAAGCAGCCAAGAGGCCCATGGTCACTGTGGAGGAGCTGCAGAAATCCTCAGGTACAGGGAGAATCTGTCCACAGGACAACTAGAAGTCACTGCGCACCCCACAAATCTGCCAATCTATATGGAAGAGCGGCAAGAAGGAAACCATTGTTGTAAGAAAGACATAAGAGGTGGCGTCTGCAGTTTATGGCCACAAGTCATATAGGAGACACAGCAAACATGTGGGAGAAGGTGCTCTGCTCAGAGGAGACCAAAGGGGAACTTTATGGCCTAAATGCAAAGCGCTATGTGTGGTGGAAAAGTAACCCTGCTCATCCCCCTGAACACTCCATCATCCCCACTGTGACACATGACTTTACCAAGGTTCATATAAATATATCTCAACTCTCTATATGACATGTACACCATTGAACTGTTTATGAGCTTTATAATGTGCACAGACAAGGATCCTAATACCGTCAAATACATACATCATTACTTTTTCATCTTTGCATAAAAACAGTGTGCATGGATTTATCTTTGTATTGTCACGGCTTTGACAAGCCCTCCAGACAACCCCCTAACTGACTACAGAGAGTGCAGAACAACATATACCTACAGTGTCCATATTAGGACATCCTCAGATATCAGAGTCAAACATCAGATTAATGGCAGTTTACAACAGTGATACCTGACTTTGATACGTGACTTTGAGTCTGATACCTGACACCTGACTATATGCAGTTTCTGATTGGCCAACAGATGAGGTCCGCCCCCTATATAACTGTACTTTACAGGGGCTTCAGACTCTTCAGACCTCACAATAGTGGCAGAAGAATCATTTCAGTGCATCAATAGGTACAGACATTTCTGACTTTTACTTACCCTAAATAATACTTCCTTTTTACTGATCCCTTAGGGGGCGTTCACACTACTGTTGGATGTCTGTTCTGATAAGGTCTGTAAAAAAAAATGGACACCGATCATAACAGACGGTAACTGATGTTAATGTGTCCGTTTTTTAGACTGTTCATTTTTGCTTATTTTTTTGTTCTTCTTTCTAAGCATACACAGAAAAAAACCCAACAGTATAACGGACGACCGTCCATTACTGGCCGTTAGCCATAGACATTAATGTTAAAAAATAATGGACGGTTAATGCCTGCACCCCGCGTTATTCTGTCCGCAAAAAAAAAAAATGTCATGGATTTGGTGAAAAAGGACTTTAATGGACAACATATCGAATCCTAGTGAAATCCCCCTGGGCTATCTACAAATTTGCCAGTGGCTAACTTGTGGCAATTTACTTGCATAGCATAGTGAATGGCATCTAAACAGGTCTCATTCACACTGTGCAGTCTGTGGGCTGGTTGAAAAACTCAGATGACTTCTGACTTTCATCTCTGACTGAATCACAAATCAGCAGTCAGTATGAAGCACATACAATGTTACACTGTGATTGGGCAGGATGACTGACCTCTAAGTGACATCACTGCTCACACTCAGGAGTAGAAGATACTTGTATAAGGCTGCAGGCTGAGAAGCTGCATGAGGTCTGACAAAAATAGGTCTGATACAAAGTTGTCTGATACCTGACTCAGTCAGAGATCAGACTCACACATCATCTGAGTTTTTCATATACATACAAGCCAGCCAGCACATACAATGGTGGAGATTTATCAAGTAAAATGCTCCATAATTCTGGTATCATTTCCACCAAATAACCTCTCTAACATGTCGTGCACCACATTCATCAAGTGTATTAAATACTTTTATTACTTGTACAAAAAGGGGTGTGGACTCAAAATAAAGGGGCGTGACCATGCCTCCCAACTTTTCAAGGATGCAAAGAGGGACAATAGTTGAATTTTCTGACATGAAGCCACTCCCCTGGACACACCCCCTTCACGCCCCTAGAAACACCCCAACTTTTCCTATAAATATGAGCATTTCCTTCAGCATCATTTTAGTAAGCCTAAAGTTTTTACCTTTCCAGGTATTTTCATTAATAGAGACATAATTAAGGAGAAAAAAATATTTATTTCCAACAAGTAAAGTGCATGAAACTATCAAAGCAGCCTTGGTAGTCTTAAGTATTTCAAACAGTATTTTATAACTATATAGTTATTATTTGTCACCTATATAAACAACCGAATATTACACCTAACAGGACAGGTCTACTCTACTAGAACAGCATATTACAGGGATAGGTCCACTCTCCTATGGAAAGTCAATATATTACAGGGAAAGGTTTGCTCTTCTATGTATGTTTAGCACTGAGACTACAGAGCTGAGACGATTGTTATTTTCTTTTGTTCCTATTACAAATAGCTCCATATTTTATGTGCAGTTTTGGCTAAGTGGAAAAGACCTGTCCCTGTTATACACTGGCCTTATATGGGAAAGTGGATCAGTACCTGTAAAATGCTGCCCTTACTTAGGGCAGAATATTTAGGTGAACAATAGACTTTAAGTTATATACTGTAAACATAACTAAACCTGTAAACTTATATTACTGTAACAAAAAAGTTAAAAAGTGCAAAACCAGAAACACAACTATGCAAAAGTTCTAATCAAGGACCACAATATCATCGTCGTCATCATCATCATCATCATCTACTTGTGCACTACTAGGCATAGAAGTGGATTTTTCAGCACCCGCACATTTTTGGCCCTTTTTCTGTCCTGTTTTGGACTTTCTTTTTGCTGAGGAGCTACTGGAAGTCTTTCTTGATGCTATAGTGGCAAAATGAGTAAACAAAGGTGCAGGTCACTTGGCAGGTAAAGATGGTCCTTCCTGGCTTACGGTTGGTTCACCCGAAGGACCTGCTTCCATTGCTTGCATGGTCGACTAAGTATTTTCAGGTCTGGACTATCTTGTACTCTCTGTACTTTCTTGTCTACTAGGCCCAGCTGCACCAACGCTAAATCTTTCTTCTTCATATCTGCTGAATTCTCTTCTGCTTGACAATGCAACAAATGTGGAAGATTTAGCTTTTTTGAGCAGCTGTGTGGAAGGCTGCCATTTGTGACATGCTGTTGTGGAAAATATATTAATTTTGCTGGCCAATATTGCACACAGCGTATTCCGTACTGAAGTCACATTCTCATAAACATTTGGACCTGGCTGTTGCGTGTGAGGGTTTTTTCCCAAAGTGCTTCGCTGGTCTGTGAGGATTTTTCGAATGACGCTGAATAACCGCTCACATGAGGCATAGCTGTGGGGAATAAGAAGCAGAAATTTCACTAACTTGCAAATCACACAGTATTGAAAAATTCCAGTCACAGGATCTTTAATTTGTGAGAACCGATGCCAAAATTCATCGATTCTGACACTTCCCCTCTCTGGAACTGCTCTGATAGTCCCTAAACTCACTAAGCAGTTTGTCAATGTCTTAAGCATCAATCACATTAGGAAATCTAGTAATGATAATTTGGATATCCTCAATACTAGAAGATAATCGCAGATCTGGATCGATAAATGACAACCTTTTAAGTACAGGGTCCCCCAGAGGCATTGCTTTCTTCATATACTCCAGTGCCTTGCAATAAAAGGCAACCGTTTCCCTGGCAAATTTATGAAACATGGAGGTGTCAATGAGGTTCTCCCTCCTTGCATAATTTATTGTTTCAAACCCAATAAGAATATCCTGCTGCGGCAGATGTACAGATGGATCCAGGAATAATCAATCTCCACAATGTTTCCAGACCTAGCTATGACAGATGGTTTGACAAATCTGACCAGAAGATCTCTGTAAAGGTTCCACATTGCTGGGTGTAAGTGGCGAATCATTGGGGCTTCTGTCTGCATGGAGGAATGGGCCAACATACCAGCAGCAGTGTGTGCCAACCTTGTGAGGACTTACAGAAAACATTTCACCTCTGTCATTGCCAACAAAGGAGATAGAACAAAGGATTGAGATGAACTTTTGTTATTGACCAAATACTTATTTTCCACCATAATTTGCAAACAAATTCTTAAAAAATCAAACAATGTGATTTTCTGGATTAGTTTTCTCATTTTGTCTCTCATAGTTGAGGTCTACCTATGATGACAATTACAGGCCGGCCTCATCTTTATAAGTGGGAGAACTTGCACAATTGGTGGCTGACTAAATACTTTTTTTCCCCACTGTATGTATTTGTATATCTGTAAGTTCGAGGTATTATATACTTTTAATATACAGCAATTCTACAGTATATTATCTTACAACAACTACTGTATTTCCTCTCCTATTTATGTTGCAGGCAGAACAACTAAAGGAAGAATCATCATATATGGTAAGTACTTCCCTAAGAGGTAAATCACTGGCTATATACTGAACTGCTCCCCCCCTTCCCTTAACAATGCAAACATACTTTATCTACAAAAGCTGTGTGTGCCCCCTAGTGGTGGCTGCAACAAGCCAAAACTTTATCATGGACCTGCCCCCTCTCACGACATGTCTGTTTTAGTACATACTTATAGCATCTTTATTTACATCATGATATTGTGCTGTTCCTCTGTTATTCCTCCTAGAAATGTAATAATACACTGTCAACTGTCTCCAAATGGGCCTTAAAAACTGGAAAGAATCTAACCTCCAATTGTTTTCAATGCGAGGCAGTGACAGACGCTTCATTTTTCAGCTCACTCAATCATGCTGTGGATTATGTGGCACAAGCCCTCATGTAGTCCCTTTGATATGAGACTAGTCAGTGTGCAAATGCTAGAAAGCTGTGTGAAAGAGGCGATGCAATGTAATTCACAGATACTGGCATTCTCAGAAGGCTTCGAGGTGAAAGATTTTGTGCCCTTTATACAAAACAGGCTTTATGGAGTCGGTAGGTCATCTTAGCTTCCTTCCTCCAGGCATTTGTAGAAGCGGGGACAGGGGGTTCTGGGTTGGTTTCGACTCTAGTTCACAATATCAGAACCAGCCCCTGTCCCAGGGACACTCGGCCTCCTCCACACTTTCCAGGGCTTACAGGCACTTATCAGGCCAATAGGGGCTGACTTTACTAGAGGAGCAGATTATTGAGGAATATTTTCATTACTACTCTGATCTATCTGCTGCTGATGGAACCAATACTGCTCCTGCTACCCCCATCCCCTCCCACAGCTGCCATGCCAGTGCAAGTTGAGTGCTCAGGGCCCCCCCTTCCTCACAGGGCTCATGTGGCCATGAGATGTAGGTGCCACATCTCCAGTCCCCTGACCAGCCAGATTGATAAGCATCTTTTCCAGGATGTGAATCAGTGGAATGATGTTGTTCATCCTGTAGTCCTGGCAACTGACTAACAAAGTGGCCTCCTCAAAGGGAACTAGCAAATGGCAGGTGTCACACATTAGCTGCCACTGGCTAATGTTAAAGTTACACAGGGGAGTACCTCTGTCCGCTTGGATCATCAAGAAATTGTTTATGGCTTTTCTCTGTTCATATAGTCGATCCAACATATGGAGGGTTGAATTGCAACGGGTGGAAACATCGCATATCAGCCTATGTTGTTGGAGGACGTTATGCCGCTGCAGCTCAAGGAGGGTGTGCTTGGCGGTGTACGAGTGGCTGAAGTGCATGCAACGTTTCCTGGCCATTTTTAGGATGTCTTGCAGATGGGTGGAACACTTAAGGAAACGCTTGACAACCAGATTGAACAAGTGCACCATGCAGGGCTCATGGCTCAGCCCTCCTTTTCGCAGCGCCGACACCATGTTCTTCCGGTTGTCGGTCACCATGGTTCCGATTTTAAGTTGTCTTGGAGAAAGCCAAGATTCGATTTCTTGATTGAGGACACGGAGCAGTTCCTCCCCTGTGTGACTTCGTTTGCCCAGGCAAACAAGGTGTAGAACAGTGTGACATTGCTGTGCCCTGCACATGTGGTATGCTGGAGGAGCACTGGGAATTGTCCCTGCAGTGGAGGATGAAGCGGACATTGTTGCAGGACCAACGTCGTGAGAACGTGGAGGCAGAAGCTGCATCACCTGTCCAAGTTGCTGGTGTGTCTGGGCAGGCACCACATTAACCCAGTAGGCCGTAAATGACATATATTGTCCTTGACCGTAGTTACAGCTCCACACATCAGCACTGCTGTGCACTTTGGCAGACACCGACAGGCTTAAGGACTGGCCCACCTTCTGTTCTACATATTTGTGCAGGGCTGGTACTGCCTTCTTGGCAAAGAAATAATGGCTTGGGACTCTCCCCCTCGGCTTGGTGCAAGCCATCAGTTCTCTGAAAGGTGCAGAGTCTACCACTTGGAAAGGGAGTGACTGCAGCACCAGTAACTTGGCCACGCTTCACCTTCTGCCCACAGATAGAACATATGGCCATGTTCACCTTCCCCGGCGGCTTAACGAAAAACTGCCACAACGCCGAGTAGGTGATTTTACCCCCAACACTCCGCAATAACTGGCTGCTAACGCCACTGCCTCCGTGAACCCCTGCACCACTGCTATCCGGGCAGGTAGGCTGCTGCGAAGCGGGTGGTCTACCCCTGGAATGTTTGGCTCCCGACCTCCCACTGCTGCCACCCTGCCGCTGCCTCATGCGAAAGCTGCCACCCTCTTCTCCTGATGACGATAAATCCCCTTCGTCGCCCAGCTCCCAATTGCGATCGGCTACATCATCATTCACTAATGTCTGCAGGTCACTGATGTCCTCCTCAACAGTCTCTGAGCCAGGAGCCTGACCGCTCGCAGCACCACCTCCCACGCCACTCTCCTCATCACTACTTGCCCACCTACCGGAGGAATCAGTGGATGTCTCCTCCACATCTTGGCTGAGCACTAACTGCTGACTGTCCTCTAGTAGCTCCTCCTCACTGTATAGTGGATCTGAGCCCACAGCATAAAGTAGTTCTCTAGCTGAGGGAACAGAAAAGGACAGAGGCAGGTTGAGGACAGGTGAGGGCACAGGGCCTGCTGCTGGGCCATGCCAACTAAGGCTTGTGTTTGACGAACCCACCGACTCTTGGCTGGGGTTTGTCTCACGTGACTTGGGATGAAGTGGATGACCGAGTCAACCAGTCTACAATCGTTGGGTTGCTGGTCAAGACATGACCGCTAGCTGACACTGGGAGCTCAGGCCTCTGTAAGTGACCCCTGCTGCCACGTCCCCTTACTCTGCTGCGACCTTTGCCTGCGCCGGAAACATTTAGGCCTGTGGCCTTCCCCTGTGCATGGCCTGTCGCTTCTCTGTCTGACATACTGTTAAATGAAAAAAAATGTAATTGCAAAGGAAATAAATACAGGGCAAAAAGGCCTATAATTTTCTACTTTGAATAGAACGGCAAATATGCCCCTTATTTCTTTCCCCACTAATGAACTCCTTTAAAAAAAAAGCATGATAAAAGGAAGAGATTACTGGATAAGAATTATTGATTTATGCCACTACTGTACTGAGAAATGGCCTGTAATTTTATACTGGGAACAAAATGGCGAATATGGCCCTTATTTGTTTCCCCACTAATGAACACTTTTAAAAAAAGTGTAATAAAGGCAGAGATTATTCGATAAGAATTATGATTTTTTGACAGTACTGTACTACAAAATGGCCTGTAATTTTATACTTGGAACAAAACGGCGAATATGCCCCTTATTTCTCTCCCCACTAATAAATACCTTAAAAAAGGTGTTAGAACAGATGACTGCAGAGATAACTCAATCAGAATTCAGTTTTCTTTGGCACAAGAGTACTGACAAATGGCCTGTAATGTTATGCTTTGAAAGAACAGTGAATAAGCCCCTTATAATAAACGCCTTGAAAAAGGCATTAGAACAGATAACTGCAGATATTAGTGGATGATAATTCAGTTTTTTGCTGTACTGAACTGCAAAAGGCTTGTGTTCCACCTTGAAGACACAGGTATGAGTAATGAGCAGCAGTATAACGGCAGTGAGTGCTGCAATGTGTATTAAAATTCTTGCTGTTAATGACCCTGCAACCACCCCAAATTCTTCTTTCAATTCCTCCCTATACTTCCCCTACACTTGTAATCCTCTTTCCCTGAACTTCTATCTGTTTTCTAAGTCTTTCCCTAGCTCCTGTTGACGTCTGTCCCTGCAGTAAGAGCGATGTGAAATGACTGAAACTAAAATGGCCGAGGGTTTTTATAGGGCTGTGACATCATGGCATTGTGGGTGATCCCGCGTTCCCAGAGTCCCTTGCCCCTTGTCCTAATATGTGCAGCAGCCATTTTATTAAAAAATTCGATTTGATACATCGAAGCGTGAGGAAATCTGGAATCGAATTCCACTTCTGCAGCTTCGATTCGCTCATCTCTAGATATTATCTATTATTATTAGTAGTAGTATTAATATTATTAGTACTATTAGTACTATTTTTTATTAATAGTTGTTGTATTTGTATTATTCTCTATATTATTATTATTATTATTAATCTGCATTATTATTACTAGTATTATTATTATGTTATATATATATATATATTATCTATTATTAGTAGTATTATTAGTAGTATTAATAGTATTTTTATTAATAGTTGTAGTATTTGTATTATTCTCTATATTATTATTCATTATTATTATTATTACTATGTTATATATGATATCTATTATTATTATTAGTAGTAGTAGTATTTTTATTAATAGTTGTAGTATTTGTATTATTATCTATATTATTATTATAATTCATTATTATTACTAGTATTATTATTATCTTATATATGATATTATATATTATTATTAGTAGTAGTAGTATTCATATTTTTAGGAGTAGTAGTAGTAATAATAATATTTTATTTATTTATTATGCTTACTTGTATATCGCCATCATATTCCGCAGTGCTTTACACACAGTCACTGTCCCTTATAGGGCTCGCAATCTACATTCCCTATCAGTATGTCTTTGGAGTGTGGGAGGAAGCCACCAAACACGGGGACATACACACTCCTTACACATGTTTCAAACCGAGGACACCAGCACTGCAAGGCAACAACGCTAACCGCTGAGCCATAATAATAATAATATTACTTTAGTTCTTAAGAAAGCTAAAGATATGACTGAATATGAGGCCTAAATTCCTAAAAAATACAGGTGCATCTCAATAAATTAGAATATCTCTGGAACGTTTATTTCTTTCAGTAATTACATTAAAAAAGTGACCTCCTATATTTTCTAGATTCTTTACAAAAAGAGTCTTCTATTTCAAGTGTTTTATTTCTGTAAATGTTGATTATGGATTACAGGTAATGAAAACCCAAATCTAAGAAAATTAGAATATTGTAAATTCAGTTCAGTCTTGTAAATTCAGTGTCACCTGCCAAGGTTTCCTCAGTCTGGTTCAGTAGGACACACAATCATGGAAGACGCTGATTCTGGATTGTATTACTGAATGACTGAAATGAATGAACGGTGACACGTACGCTTCATACAGCGTTAATCTTTAAGCTGGCGTTTAAGTCTATGTAAACATTACCTCAAACAGAGTTGAACCTTTGAGCTGATTTTTATGTCTTATGTAGACATTAGCTCATACAGAGTTGAAATTAAGGTTACTATGAGCTGGCTCTATATCCATCTTGTCAGCCATTTTATCAAGGGCAGCTATTTTGGTTTTTTGCATTACAAGCGCAGATACCCTCCAATACCAGTGGACATCCATTGATATAGTCCAACATCTATCGTACCTGGGTGTGCTCCTCAATAATAAGCTGGGCCACAGCAGGCTCTACCTGCTTAGGAGGCTGAGATCCTTTGGAGTCCAGGTGGCACTTCTTAGGGCCTTTTTCTACTCTGTAATGGCATCAGCCATCTTCTTCGGAGTGGCCTGCTGGGGGAGCAGTATATCAACCAGGGATAGGAATAGACTCAACAAGCTGATTAGAAGGGCCAGCTCTGTCCTGGGGAGCCCACTGGACCCAGTGCAAGTGGTGGGTGACAGAAGGATACTGTCCGTGGTGAGCTCCATGCTGGAGAATAAGTTCCATCCTGTGCATGAGACCGTGATAGCGCTGAGCAGTACTGTCAGTGACCGACTACTTCACCCTAAGTGTGAGAAGGAGCGCTATCGGAAGTCTTTCCTCCCCGCTGTGGTTAGGCTGTACAACCAACACCGACCTAAGTGGAGATTAGTCCATACAGAGAACTGAAAAATCTTAAGTTGTGATATCCCTTCTACTACTTTTTTACCTTTACCTTTTTATCTGTACCTACTGTCACTGTAATGCCTCTACCTTGGAGCTTTTGTATTTGTATTATCTATGCTGCTGTAACACACTGAATTTCCCCATTGAATTTCCCCACGGTGGGACTATTAAAGGATTATCTTATCTTATCTTACTCTGGGGACTGAAGACCAAAATTTTAGCAATATTTGCAATGAACACCATTGGGGTCACGATGGGACATAATACTGTGTGGAGGGGCCACTGTGGGACATTATACTGCGTGGAGGAGTCACTATGGGACATAATACTGGGTAAAGGGGCCACTTTGGGACATAATACGGTGTGGAGGGGCCACTGTGGGACATAATACTATGTGGAGGGGCCACTCTGGGACATTATACTGTATGAAGGCTGCTATGGAACATTATACTGTGTGCAGGGGCCACTATGGATATTATACTGTCTGGAGGGGCCACTATGGAACATTATACTGTGTGGAGGGACCGACATGGGACATTATACTGTGTGCAGGGGCCGTTATGTGACATTATACTGTGTGTAGGGGCCACTAAGGACATTATACTGTGTGCAGGGGCCACTATGGACATTATACTGTGTGCAGGGGCCACTATGGATATTATACTGTGTGGAGGGACCACTATGGAATATTATACTGTCTGGAGGCCACATTGGGACATTATTGTGTGTGTAAATGGGGCTTTATACTGTGTGGTGGCCAGGAAAGGGGGTGCTATGCCGTGGTGGGGCCCACCAAGTCTAAAGTTTGCTATGGGGCCAGTCTTTGCTAGTTACACCCCTGCCGGTCCATTCAGATATATTAATATGTAGCTATTCCTGCTCACTATCTCCACCTGATTATATTTATTGCAGTACCCTCCTTGACCACATGGTGCACTGTCAAGTCCATTTTCTCTGAACATTTTCTTTCATTTAGTTTCCTGATAATAATAAATATAATTTTTTTTTTTTTTATCTTGCAGGGTTTGCACTTCAAGCCTGGGGACACATACGCAGAGCTGCAGATATAAGAGAAACCTGTCCTAGTCAGACACTGGTCTGGTCTGTTTTTATTGTCTATTTTTTTTTCATCTGATCTGTTCTAAAATTCTGTGAGGCTTTCATTGGTTTTTTTAAGGCGTGTTACTGAATGAAATGATAAACTTTTGTTCTTTGCCCAGTGTCAGAATGGAAAGGAAAGTATTCTGAGGAGCCACTACCATTAACATTAAATAAAACCCCAATTTTAACAATGTTGTAATATTTCTTAATAATCATTATACAGTAATACCTCGTACACTCGCGTTTCCGAATTTGCGAATTCACAGATTCGCGATATTTTTTTGGCAACTAACATATATAGATTTTGCTCTTTTTTTTTAAGATCTGTGAAATTTAATTAAAAAAAACACCTTCGCTATTGGGTAGTAGCGTCCTGTTCGTTACGTACCCGGTAATTAGTTTCATTTTACTGTGAGTGTATAAGAAAAATGAATGAATGTATTAATATACAGTACTGTACAGTATACTTTAGTATACTGTACAGTACTGTAGGGTAAAGTTTATTGGTATTTAGGGGTTAAACATTAGAAACCGGCATTGTAAGCGCTTCTAAGCGCTTGTACTAAACATTCGCGATTCCTCGCGATCCGCTCTGGACCCTAACCTCGCGAATGTACGAGGTATTACTGTACACGGGACATATCACCAATGATTTATCCTATAGAAGTGACCTGGAAGAATCTGACAACCTGGTGTCAAATAAGATTTTCTTACGGTTTGGCCCATAAGCGGCCTTCTACCTCAGATTCCTCTCCAGTTTCCAGACCTGTGCATCATACAGCCTATCCTGATAATATTCTAATTTTTCTTCCCTTTGGGAAGCAGGGAAGAATTCCCTTATTTTGTCCTAATAGCAAGAGTTTAAGATCACTGCCATCCAGTACTGATCTCTCTGCTTGATGCTAATAATATGCTTGTCACTGCGTAAGCAGCGAAGTATACAGCCTGCCATGCGTTCCAGAGTATGCGTGGACCCAGGGGCCTGTCATGGTTGGTGTTCTTGGCCAGCATGGTTGTTATCATCATCTTCTTCTTGAAATAGATAAGGGTCAGCCTCCTCCTCTGGTTGTGCCTGTGACATATCAAGGGCTCCTTCTGCATCTAAAGGAGAGACTTCCTCCTCTACCAGTCTAGGAGTCCCAGTTTCTCTACCTGAATGACCCTGACTCGAATCCTCATCCTCCTCCATGAACAGAGATCAATGATGTTGACTAAGAGGTGGAAACTGTTCCTCCTCTTTTGTCCCTTTTTGCATGAGTGTAAGGGTTTCCTGTAAGATATACAATTGAGGGATCACATTCCTGATGCTGCAGGCATCTCTGATGACAAATTTGGTGGCTTCTTCAAAGGTCTTGAGAAGCTGGCACACTTCCCTCATGAGCCTCCAATGACATATCGGGAAGTAACACATTATCCCTGTGGTCTGCTGCATGCAATAATCATTCGCCACCTTCTGCTGCTCACACAGATGCTCCTGCATGTTGCTGGAGTTCCACTGAGTTGGAATGTCACAGATAAGGAGATGCAAAAGCAGATCGCTATGTCACTGCAAATCAAGCAGGGTGTTTTTTGTGACGTTAGAACAGTTGAAATGCACAGATTTTTTGTGGCGAACCACCATATTAAGGACATGCGCTATACAGGGACAATGTGTTATTTAACCTAACTGCAGAGCAGCAACAATATTGATGCTAACAAAACTGCCCAGTTGGAGTTGGCGAGGAGCCATCCAGCAGGATACTTACAGCAGGATACAGTGAAGCAGCTCCTCCCCTGTGTGGCTCCTCTGATCCAGGCTCATTAATTGCAAAATAGCAACCCATGAAACAATGGGGGAGGTAGAAGAGGAGTGGAAGCAACAGCTTGCCCTGGTGAAGATGGTGGTGGGAAACAGTCCAGAGAGGAGGATCCAGGAGAGGTGGATGGGCCCTGCATGGTGTTGGAACTGGGCCTACACAATTGGGGTAGAACTATCACCTGGCCTTGCTGCATTTCTGGACTGTGGTTGCTGCTGCTCAAAACATTGACCCAGTGGGCCATGAAACGCACAGAAGCCTGACTCAAGATCACATCACTCTCGGATGCAATATTCTCCTGTGACTGAGATAAGTCAGCTAAATAATGAAAAACTTCATCTTCATTTTCAGGAAATACAACAATTCTGTTGATACTGATGGTGCCACCAACACCAGAAGCAGTATTCTTCTTACCACCCACATTGTTATTGTTAGTACTTGCACATGTCTCCTCCTCCCCCTCCTTTTGTCTGTTCCCTGACCTGTTTTTTTCCAGCCAGTTTTTTTTTTTTTTACCACAAACACTGCTTAATTACAGTGATATATTGGCAGTCTGGCAAAAATGCTGGCACTGTGTGTATGTCTTTTTGGGGGGTATGTCTTTTTATTTATTTTTTCAGATTAGATTGTATATTGAGTGAACAACACACAAAAAATGCTTAAATAATGGAGATTCTTAAGATTAACAGAGGCTGCACTATTGTGTATATATGCACAGTTGCGTATAAAAAAAATACTTAAGCGATGAGAGTTTTTTTCAGATTAACAACAACGCTTCATCACACTGTGTATTTGGTCACCAAAGCAGAGAAAACTACCCATGAAATTACAAGATTTTTTTTTTTTTTTCAGATTAGTGCAGGCTAGACTATATTGGGTGAACAACACTCCAAAAAACATGGAAATAAAAGGAGATTCTTTTTCGATTAGCAGAGACTGCATTACTCTGTGTATATGCACAGTTGCACATCAAAAGAAATGCTTATGCAAAGAATATTTTTTTCGCTCCGTCAGACTGTATTTGGTCACCACAGCAGAAAAAAACAATCCAAAAAATTACAAGATTTTTTTTCAGATTCAGATAGCCTAGGCCACAGGTGTCAAACACAAGGCCCGCGGTCCGAATCCGGCCCGCTACCTTCTGTTATTCGGCCCGGCACTTATCTGGCCCGCAGGGCCGCGGCATTTTTTATTGTCTATGTAAAGTAAACCAGCCCAGGATAGGCTGCTTAAAAAAAAAACAAAAAAAAACAAAGCTGTTGCGATACCTGTCCTGGGCTGGTTTACAAGACCTCTGCATGTCAGCGCAGGCGGCGATACAATGACGTCATCGCGCCTCCCACGCTGACGTCGCGGACAAGAAGAGGAGGAGGCGGCGGCTGCATCAAGGCATTAGAGGTAGGTGAAATAAGTTTTTTTTTTATATATATATATATATAAATAGGCCGTTACCTGCTGGAGTATTCCCGGCACGTAACGGCCTATTTACTTACCGATCCCCGCTGCTGGTCGTGGCCGCCCCCGCTTCCCCTTCTGCTATGGGACGTAGAAGCGGCTGTGTGCAGGAGCGGGTATGGTAAGTGAGGCCGCGGACAGCGAACCCCATCAAATACTACTATTATTATACTCTGGGGTCTTTTCAGACCCCGGAGTATAATAATCGGAGACCATGGGGAGGTGATAAACATAAAAACCAGAGTTACTCACCTCTCCAGCGATCCGATGTTGCTCCCAGCCGGCTTTGGCCTTCTTTGGTGACGTCCCAGGCGTCACGTGAGCCAGGCCGACGTCATTATGTCGCGACGCCGGTCTGTGCGACATTGAAGAAGGCCGAACGCAGGGAGCGCACCGGGGCCCAGGTAAGTAACACTGGTTTTATGTTTGTCACCATCTGGGTCTCCGATCATTATACTCTGGGTTCTGAAAAGACCCCAGAGTATAATAATAGTTCATGGGTGGGGGGCCACTATGGACCATAATACCAATGCAGGGGCCACTAGGGAGCATAATACCGATTGCAGGGGCCACTATGGAGCATAATACCGATTGCAGGGGCCACTATGGAGCATAATAACGTGTACAGGGGTCACTATTGAGCATAATACCATGTGCAGTGGCTACTATGGAGCATAATACCAGTGCAGGGGCCACTATGGAGCATAATACCGTTTGCAGGGGCCACTATGGAGCATAATACCATGTGCAGTGGCCACTATGGAGCATAATACCGTGTGCAGGGGCAACTATTGAGCATAATACCGTGTGCAGGGGCAACTATGGAGCATAATACCGTTTGCAGGGGTAAACGGTATTTGTATAGTGCTTAATTTTTGATATATTCAGAAAAGGATGAGGATAGTATGTAACATGCTTTTTAGGTTTTAACAATACATTATGTTCTTCCTGGTTGCCCTCAAAGGGCTGATTGTAACAGTAGTAATGTACAAATGTAACTACTCCTTAATAGCTCGCTTATCTGTTAAGGAGAAGTTACTTTTATACATGTGTAAAATAATCTTGGCCCTTCAAGGTACCCCGTGAGGCTGAAGTGGCTCCCGGAGAAAATGAGTTTGACATCCCTGGCCTAGACTGTATGTTGCGTGAACAAATTTATTAAAAAAAAAAAAAAAACGCTTATATGTAACAGTTATTTTTATTTCAGATTTGTGCAGGTGGAATCAGCACTTTGTTGTTAAAACAGCAGTATGTATTTAAGGAAAAAATGTAAATTCTTCCCCAAAAAACTTAAAAAAATTAAATACAATTTTTCATTACCAGCATTGTCTTGTCAGTAAAAAGTGTGTTTAACCACTTCCGTACCGCCCATAGACTATATACGTCCAAGGGGTGGTTGTCTATTTCTGCAAGGACATACCGGTACATCCAAGCAGAATTCAGCAGCTGCACAAAATCGTGCAGAAGATTTCCTGAAATTCGGATCAAATTCCACTTCTGCAGCTTCGATTCGCTCATCTCTAGTTATGTTTAGATGTATAAATATCTATAGTGATTTAAAAACTATATTGTGTAAGCATTTTTTTTTTTCAACAGGTATCCATGATCGTTGTGGACTATGTCGTTGACCATCTTGTTCAAGTAATAAAATGGTCCAAGATGTGGTTGTGGGCGAGTATTTATTTCAATAAAAATATTATTTTCTGTTGTGTGTGTTTTTTGTTCCTCAGTGTTTAAACTATGCCGATTGACTGCATCCATTACCAAAGCAGGGGCTTACTGTCGTCGGCCAAAAAGGAAAACAGTTGCCCCCACCCACAATTATTACCCCAGTTACCAAAGGTTTTCAGAAAGAGCTGGAAACAGGAGGAAATTAAAAAAAAAAAAAAAAAAAAAAAACAGCATTGGGCCCCCCATATTTTTGTATAACCAGCCAGATCCAAAAAAGCTGCAGCTGCCTGGTATTACCAGGGTGGGAAAGCCCATGGGTTTTGGGCTTTCCCAGACTAATAACATCAGCATGCAGCCACCCCAGTAAATAGCAGGTCTTCCTGGCACCACTGGTGGTGTTGGGTACTGGGGTAATAATTGTGGTGTGGAACGGGGGTACGGTCTTCCTTTTTGGCAGACGACAGTAAGTACCTGCCTTGGTAATGGATGTTGTCAATCAGTCAGCTCCATTACTAAGGGCATTGTTTAAACACTGGGAACAGAAAAACATATTTTATTTAAATAAACCCTCTCTGACAGCCACCCTCTTTGACCATTTTTTTACTTGAACATGATGGTCAACGACGAGTCCACAACGATCCAGCTGCATATAAAAAAAACAAACATTATTTTCAAAATGTTTTAATATGTTTTGACTTCATTGGTCTACTCTATAAAATAGGCCTATGAAGTGGACTGAAATCACTGTTTGATGCATTTAACCAAGAGATATTTAAATAAAAAAACTGCCTTTTAACAAAATTAAGTTCTATATATTTTTTTGGGAAAGCTGAGTGAATATATACGGCCTTTAATGCAGCTGAAATGTTGCTGTCACCCAGCTTTCCCAGAAACAGACAATTGTATTTAATAAACATATTTATCAGTTTCTAGCACAATTTAACCTGCATTAAAGACTGTATATATTCACCCAGCTTTCCCAAAAAAAGATATAGAAATTTATTTTGTTAGGCTAAGGCCCCATGTAGCAAGCCGCAGTCATAAAGCGATGCGGGAAAAAATGTGGCAGAAATACGTTTTTTCCCACAGCACTTTTCACAGAAAGTCCGCAGAGTTTTACGCAGGTATAATTGACATGCTCCGATTTCCTAAAACGAGCCGGTTTTGGAAATCGCAGCATTTCTGCTGTGGGTATTTTTCTGCAATGTGTGGATAGAATTCGGTAAAATTCCATCCACTTTGCAGGGACTGCCGTAGCATTTACGCCACGTGCGGCCCCGGCCTTAAAAGGCAATTTTTTAAATTAAATATCTGTATAATTTAAATGGTTTTAACCCCTTCCCGCCGGAGGAATTTTTCATTTTTGACTCCCCCCCCCCCCCCCCCTTCCAAACACCATAACTTTTTTATTTTTCTGCTCTAAGAGCCATATGAGGTCTTAATGTTTGCAGGACAAATTGTTCTTCATGATGATACCATTAGTTATTATGTACAATGTACTGGGAAACTGGAAAAAAATTCAGAATGGGGTGGATTTGAAGAAAAAGTGCATTTGTGTGACTTTCTTACAGGCTTCGTTATATGGCGTTCACTGTGCAGCCAAAATGACATCACCTGTATTCTATGTTTCGGTACGATTCCGGGGATACCAAATTTATATGGTTTTATGTACATTTTAACCCCTTAACAAAAATCCAAAACTGTGCAAAAATTTGTTTTTCTAAAAGTCACCATATTCTGACACCCGTAACTTTTTTATACTTCTGTGTACGGGGATGCATAGGGCGTCTTTTTTTTGCGGGACCAGGTGTACTTTTTAGTTATACCATTTTGGGGAATTACTATTGCTTTGATCACTTTTTATTAAAATTTTAATTAGAGGCAAAACAGTGAAAAAACGGCGGTTTGGCACTTTTGATTTTTTTTTTCCCTGCTACGGCGTTTACCATACGGTAAAAATATTTTTATAGATTTGTAGACCGGGTGTTTTCAGACACAGGGATACCTAATGTGTGTGTGTTTCACAGTATTTAACTACTTTTATATGTTTTCTAGGGAAAGGGGGTGATTTGAACTTTTTTAAAAATTTTTATATTTTTTTTAACTTTTTTTTTTTTTTTTTTTTTTTTTTTTGCATTTATTAGACTCCCTAGGGGTCTTGAACCCCAGGTGGTCTGATCACTAATGCAATGCATTACAATGCTAATGCAAAAAAACAGCATTTCTATTGCAGGCTACATTGAGTAGCCTGCAATAGAAACTAATGAAAGACAGGCCTGGGAGCCTTCAGAAGGCTCCCAGTTGTCATAGCAATGGGACGCCGGCCTTGGAGCTTGCTCCGGGTGCCGGCGATCCCCAGCAAAATGGCGGCGCCCACACGCCGCCGGTGAAATGGCGCCTCGGTCAGGATTGACTGAGGCGCCAGAGGGGTTAATGCCCGTGATCAATGAGAGCACCGATCGCTGTCATTAGCGCCAGGTCTCTGCTGTATAAAACATCAACCAGAAGTGACCCCCAGAGTGACCACCAATCATAGGAGCTACTGGGGATATAGTAGGGAATTTAGTGTACCCAATGTCCTCCGCACAGCTTACATAGTCACTCTTCACCATCTGCTGGGCATTAACATCTGGGATACTCATGCTTATTACACCCCCTGATAAATTCTTTGAGGGGGAAGTTTTCAAAATGGGGTCACTCCTTTGGGGATTCCACTTTCGTGATACTTTAGAGGCTCTGCAAACATGACATGGTGTCCAGATACCAAACATCTAAATATATACTTCAAAAGCCATATTGCACTCCATCTCTTCTGCGCCCTGCTGTGTGCCCAAACTGCAGTTTATGCTGACATGTATGACACTGGTGTACCCAGGATAACGTACTTAATATCATATGTGGGTATAAACTGCTGTTTGGGCACAGAAGGGGAGCGCTGTTTTGGTGTTTAGAGCACAGATTTAGACGGTTTGGTTTTTGGACACCATTACACTTTTGCAGAGCTGAAACGCCAGTAAAGTGGAATCCCGATATTTGACCCCATTTTGGAAACTACACCCCTGAAGGAATTTATCCAGGGGCACAGTGAGCATGTTTAACCCGCAAGTGTTGCATTAATTTTCCAGAAATGAATACGCAGCTGATGGTGAAAATGCCAATTTTTCCAGGAATACGTCATTTCAGTGTGTAATATATTGTGCCCGGCTTGTATCAGAGACAAATGCTCCAAATGCTGTTTTGCCCAGTATACCCGCTTAACAGTTTTTGGAGCGTGTATCTCTACCGACATAAGCTGGGCACAACATATCGGGCACTGAAATGGCATAATTATGGAAAAATTGGAATTTTCACTTTTTATTATCAGCTGCGCATTCCTTTCTGGAAATTAAATGAATGCAACACTCAAGGGTTAAAAATGCTCATTACCCAACTTGATAAATCCCTTGAGGGGTGTACTTTCCAAAGTGGGGTTATGTGTCTGCGGGTTCTACTTTACTGCCAAATCAGGGGCTCTGCAAAAGTGGCATGACATCCAAAAACCAAACTGTTCTCCAAAAACCAAAATAGCGCTCCTTCCCTTCTGTGCCCAAACAGCAGTTTATACCCACATATGGAATTGTTGAGTATGTTATCCTGGGTATACCAGTGTCATACATATGGGCATAAACTGCCGCTTGGGCATACAGGAGGGCGCAGATATCAAGGAGCACTATGTGTTTTGGACCGCTGATTTAGATTGTTGGTTTTTGGACACCATGTCACATTTTGAGACTAGACAAGGGTGTTAACAGTGCTCATAACAACTATCAAGCATAAATAAAGCACAACTACTATTAAAATATAACCTTTGTTAAACTCAGTAAAGATTGTCAGTATAGACTTGATCAACATGCGTAAAGGATCAAGGCTGGGAAGGATGCAGGGCCAGATCAGTGCAAGGCTAATTAAGACTTGTGGGGACCAGCTGTGTGGTATTATTACATATATGTTCAATATGAGCATGAAGCTGGGAATGGTACAACAACTGTGGAAATCATCTTATGTGGTACCAGTTCCAAAGACACCTCATCCGAAGGACCTTAATGACTACAGACCTGTAGCATTGACATCCCACTTGATGAAGGTCTTAGAGAGATTGGTTCTCAAAAATCTCCGCCCTCTAGTGAGCTCGGCTATGGACCCTCTCTCCAGTTTGCTGGCCAAGGCTCTCTTTCTCACCTGGAGAAACCAGGGAACACTGTAAGAATAATGTTCTTTTATTTCTCCAGTGCTTTTAATACCATACAGCCCGGGCTACTGAGATACAAGCTGGCCCTTGTTGGAGTGGACCACCGCCTCTCCAACTGGATCCTAGACTACCTCAGAAACCAAACTCAGTATGTGAGAGCCCGGGACTGTGTGTCAGACACCGTGATCTGTAATACGGGGGCACCTCAAAGTACAGTTCTCGCCCCTTTCCTCTTCACACTATACACTACTGATATTAGGTGCAACTCATCTAGCTGCTACCTACAGAAGTATTCTGATGACTCTGCAATAGTAGGCCTCATCACAAATGAAGATGACAGGGAGTACAGACAACTGAACCGGGATTATGTGGATTGGTGTCAGTGGAACCACCTTAGGATTAATGCTGGGAAGACCAAGGAGATGGTGGTGGACTTTCGCAAGCACAGATACCCTCCAAAACCAGTGGACATCCAGGGGACAGGCATTGAGATAGTCAATACCTATAAGTACCTGGGTGTGCTCCTCAATAATAAGCTGGACTGGGCAGATCACTTGGATGCACTGTACTAATCTCTCATGCATCTGCTTAGGGGGGGTAGCATATCAACCAGGGATAGGAATAGACGCAACAAGCTGATTGGAAGGGCCAGCTCTGTCCTGGGGAGCCCCCTGGACCCACTGCAAGTGGTGGGTGACAGAAGGATACTGTCCGTGGTGAGCTCCATGCTGGAGAATAAGTTCCATCCCATGCATGAGACCGTGATAGCGCTGGGCACTACTGTCAGTGACCGACTGCTCTACCCTAAGTGTGAGAAGGAGCGCTATCGGAAGTCTTTCCTCCCTGCTGCGGTCAGACTGTACAACCAACACCGACCTAAGCGGAGATCAGGCCATAGAGAGAACTGAAAGATCTTAAGTTGTGATATCCCTTCTACTACTTTTTTACCTTTACCTTTTTTATCTGTACCTACTGAAACTGTAATGCCTCTACCTTGGAGCTTTTTTGTATTTGTATTATCTATGCTGCTGTAATACACTGAATTTTCCCATGGTGGGACTATTAAAGGATTATCTTATCTTATCTTAAATGTGCCAAAAAAATAGTAAAAAAGTGGACAATAGGAATGGCTGGCCGATGATGTATATCTGGGGTAAAATGGTCCAAAATATCCTAGGACCCCTCAGATACAGAAATGTAACCACCTGCACATGTACCCGATAACTACCCCCCTTTTCTCTTTGTATATTTTTCCAAAGTAGTGTGATAACAACCACTGTATTAGGGTGTCATAATTTGATTTACCTCTTGATATATCAATAAGGAAAACATAATCTGTGACTAGTGATATCTCCCATATATCAATGACAGATATATTTGCCAGTAATTTGAACAAGAGTTAAGTATAATGTACACCCCAAATATAAACAATTTATCCACTTATAATGAAATATCGGGTTGATAATAGCGATGGATCCTATATTATGCCGATCCTATACTGTATAGACACAAAATGCACAGGATCAATATTACTCTTGCTACTATATCAGGTAACTAAAGACTAAAGAATACTATAGTACGGTGTCCAGGGATCAGTCATGAAGACAAACTAGTCTAGTAGTGCATTGGTGATGGTGTGGTCCAGTTTACAGATTGCCACATTCCAATCCATCCATAGTTACATAAACCTAGAGGATTTTAGATATCGCTAGTCTGCTTAACGGTTTGATGCCAACAATAGCGATGGATCCCATATTATGACAATCCTATATATATGCATGTATCACAAGATAAATATCACTCTTGCTCAAAATAAAGTGTAGCTAAGAGATGAAAGGTGACATTAAGTAATGCAATACCTAAGGATCAGTCATGTACCAGACACACTAGTCTAGTTGTATATTAGTTGTAGTGTGGTCTAATTTACAGATCTCCATACTACAACATGTCCATCACTGTATGCAACCAGCAAGTGCTGCTAGTCCACTACAAAGGTTCATATCATGGTGTAGATAAATAACATGAGCTCATAGCCTAGTGATCGGCTCTGAACCAGCTAATACACCAAACTCTGTCACCCTAAAAAGATCCCTCAACGCGTATTCCCCCCTCATTTGAAGGTTCATCAGGAGGACAAGATGATATTAGGACAAGCCAATTTCTAAGATGGTGCAGTTAAAACTGCAGTTACTGGTGTCCTGAAGGTGGACACTAGTATTGAAGAGTAGCCGACGCCGACCGCTGTGAACAGCTGAACTTAAATACAACCCAGCTCAGAAGACCACATCCCCAGTCATGATGTCATTGCACCTTGCCATTCACGGCATAGGATCCACCCCTTGTATTCAGGGGCTTGTCAGATCAGGTGTGTCTGTTGTCATAGGAGTCAGTATGCTATTCTGCTGTCATTCAGTTGTTTACATAGCGGAGGAGGCAAAGACGATCAGTTAAATGATGCAATGCATAGTTAGAACTTCCCATCTGGATAACTGTGCACAGGAGATTGATTCCTAAGTACACTTTAAATACTGATGTATATAAATATATATATAGTGTCCTTCCCAAGAAAAAAACTGTACAAAAACACAGATAGCAGTTAACCCATTATACAAATAATTGGTACAAAAAGGATACCCACTATGATAATAAATTAAATCTTATAGCAAATGGGAACATTCTACAGTACTTATGATAATGCTTGGAGAGACGTGAAAAATCACTAATCCTCCATAGATCATAAAGGAGACCGACATCTATGGCATTCGTCACAGATGTTAATGTCCCTATAAGAAGTTTTAGGGTAATGACAATCAGGAAGGGAACCCGAAACACGAATAACCAAATCTAAATAAACAGAGTGAAGGAAATGGAATTGTTAAGGCCGCTCTGTCTAACGCATTAAAAGTGGAATATCCACTTCGTCTCTTGTTGAAGTATCAAACGATCCCAGTCCCCCCCCTTCCCTAACAGATGGAAAAATATGCTCCAGGCCTTGAAACTTTAGGCATCTGGGATCACCACCATGGCATTCCCACACGTGTCGAGAGGGTTTTCTCCTCTTTCCGTGTCACATACCCCACATGATCTAAAATTCTCCACCGAAACGCCCTTTTCATCTTTCAGACGTAGTTAAGAGGGCACGGACAGGTCACCGAGTATATAACACCTGTTGTGCAGCAATTGATAAAGTGTTTGATATGGTGTTCCAACCCTGTAGCAATGCATAGGGCCTTGTCACCCTTCAAAATATAGTCACAAGCCTTACATGATCCACACCTGAAAGTCCCTCCAGGGAAGGATCTGTTCAACCACGTTTTATCTTGCTGTAAGGGTTTCAAGTGACTTTTAGTAAAAATATCTACCACGTTCTTTCCCCTATGGAAAGTCACAGATGGATGATGATTCACCAGATCTTATATGCCGCAACCCAGTCGGATGAGACCGGAGGATGGGAGTAGTAGTGGCGGATGCTGTGCCACCTAGCAGGCCGAGCACGCTCCCAAACGGCTCCAGTCCCACTCCTTGGCCGGACAAAGTCAAGGGGGGTCCTGCAGCACTACCAGATGGTGGTGGTAGTAGTTCTTTCCCCCGGGGCACTTCCAGTTGAAGAGGGGGACCTCTCCTATCTGAGCCGGTGTGGTGTTGGTCGGAAGAGCCCTGATGGTAAAGCAGGCACGACTCAGGGGTCAGCGATGCAGGTAAACCAAACAGCCGTTTATTTAGGCAACTGGAACAAAGGAACAACAGCAGCTTCCAGATGGGGGTCGTAGTCCTACAGTGTCCAAACCCCAGCCTTGGTTATAGGAGGGCGCCCAAACATGGTATAGGCTCCACAGTATGGCCTTCTCTACTCCTCCTCTATGCTTCTCCCAGCTAGGTACACTGGGGATAGAGTTACAGGGAGTCCTGACAGGGATCTGGTTACCTGGAGACTAGGCCCGAATGAGACTCTCCTGTCAGGGTCCTCTCCTGCTCCTCCTGGCATGACACCGAATAAGTCCAGCCACTTTGAAATCTGTACTCCCTTGCTCTGGGCAATCTACAGGTGAGCCTGGGGCTGATGATATCCCTCCTGAGGCTGTGAGAGCGGCGGTTGGCCTTCAGTCCAGAGGCTGGTGGCAGGTCAGCTCTGCACACCTTGTCTAGTCTGCTGCATGAACTGAACTGAACTAAGCAGACCAACCGTCAATGGGGAGATAATATCTCCCTATAACCCCCGCCCAGTGGCCTGTGATAGGCCAGGGCTGAACCAAGTCTGGGCTTGAACACTGCAGGGGGAAACATATAAGGGAAAAGCTGCACATCAAAACACTTAACATAGAACAGAACTTACAGACATAAAACCCAGAGGCACACAAGACAAACATATAAAAGCAGTAGCACTCTGGGATGCCGCATATACATCTGGATCCATGGTGAGAATATCCCAGTATAACCTCAGTATCTTCATCACCCCCCCTAGTCCCACGATCATAATTACCCACCAAATGGATAATGTGCTGATCCTGCATCCGTTGTTTGGGGGTGAGCAGGGTAACCCTATCACTGTATTCTGCCATCCGTTTCGCCTCCCGAAGTAGTGGGCCAGATAGCCATGTCTACTAAACCTCCCTTCTAAATCTCTCGCCTTCTCATGGAAGTCCACAAGGTTATAGCAGTTCTTTTGCACTCTCGGGAACTGCCCCCTTGGAATACCACGTCTGTTGGCATCAAACAAAGTGGACTAGCGATATCTAAAATCCTCTAGGTTTATGTAGCTAAAGATGGATTGGAATGTGGCAATCTGTAAACTGGACCACACTACCACCAATGCACTATTAGACTAGTTTGTCTTTTTTATAACTGATCTCTGGACACCGTACTATAGTATTATTTAGCCTTTAGTTACCTGATATAGTAGCAAGAGTAATATTGATCCTGTGCATTTTGTGTCTATATAGGACCGGCATAATATAAGATTCATTGCTGTTATTATCAAACCGATATTTGATTATAAATGGATAGGTTGCATATAATTTGGGGTGTACATTATACTTACCTCTTGCTCAAATTACTGCCGAATATATCTGTGAGATGTCACTAGTGACTGACAGATTTTGATTCCCTTATTGGTATATCAAGAGGTAAATCAAATTATGACACCCTAATACAGTGGTTGTTATAACACTATTTTGGCCACATATACAAAGAGAAAAGGGGGTAGTTATTGGGTACATGTGGTGGTGGTTACATTTCTGTATCTGAGGGGTCCTAGCATATTTTGGACTATTTTACCTCAGATATACATCATTGGCAAACCATTATTTCCTATTGTCAACTTCTATACTATTTTTTTTGGCATATTTACGCATGTTGATTTTTACGGAGTTTAATAAAGGTTATATTTTAATAGTAGTTGTGCTTTATTTATGTTTGGCTGTGTCACATTTGTAGAGACTCTAAAAATGTAAAAATGCCCCTACAAAATGGGGTCACTTCTTGGGGAATTCCAATTTACTAGTACCTCCAGGGCTCTGCAAAAACAACATGGCGTCCAGAATATCCCTCTAAATCTGTACTCCAAAAGCTAAAAAGCGCAGTGCTCCTTCCCTTCTGAGCCCTGCTGTGTAACCAAGCAGCAGTTTACACCCACATATACAACTTCTTTGTCACCAGGATAGCCCACTTAATAGTTTTAGGAGTGTATGTCTCTGATGACACAAACTGGGCGCAACGTATTGGGCACCAAAATGGCATATTCCTTAAAAATTTCAATTTTCACTTTATACATTAATTTTCGGGAAGTACTCTTGGGCTCAAAATGATAATACCCCTTGATAAATTCCTTGAGGGTGTAATTTCTAACTTTTTGGGAGTTTCCATTGTATTGGTACTCTAGGGGCTCTGGAAATGCAACATGGCACCTGAAAAGTATTCAAGCAAAATCTGCCCTCCAAAAGCCAAATAGCGCCCTTTCCATTCCGAGCCCTGCCATGACCACAGATTATGACCACATATGGGGTACTGCCGTGTTCAGGAGAAATTGTTTAACAAACTATGGGGTGCTTTTTCTACTTTAACCCATTGTAAAAACAAAAATTTTGGGGTTAAAAAGACATTTTAGTTATTTTTCATTTACACATCCTAATTTTAACAAAATCAGTGAAAAGGCTGTTGGGTCAAAATGCTCATTCTACCCCTTGATAAATTCTGAGAGGGGTATAGTTTTCAAAATGGGGTCACTTTTTGGGGTTTCCTTTGTATTGGTACTGTAGGGGCTCTGCAAATGAGACATGGCACCGAAAACTATTCCAGCAAAATCTGCTTTTCAAACGTCCGAAGGAGCTCCTTCCCTTCCGTGCGCTGTCGTGTGCCCAAACATTAGTTTATACCCACATGTGGGATATTTTTCTGTGCTCTGGAGAAATTTATGCATTTTCCCCTTTAAACCTTTGTGAGTGTGTTAATTTTAGGGATAAATTAATGTATTATTGAAAAAAAAATGAAATGTCGAAATTTCACCTCCATATTGTTTTAATTTCCGTGAAATGCTTAAAGGGTTAACAAACTTCCCAAATGCTGTTTTGAATTAGTTTCTAATATATAGGCCTTTATAATCCCCTTCAGAACTGAAGTGGTCCCTAAAAAATTAGTTTGGGAAATTTTCTTGAAATCTGGAAAAATCGCTGTTACATTTGTAATCCTTCTAACATCCAAAATTAATTAAATGACAATTAAAAGATGATGCTGATATAAAGCAGTTTATGGTAGATAATATGTATTAATGTATTTGTGTGATATGACTATCTGTTTGAAAAGCAGAGCCTTTCACATTTTGAAAATTGTGATTTTTTTCCAAATTTCCATCAAATTTCCTATTTTTTATGAATATAAAAATATTGATTAGTGTTTACCATTAACATGAAGGACAAGGTTTCACGAAAAAACAAACAATCTCAAAATCACTTGTGTAAGTTAAAGCGTCTCAAAGTTATTGCCATATAAAATGACATATGTCAGTTTTGAAAATAAAATACACATAAAAATACACAAAAAACCCCAAATACATTTAAAAATGACCCCCTAACTACAACTATCTACCTAAACCAAAATAAAACAATTTTATCCCTATCTAGCCACACCCCAAACACATAAAATAAACCTAAATTCGATAAAAATATAATTGGAAACCCCTAAATACAGTTAAAAATGAACTCCCAACTATAACTATACAAATCCCACCTTTAAAATACTAAAGTACTGGAGCCCACCCACCCCAATATAAAAAAGCCCAGGAGATATACTGACACGTCTGTAGTCTTTGGCTCCCGGAAGAAAAATGGCGATCTTCTTCCTGTCGGTGACTGTAGAGGGAGCGCCTCTTCTTAATTTCTTATCTTTACGAATGTGCAAAGAAAAAGGAAAATAAGGGTTGGAAAGTGCACAGAAACTAATTGTTATCCCTTTGTGTCCGCTTCCCATGGTTTAGTGGCTGTCTGTCTGATATCCTAATTTTTTGGACGGAGAAAAAGTCCTGCAAGTCCGACTTTATTGTTTGCCCAAAAGAGCAAAAACCAGACAAAAATAGTAGAATCGAATAGCTGCGGATTAGTTTTACTTTGAAATCAATGGGTTTTCAAAACAAACCGAAATCAGTTTGATAATTTTTAGACGATTTCAAAAATTGATATCATGAGGAGAACCAAACGCTGATGTGAACCCAGCCTGACCCGTGTACGGATAACTGAAAGTGTAAATGAATTGTTTTAGAAAGTTGTGTCTGAACCTCTGAGAGTTCCTATGACTGTATCTAACCCCCTGTCAGGTCTGATCCTCTGAGGACTCCGTATCTAACCCCTATCAGGTCTGATCCTCTGAGGGCCCCTATGACTGTATCTAAACCCTGTCATGTCTGATCCTCTGAGGACTGCTAGGACTGTATCTAACCCCCTGTCGGGTCTGATCCTCTGAGGTCCCCAATGACTGTATCTAATCCCTGTCATGTCTGATCATCTGAGGGCTCCTATGACTGTATCTAACCCCCTGTCATGTCTGATCCTCTGAAGACTTCTAGGACTGTATCTAACCACTGTCATGTCTGATCCTCCTAGTACTGTATCTAACTCCTATCAGGTGTGATCCTCTGAGGGCCCCTAGGACTGTATCTAACCCCTGTCATGTCTGATCCTCCTAGTACTGTATCTAACCCCTTTCATGTCTGATCCTCTGAGGGCTCCTAGCACTGTATCTAACCCCTGTCATGTCTGATCCTCCTAGGACTGTATCTAACCCCTGTCATGTCTGATCCTCCTAGGACTGTATCTAACCCCTGTCATGTCTGATCCTCTGAGGGCTCCTAGCACTGTATCTAACCCCTGTCATGTCTGATCCTCCTAGGACTGTATCTAACCTGTCATGTCTGACCCTCTGAGGTCTCCTAGCACTGTATCTAACCCGTCATGTCTGATCCTCTGAGGACTGTATCTAACCAGTCACGTCTGATCCTCTGAGGGCTCCTAGGACTGTATCTAACCCCTGTCATGTCTGATCCTCCTAGGACTGTATCTAACCTGTCATGTCTGACCCTCTGAGGTCTCCTAGCACTGTATCTAACCCGTCATGTCTGATCCTCTGAGGACTGTATCTAACCAGTCACGTCTGATCCTCTGAGGGCTCCTAGGACTGTATCTAACCCCTGTCATGTCTGATCCTCCTAGGACTGTATCTAACCTGTCATGTCTGACCCTCTGAGGTCTCCTAGCACTGTATCTAACCCGTCATGTCTGATCCTCTGAGGACTGTATCTAACCAGTCACGTCTGATCCTCTGAGGGCTCCTAGGACTGTATCTAACCCCTGTCATGTCTGATCCTCTGAGGGCTCCTAGGACTCTCTGGCCCCTTTCTAGCTCTCTAATGAAGTCTTAGTATTGTCAATGTAACAGTAACAGATATGTCTATGAGTAAACAGATGGTAGTTTTTTTTTTTTTTTTTTGTGTGTGTGTGTTTGGCATGGAAAAAAAAAAAAACCACAAATAATAATAATCAGGTCCGATTTTACAGCAACAGTCTTTGAGAACCAGGTCAATTTGCTCTGCAGATTTGTATTTTTTTATATATGCAGGCTGTGGATGGGATTTGTTTTACCAGATTTGCAGCCGCTGACCCCCATCTCTTTTGCCTGGTGTGTTTTATGGCCTAATAGTTTTGATCTGTTTTTATCTGGTGAAGTCTATTGGAAAACTGCCATAAAAACGCTACAAATGGCAAAAATGTTACAAAAAACAAAAACATTTTTTATTGACTTGATAAGTAACATCTGGAAAGTTTTTGACCTAAAGAAAAAAAAACTATAAAAAAAGAATAAAGTGAAGATTTGCAAAATGATATAAATGGCCAGGAGTCTGGGCAGTATTCTGGCTTGTTCTGGGGGTCTAGTTACAGAAAACATGTAAGCATGGAGTGTACTTTGTTGTAATCATACATGTCAGAGGGGTTAAAGAGCTTATACCGCAAGTTACAGATATATCAGGAGAGACAAATAATTTGCTTCATTTCCTTGTTTTAGATCATCTCACAATTCATTGAATTGCAGGGAGCAGAATTTTTTTTTTACTTTGCTGTCCTTTGTTACCCTGGGGGTGTTTTGCTTAAGCACACCTGTAAAACCAGGAAGAGGTTAAAAAAAAAAAAGACAAAATGAAAACTGATCTCCTCCACCTCCTCCTTTTACCTCTGAAACCAGTCTGACTAGTTCTGTTTTACTTTTCACAATCTATTGTGGCTTGCTCTTGGTGTCCACCCTCCCATAGAGTTACCAGTATTTGCCGGCCTTGTAACGCAGTAAATATGGCTTTGGAGCGCTGTCGACTTGCTCTTCTTTTTGCTGTTTTGATGGACTTAGTCGGTATAACATCTCTACTCGTTGGGATCTTTGCAGAACTACAGCTGAACGACCAAGACTATGGCGACCTGTTCATTTACACTGGTGCAATTCTCGTCTTTCTGAGTCTGATTGGCTGGATATTCTGGTACACGGGTAACATCGAAATATCACTGGAGGAGTTACAACAAGACTACATTATCAAAGATGGAACCCTGGCCCGCTTAGCACGGAAAATCTCCCGTCACCTTTCCCACCGTGATATGAGCCATGGAAACAGAAAGTGGCACAACGTGAGACAAGAAGCAGGAGAAAAAGTGGACACATTACAGCTGTCCAGAACAAAAGGCCTAAAAAAGGAAGTTGAAGAGGGTTTTTAATTTGTGAGTATCTTCATTTGTAATGCTTTCTTTCCTCTTCTTATAGAATGTTGAGATGAATGTGTTTTTGACGTGTAACATGAAACGTGTTTATATTGTACTGTCGGCAATCCACTGGGAAAATTCATTCATTTAACCTATACGCAGCAAGGTTGACTTAACATTCATGTTATACTATACTGTGTCATGTTGTGAGGTGCCAAGTAGGAGAGAGATGTGCAGGATAGTGGTGTTCTCCAGTTACAGTATGGTGGTATTATTCAGTCACATTACAGTGGTGCTATTTAGTACTTGTATAGTAGTATCATTAAGTCACAGCATCCTGACTTAAATGCTTATTATTTTGGGGTAGAGATTATATGAGTGTTTTGTAGCATGTTGGACCTTCTTTGGCCTTTAGGAATGCAGTAATTCATCATGAAATAGACAGGTATCAGAAGACCCAGGGTGTGTCAGGAAGACATTCCCCAGCATGGTGGCTTAGCACTTGTGACTGGCAGAGCTGGGGCCTTGGTTCTGTCTTTGTGTACATTTCTCTGGGTATTCTGGTTTCCTCCCACACGCGGCAGACATCCTGATAGGGAACATAGTTTGTTAAGTGCTGTGAAATATATTGAGGGTATATATAAGCAAGACAAAAATAAATAAAATGACTGAACCCGCACCAATCTGAACGGCTGCCACCTGACAGGACTGCGGCCATCCATTCGTGCTGCTTGTCATATCAGCCTGTTGTAACAGAAATCTGGATTCCTATGGCCCAGAGTCGTTTCCTCACTGCTCAGTGATAACATTTTTGGCGATCTTGCCTTTCTGTTTCTCTTAGAAGGAGATGGCGCTCTCTCTGGTGATTCGCTGTTATAGTCTCTCTTTTCAAAGAAATCATGACTTGTACATTCGGTCATGTTAGTTGGATACCAGCATTGTATTAGTCTTCGGTTTTCTTCACTGTGCCGCACCTGTTTGTCAGAATGATTCTTGATATCTTCCTCTGAGATGTTTATGTCTACAGGATCTTCACCTTTAACAGGATTTTCAAGGACCATAATATTGATGACCTGTCTTATGGATAGGACATCAATATCAGGTCAGTGATGGTCTAGCACCTGGTACTGCGTCGATGAGCCATCACATTTCCGCTTCTCAGTCCTTTGATGTCATGTGGCCTGTTTGCAGACCAGTTCCATTCAATGAACAGGATGGAGTTGCAATACCAAACACAGCTGCTATATAACATATGTGCTTGGTATGCTGTGAGGAGGCCAAAGTGCTCCTCTGACTGATCAGATATACTGTAGATTAACTATTCTAAGGATTAAGAATCATAAAATGATGATAAAGATAAAAGTAGCCTGCCATACAAATGAATGGCAGACAAGCCTGGGAGCCTTCAATAGGCTCTCGGCTGCCATGCCAACGGGACGCCAGCTCCGGATCTCACTCCGGGTGCTGGCGATCCCCAGCAAAATGGCGCTTCCGTTAGCTTTGAGTGAGGTGCCGGGGAAGGGGTTAATGCCCACGATCGGTGTGGGCACTGATCACGGGCATTAGCGCTGCATGCATATTTAAATACCCGACATCCGCCGTACTATTATGTTGGGAAGGGGTTAGAGAGGACTTTTGCTTACCAGCTCTAGCTCTTTGCTTTCTTCACTAGGTTCACTCCACTGATTCCGGGAGAGTTGGAATGTTTTCTCTATTCCTTACTGTTCATAAGCAATCAGTGCAGTTAGTTTCCACACCTACTGTAGTATGCTGATTATGCTGTTTACTGTCAGATGGGTGAAGCTTGATAAGCGTAGACAGACAGGGACCACACACCTGACAGTAAAGAACTTATTTAACATATTGAGTATTGAAGCTAACAGAAATGATTGCTTGAGAATGGTGAGAGCTAGAGAAAAAACTCCAGCTGTCCCAGAATCAGTTGAGTTGGTGGTGAAAGGTCCTCCCCTTAATGACACAGGGCGTAATAGTACGTCGTGAGTCGCATGACTATGTACGGAGAGCGCTCAGGAGCTGAGCGCTCTCCATACACGGTGGGTGCCGGCTGTATAATACAGCCAGGACCCGCCGCTAACAGCAGCGATTGGTGTATGCACCGATCGCAGCTGTTAACCCTTTAGATGTTGTGGTCAAACAGGACCGCGGCGTCTAAATTGCACAGCCGCCACAGGCGCCGCCATTTTTCCCTCGATCACCGTCCTCCAGAATGTCATCGGAGGGCAGCGATTGGTTGCCATGACAGCCGGGAGCGTATTGAAGGCTCCCTGGCTTCTCATTACATTAGAGCTATTACACGATGCCAGAGACAGCGTCTAATAGAAGTGAAGGCATTTTGTAGCATACAGTAGTATCGCAGTGAATAGTATGATCGATCAGACTCCCTAGGTTTCAAGGTCCCTAGGGGGTCTGATCATACAAGTAAAAGTATAAAAAAAAAACAAAAAAAAAAACACAAAAGTTCAAATCACCCTACTTTCCCTAGATCAGATATAAAAGTAAATAAACAAAAGTAAGCATAAACACTTTAGGTATCCCTGCGCTCCAAAATGCCTGAACTATTAAAATATTTATCCCATACGGTGAACGGCGTAGTGGGGAAAAAAAAAAAAAAAATCAAAAATGGCCAAATAGCTTTTTTTCAATACTTTGCCTTCTATAAAAAAAAATTGAATAAAAAAAAAAAAAAAAAAAAAAGTGATCAAACCATCAGATCTTTCCCCAAATGGTATCAATAAAAACGTCATGCTGTCCCGCATAAATAGACGCCTTACCCAGCTCCATACATGTAAATATGAAAGTTACAGGCGGCACAATATGGCGATGCAAAGTTTTTTTTTCTATTTAGCAAAGTTTTAAATTTTTAAAAAGGTATCAAAACATTACAAATACTATATAAATTTGGTATCGCCGTGTTCGTACTGACCCGCAGAATACAGGTAACTATATATATATATATATATCACTGTGATCGTACTGACCCGCAGAATACAGGTACCATGTCATTTTTACCACACAGTGAATGCTGTAAAAATTAAACCCATATGAATTTGGCGCAAATGCAGTTTTTCTCCAATTGCACCTCATTCTGAATTTTTTTCCAGCTTCCCAGTACATTGCACAGCAATAGTGACATTACAAAGTACAGTTTATTTCGCAAACAATAAGCCATCATGTGACTGTGAACTGAAAAATGAAAGCGTTATGGCTCTTGGAATGTGGGGAGGGAAAAACAAAAATGCAAAAACAAAAAATGGCCCGGTCATTAAGGGGTTAAACATTCCTAAGATAAACACAAGACTATCTTGAGATAAAATGGACAGACTAGATAGATTCATCTTCTATGTTTCTACTTTTAATGTTTGGAAAAATGTCTCTCTATAGCAAAGTGTCATCTTGTAGAGGTTAAACATTTCAGAACCATACCAAAAATCTGGTGCAACTCAGATGTCGATTATAGGATACATGCTATATGTATGCCATATGAGGATATAACGTAAGCTATAAGTATCACATTCAGCTATTGCAATATTCTGTTTCAGTCAGAACTCAGGGGTGTAATTAGAGGCTTACAGGCCCTAGTGCAAAAGCTCAGCTTGGGCCCCTTGCACAACTTCTTATACCCATCAGCCACGTCCCATCCCTATATTTACATTTTCTTTTCTTTTCTATCTGGGCCCAGGCCACCATGAAGACTTGTATACTACATATCTGTGCACATGAGCTTCCTATCATTGTTATTGACTTTCAGTCCCCCCCCCACACAGTAACTGAGCCCATTTTGTTTCACAGCCTCCTCCACAGAACCCCTCTTTGACTACAGTGCCTTGTGAAAGTATTCGGCCCCCTTGAACTTTTCAACCTTTTGCCACATTTCAGGCTTCAAACATAAGGATATAAAATTTTAATTTTTTTGGTGAAGAATCAACAACAAGTGGGACACAATCGTGAAGTGGAACGAAATTTATTGGTTATTTTAAACTTTTGTAAAAAATAAATAACTGAAAAGTGGGGTGTGCAATATTATTCAGGCCCTTTACTTTCAGTGCAGCAAACTCAGTCCAGAAGTTCAGTGAGGATCTCTGAATGATCCAATGTTGTCCTAAATGACTGATGATGATAAATATAATCCACCTGTGTGTACAAGTCTCTGTATAAATGCACCTGCTCTGTGATAGGCTCAGGGTTCTGTTTAAAGCGCAGAGAGCATCATGAAGACCAAGGAACACACCAGGCAGGTCCGTGATACTGTTGTGGAGAAGTTTAAAGCCGGATTTGGATACAAAAAGATTTCCCAAACTTTAAACATCCCAAGGAGCACTGTGCAAGCGATCATATTGAAATGGAAGGAGTATCAGACCACTGCAAATCTACCAAGACCCGGCCGTCCCTCTAAACTTTCATCTCAAACAAGGAGAAGACTGATCAGAGATGTAGCCAAGAGGCCCATGATCACTCTGGATGACCTGCAGAGATCTACAGCTGAGGTGGGAGAGTCTGTCCATAGGACAACAATCAGTCGTACACTGCACAAATCTGGCCTTTATGGAAGAGTGGCAAGAAGAAAGTCATTTCTCTAAGATATCCATAAAAAGTCACCTGGGAGACACCAAACATGTGGAAGAAGGTGCTCTGCTCAGATGAAACCAAAATCCAACTTTTTGGCCAAAATGCAAAACGATATGTTTGGCGTAAAAGCAACACAGCTCATCCCCCTGAACACACCATCCCCACTGTCACACATGGTGGTGGCAGCATCATGGTTTGGGCCTGCTTTTCTTCAGCAGGGACAGGGAAGATGGTTAAAATTGATGGGAAGATGAATGGAGCCAAATACAGGACCATTCTGGAAGAAAACCTGTTGGAGTCTGCAAAAGACCTGAGACTGGGACGGAGATTTATCTTCCAACAAGACAATGATCCCAAACAAAGCCAAATCTACAATGGAATGGTTCACAAATAAACGTATCCAGGTGTTAGAAGGGCCAAGTCAAAGTCCAGACCTGAATCCAATCGAGAATCTGTGGGAAGAGCTGAAAACTGCTGTTCACAAACGCTCTCCATCCAACCTCACTGAGCTCCAGCTGTTTTCCAAGGAAGAATGGGCAAAAATTTCAGTCTCTCCATGTGCAAAACTGACAGAGACATACCCCAAGTGACTTGCAGCTGTAATCGCAGCAAAAGGTGGCGCTACAAAGTATTAACTTAAGGGGGCCGAATAATTTGGCACGTCCCACTTTTCAGTTTTTTATTTTTTACAAAAGTTTAAAATATCCAATAAATTTCGTTCCACTTCACGATTGTGTCCCACTTGTTGTTGATTCTTCACCAAAAATTTTAAATTTTATATCTTTATGTTTGAAGCCTGAAATGTGGCAAAAGGTTGAAAAGTTAAAGGGGGCCGAATACTTTCGCAAGGCACTGTATATACTGCTGACCAACTGCTATTTTTGCTATTGCTGGGTTGTCAACATGTAGTTTGGCAAATTACTTTTGTCAGATTCAAGTTATTTCTGTGACCATTGTGGGTTTTTCTTTCATTAAACGAGGGGTACCCACAATTTTTTCCACGTGTGTATGTGTAATTTGTATTATATTATATATGATAAGATTGTGATGTGTGATCTACATGTGTTATATTATATGTGATGTAGATGTGTGTTGTACACACAGGTGGATCGCAATAAATTAGAATATCTGTGAAATGTTTATTTCTTTCAGTAATTCCATTAATAAAGTGACCTCCTATATTTTCTAGATTCTTTACACACAGAGTCTATTTCAAGTGTTTTATTTCTGTAAATGTTGATTATGGATTACAGGGAATGAAAACCCAAATCTAAGAAAATGAGAATATTGTAAGTTCAGTTCAGTCTTGTAAATTCAGTGTCACCTGCCAAGGTTTCCTAAGCCTTTAAATGGTCCCTCAGTCTGGTTCAGTAGGACACACAAATCATGGAAGACGCTGATTCTGGATTGTATTTCTGAAATGAATGAACGGTTCAAAGATATTCTAATTTATTGAGCTGTGACTTATTTCAAACCATTCTGTCTTATCAGATACAGGTTGTGCACCATGGAAACACTGTGTAAACAATGGAAGGAATAATCTAAAATAGCAGGCAAATGAACTAGCATTGCTAAAGCAATGTATGTAGGAAGACTCTTGAATTTAAATAAGTTAGCAGTATCGACAGGATCCTTGAGATGGGCATACCTCTAACTCTTTCCAGACATTTAAATATGGCGGCACTGAGCAGCCAACCATAGCTGCCAGGTCTTTGCTGTATTATACAGCAGAGTCTCAATGGCAGTGCCCGCAAAGCTGACCGAGGCACCATTTTCATAGCAGCACATGGTGCCACCATTTTGTCGAAGATTGGGTCTGCAATCCGTTGCCATGACAGCCAAGAGCCTATTGAAGGCTTCCAGGCTTGTCTGCAATGCACAAGTGTCAGTATTTTACAATGCATTGGAAATAATGTAAAATTAAAAACCAAACTCCAATACCATGGCCGTATCACAGGTTCTAGCCCCATCCACAGCAACACAACACTGTGTCACCTACATAAAAATTACCACAACACACAAAGGGAAAAAACTATTAATTATTTTAGTAGCACAAAAAAAAAAAAAAAAAAAAAAAAAAAAAAAACACCTGGATAGCTGACTGACCGTGCTCATGCAAGAGGCCTAAGGCAGCGCATCGCAGTTTTTCCTGCAACGCTTTTCACAGAAAGCTGCAGAGGTTTTATCTGTGGACTTTCTGTTTACATTATACCTATAGGGAAACCACTGGCATTTACGTAGGTATAATTGACATGCTGCGATTTCCAAAACCAAAACGGTTTTGGAAATGGCAGCATGTCCGCTACGTGTATTTTTACGCAATATGTGGATGGGATTCGCTTTGCAGTGACTGTAAAACACAGCGTTTTTTTCTGTGGCGACCAAACCATGGTGTTTGCTCCACGTGGGGCACTGGCCTAAGACATGCCAAGAACAGAGACAGGTAATTAAAATAAATAGGAAGAGTACTGATGCACTAATGGAACTCACCCTCCCTAGCACACAATATAAAGGAATAGTTATGCCCAGAAACATGTGAGCCCAGCTGTAATAACATGTAGGGAGGGGGGGGGGGGGGGGTGTCTTGAAGATACTGGCCTAAGAGCCACACCAAGACATCAGTGGCAGTTGCACTGTACGACTAACAGCATTGCTGGTTATATGATCAGGTTTAGTGTGGGTTTGTTTATGTTCTGCTGGTGCCTAGCACAGTCTGCTGTGGTGGTTGGTTCTTGATGGTGTGGCACTTAGGCCAGTATCTTCAAGAGCACTCCTCTATATGTTATTACAACTGTGCTCACATTTCTGGGCATCTGGTGGACATAACTATTCCTCTATATCGTGTGCTAGGGAGGGCATCAGTATTGTTCCTTTTTATTTATTTTTTGATTATCTGACACTGTTCTCGGCAGGTCTAAGTCCGGGGCCTCACGTGGTGCAAACACCACCGGGAAAAAAAAAAAAAAAAAGTGGCATTTTACAGTCACTGTGTAGTGGATGGGATTATAGCCAATCCCATCCCCACATTGCAGGAAAATACATCGCGGTATATATCTTTTTGTGGCATTCACTGCAATTTTGGATAGTGGGGAGTTTAACAAAAATGATATATATATTATATATATGCGCAAATGGGGATACCTATTTTTTTTTTTTTTAAATACTTTTTACTGTCCCACAGTGGGACTTGAGCCTGGGATCTCGGATCCCCAGTGCACTGTGCTGCAATATATAGAATTGCAGAACATTGCACATAGGGAACTTATGTGTAAACTTCACAAGCAGTCAGGAGGCTGTTGCTTGGCCTCCTAGCTGCTATGGCAACCCCTTGGACCCAACAATCTTATCGTGGAGTGGCATCTTGCCTCTGGATGTCGTGATCGATTTAAATTCACTGGAGTCGAAGTATCTTCTGACTTCAGCGGCTAGCAACACAGCCGAGTGCAGAGAATGATGGCGCAGGCACAGCTTTTTCTATAACTATACGCTCACTGTGATGTAATAGAACAGTACTAAGCGGGAAGGGGTTTTATCATTAAAGACACTTGGCTCCTATCCAAAGGACACAAGTGTGGCCCATGACCAGCGCTCCAGTCACTTCTATACTGCTTATGTATCAGAAGTGCTAGCCCTAGAGAAGTGATTGGAGTGCCAGTCATGGAACACACTTACGTTTCATGCACATGCAGGAGCCATGTATGGGGCACTTTCAGACCCCTGTTCCTCTGATTTTAATTGTTTAAACCCCTTTAATCTAGTTATTACAATAGGAATCATTTCATGCACCTTTTTTTATTTTCAGATTCTACAGTACAATGACCTGTGAGCGACATTTTCGTCTTCTTCATTGAAATCTCGACTTACTACTTCTTGAATACTTGTAAAACAGTTGTAACAACCCAAGATAAAGATGGAGCGTTTCTTGGCGAACGGAAGAGAAAGTAGTGTCATTAAGAGATCGGCGATAAACTGAATACTGCAACGAAAACGTCTTACTGTTCAGACATATAAACTGCTATTTAGATTCAGGAAGTTCTTTATTACTTGTGCCGTTAATTTCAGATAAATTCTTGACTTTTATGTATTGTGAGTTAAGCTTGTCGGATGCAGCAGCGGGAGTGTCCATTGTCACTTCCTCCTGGGGCGGACTGCTGGCCATGTATTGTATGTCTGTGCGAGCATTTTAAGGAACTGACCTGGCGAATATAATATTCATTACAACATTGACTGGTTAGAAGAGAAGTCTGGAGATGGATGGCAAATAATAAATGAAAAGGAGATTGGTATCTTTCACAGAGAACCAAGATGTTTACATAGCTTTGTGGTTACCGTTACAGTTAAACGCCGCAAGCTTTGTTCCTTTTTAATGCATCAACACTGACATTGTTCAACATTATGCCATTTGTATATAGAAGTATAGAGGCAAGTCATCCAGGCGCCTACCCTTTCCCAATGTATTCTCTGACACTGACAGAATGGGGGAGCAGAAAGAGTCAAAGTTTAATAGGACAGCCAGCTACAGTATGTGGAGGATTTACACAGATCTACATCTTTCAAAACACCGTTTAGAACAGGGGTTGGCAACCCCCGGCACGTGTGCCAAGAGTGGCACGCGAGGCTTATTTCCCTGGCACGGCAGCAGATTCCTCACCCAGCAGCTTCCATTGGACCAAACATGGCCGAAACAAAACTGTTATTATACTGTGGGGTCTCTTCAGATCCCCCCCGAGTATAATAAGCGGAGACTTAGGAGAAGTGATGAAATATAAAAAAACAATGATACTCACCTTATTCCCTGCGCGGCTGTGCGACCTGCATGCGCTTCTGACAGCTGACAGGGCCTCAGGGGTCATGTCTGCGTCTGGCGTCATTATGCATAATGACGCGACGTGACCCAATCAGCGGTCGCTGACTACAGGCAGAAGCGCCGAAGAGAACAGAGTGGCTGCGGAGTGCAGGAAAAGGTGAGTATCATTGTTTTTTTGTTTTTTTTTATGTTTATCACCTCTCTTGGCCCTGCACTTATTATACTCTGGGGTGCAGGAACTTCATTGCTTCTAATCGGAAAGTACAGGAGTGTCCCAGGAAATAGCAGTAAACGCATGTGTCCTAAAGCATCTGGTGGCAGCACTTCTCTGTTAAGGTTTGTGGCATATGACTTTAGTTTAGGGGTCGTCAGACTTACAATTATTGACCAACACTCTCAGTACCTCATCTTTGATTTTTTAATTAAAATCGTCACGCCGAACAAAAAAGGTTGCCTACCCCTGGTTTAGAAGGTTGCTTAATTTTGCATCTAGAAAGAACATGAACAATAAAAAGTTATAGTGTAAAGGTGACTAAATACAAAAACTACAACAGCACCAAGACACACATAAAACAGAGTAAAAACATATTACTACTATAATCATTAATCTGAGGTTATTTGCACCCACATTTGATCAAACAGTAAAAGCCCATCTGCCCCTACAAACTGAATTAATTGGGACCCTAGACAAGCATACCTGTCTTGGGCACAGAATAGGCCTATAGTCTGAATACGGGGCTGGTAGGATCCAAAACCATGCTTTGTTCCAATTACAATAGCTATCTATTGCCCATTAGTAAGCCTTGAGGTATCAGCTGAAACCATTCACTTTTGTACAGCTCAAAGGGGGTTATTTTCCCCTTTTTTGGCCATACTTTTTACAGGTGCGCCTCTTTTTAGACTAATTTTACTGTGGCGCATATTTATGAAGTAGGCGTTGTTAAATGTTGTGTAGAGGCACCTTTTTAGGTCATGTTCACTTTGCCCCTATTTAATGCATTCTAACCTGACGGGCTTTTACAATGCCTATGAACTGGACTGCATTTGCGCCTTTAAGAAAAAAAAAAAAAAACAAAAACCACTAAAAAGCGCAAGTCATAAATACAGCGTGAAAAGGGTCATTTAGGCCACACACCCTTTTCTCACCAAAACGCAAAAGCGGCATTACAGGGTGAAAAACAGACGCAAATGCTTACAAAATGAAGTGTAGCGCAGGAAAAGGTGCAATTTATGCCAAAAAAAAGGCACAAGTAGCCTAATAAATGTGCCCCAATGACTGCACTCCTGAAAGTGCGAATGGAGTGCCAGACAGATTGCAGAAACTACCCTAGGAGCTCACTGCATCATAGCTCACTATTGGGGGGAGTTCAGTTCATACAGCTGAATTTGCAAAATACGGACCACACACTGCTTGTTTTTCATGGAAGGGACTCAGTACTGCTGTAGGACTGTGCGAATAATGTGCAAATACACAAACTCACCTGTCCCGGTGGCTCCCAGCATGCTCCGCTCCTGCAGCTAGCTTCACTGTTTTCACTGCAAGGCCTTCCGGTAAAAGATGACAGCAGAGCATCAGGATCCAACTGTGCTGGGAGGCTCCGGAGCATTCAAGGACAGGTGAGTATGTGGGTTTTTTTACCTTCCCAGGCCTAATTTAAAAAAAATTAATTTTTATCTTGGACAACCTCTTTAAGGCTAAGGCCCCACATTGCAGAAACAGTGTTTTTTGTTGCAGATTTTGCTAAGTTTTTTTTGTGCCAAGTCAGAAGTGGATTAATGGAGGAAATTAAAGGGATGGTTCGGCATGAGATCCAGTCCTCCCTAGCTTCTTTTCCCATGCCTTTTGCTCTGCTGAGCCACAGCCTGCGGCCAAAAAGAGGAAATTAATTATTGATCCAGATTCGGATAATAGTGACGTTTACGTCCCATCTCTGTCTGAAGATTTCCTGGAGGAAGGTGAATTACTTGGGCCTTCAGATATTGAGGATAGAAGATATTACTTCGCATCTGCATTTACCCAGGAGCTTCTTTCTGCCGTTAGAAGCACCATGAATATAGACGATGTTCAGGAGAAGCAAACTATTCAGGATGAAATGTTTGCAGGTCTTAGGCCAAAGAAAAAATTCGTTTTTCCCATTCATGAGAATTTAGAGTGTCTAATTTAGGGTGAATGGCTACATCCGGAGAAAAGACTGTCCCAAGAAATTAAGGACAGATTTCCCTTTTGAATCTAAAATCAAAGGTTGGGCAGAAGTGCCAAAAATTGACATACAGGTGGCTAAAGTGGGGAAAAAGACGCTTCCTTTTGAAGACTCGTCGCAGCTTAAATGCCCGCTAGATAGGAAAGCTGACAGCCTCCTTAAGAAATCCTGCGAGTGCTCTTCAGCCCTGTTACAAGTTAATATTGGATCAACTTGTGTGGTAAGGTCTATGTATAGATGGCTAGACCAACTTCAGATCCATCTTAGAGAAGGCACCTCAAGGGAAGATATCTTATCCTCCATTCCGCTGCTACAGAAGGCCACTGGCTTTCTTGCAGATGCTTCGGCAGAGTCAGTAAGGATTGCCTCCAGATCTGGAGTCCTCTCTAATACAACTTGCCGAGCATTATGGCTGAATATGTCGGCCGGTGACCCAATATCTAAACAGAAGCTCTGTGCTATTCCCTTCCAGGGAGAGTGTTTTTGGTCCAGAATTAGATATGTTGCTTGAAAAGGCAACGGATAAAAAGTTGCTTCAAGAGCCAAAACCTTCCAAAAGAAAATAGCCATTTCGTCCCTTTCAAGGATACAATTCTGAATTTAAATCCAAAGGTAAAACAGGAAGATGGAGCTACCCTAAGGGAGGCAGGGGGAAGAATATAATCTTTAACCTCAATAAGTAACCCCAGGACAAACTGACGTTAGGAGGATAAGGAGCAGGTTGTCCAGGTATGCTGTATACACTGGAAGGAAATAACATCCAACCTGTACACCCTAAATTCTATAACAAACTGCTTCAAAATAGAATTTTCAACCTATTTCCCCCCCCCCCTTCCCCCAGAACAGTAGTGTTCACATCCATACCATCTCCTACGCTTCATCTGGCTTTCATGGAAGGTGTCCAGAAACTTCTGGACACGGAAGTAATTTGTCCTGTTCTCCCCCCCCCCTTAGAAAGAGGGGAAGGTCATTATTCCTGCCTGTTTATGGTAAAAAAAAAAACAAAAAACAAAAAAAAACACACACACACACACCACAAGTAGGGCGTACAGAATAATAATACATTTTAAGCCTCTAAACAATTACATTATAGATTGGACCTTTTTCACACGTTGGACCTCTCCTTTGGGAGGAAGGTCCTGCAAGTGATAGTCTTCCCCCCTCGGAGTATTTATCTGGCGTTCCTCCTGTGGTGCTGTCATGGAGGGCATTTTAGAAAATAGAATTAGTACTTCCCGATAATTTGGTTTCTGGTAAGCCCTGCATGACAGCACCGATTTCCTTCCCATTAGCTAGACTATATTTGGTTTAGGATATACTAATAGTTGTCGTCTGGAATACACTGGAGAGCGGCTATTTAACCTCTTGTGTGCTTTTCCTGTCCCTAATAGTGGGAGGAGATACAACCTCCTGTGGTGCTGTCATGGAGGGCTTACCAGAAACCGAATTACCGGTAAGTACTAATTCTGTTTTTTTTGTTCTGCAAAAATAACATAAAAAATATATATAAATTATGTATCGCCGTAATCGTACAGACGGAAAAAAAAAAAAATTCACAGACGGTGAATCAGAACCACTAATATAAAACCTAAAATCACAGAATTGGTCCCAAGCAAAGAAAATAAAATATAACTTAATAAATAACCACTAAAATATCCAACCCAATTGTAAATAATCGACCTAAATATGCAAATATACTACAAGGTTGAAGAAAGCATATTCAACCTAATAAACAAAGTTGATCTCAGACAGTGGAAAGAGGTCTAAATGCTAAATTGACTCTAGATAAATATAAATGTCGACCAAGTATGTCAATAAAGCTACATAACCTCATATCCTCTCCACACTTAAACTGTTGATATGAACTAAAATATACAAGCCCTCTAATGTCAGATAATGCTACTATGAGACATTACTGTCCCCAGACAGCGTCTCAAACTACCTCTACGCGTTTACCCTTTCTATAAAGGTTCATCAGAAGATAATAATGTGAACTGAGACTAAGATATGTCCCAAGAAAATCTACAGATGCAAAGATGAATGAAGATGCGGTTAAAACCACGATTCCTGGAGCTCAGATGGTAAGCTCCAGTATTGTTAAGCGGTCGACACTGAAGCTCATACGTTTGAATGTGATATAGACATGTGAGCCAGAACCACGCCCCCCCAATGATGTCACTGCCAATCAGGGCTCTCCACATAGAGCAGCCTATCACTGGCCAGTTAACAACAGATACTGGGGAGTAGGTAAATAATAATAATAATAATAATAATAATATAGTATGAAGGATCAGAGATAGAAAAGAAGCCAAAGAATACCACCATATAGAAAAAACAGATGTAAAAAGAATACTCATATAGATGAAACTCAGGTACATATATTCTACAGATAACAGCGGAGCCAATAATACCAATTTCACTATAGACCACTTAAAATATGGTCAAAGTGAAAAACTCAATTATAGATGTTGAATCCGCGGACAAAGATACAAAAATACAATAAAAAAAAAAACAAAAAACTTTTATATCTCTTTTCTTTTCTTTCCTCTTGCTATTCTTCTAGAATTGTGTACAGCCCTAATATAAAAAATTATATAAAGGAAGTAAAAGAAATAGCCTCATTAAGACCAAGAGGCTTGATGGATTTAAATCTAAAAATCCACTGGGCTTCTTTACAGAGGATAACCCGATCCCAGTCTCCACCACGAGGGGATTTATGTACCCTTTCCATCCCTTGAAATTTTATGGAAAAAACATCCCCATGATGGTATTCCCAAACGTGATTAGCAATTGGGGTATCTGCTCTACGAGTAATATCGCCTATATGATCTAAAATTCGTCTGCAAAATTGCCTCTTGGTCTTACCCACATAATTTAGAGGGCAAGAACAGGATATTACATACACTACTCCTTCTGTGAGACAGTTGATGAATTCCCTAATTGCATATTGATGACCCGTGGCATGTGCTGTAATAGTAGAGCCTTTGCCTATATAGACGCAGGCTCGACATGCTCCACATTTGTAGGTGCCTGAGGGCCGCTCGGTACCCAACCAAGTAGAACCTGTTTGAATAGAATTTAGATGACTGTGTAATCCTATCTGCAAGGTTTCTCCCTCTCCAATACGTAATCGAGGGTTTGGAAGTAATTACTTCAGAGACATAAGGATCATGTTTTAAGATGTCCCAATAGATCCGTAATATTTTAAAAACTTTCTCTGATTTATTATCATATGTGCCAATCATCCTGATGGTATTGGATGTCGGCATACGTGGTTTGGGTACTAGCAAAGATTCTCTCGCAGTATCTCTGGCTGAATTCAGCACGCTCTCGGCTTTCTAGCGGTATGTAAAACCGCATGTGCCTGAGGACACGAAATGTCCTCTAACACTGCTATTTTTTTTTTTTTTTGGTTTGTTTCTCCTTTCTGAGCATGAGGAGGGAAAGTAAACGGACATAAAATAACGGACAGTAACTGATGGCTATCAGTTACTGTCCGTTATAAGTCCGTTACCCATAGACTTCAAAGTGAAAAAAATAACGGACACTTGCTGTCCGTCAAGAATCAGTTTTTTTCAAACGGACAAAAAGTCCTGCATGTAGGATTTTTTGTCCGTGAAAAAATAACGGACTTCTGACGGATTTGGTGTAAACGGACACAATATAAAAACCCATTGAAATGAATGGAAATTTTAACTGATTTCTGACGGTTCAACTAGTGTCCGTTGCTAAAATCTTGTAACGGACAATAGCAACGGACACTACTGATGGACACCAACGGTAGTGTGAACGCTCCCTTAGAGGCTGAGTATATTTGATAGTGAGCTTTCGGAAGTACTAGTTCCCTTCTTCAGACATGGTGTTATACAAGAAACTGAAAATTCACAGATTTTTTTTTTTATACCCTAAAGACCTGGACCTTCAAAGGATCTTAGAGTCTTAAAAAAAAGAAAATGCAATCTAAGTAGAGAAGTTACTTACAAACAGGTCAAAAAATAAACAATCTAGAAAGTTGTGGTGCGTGACAGAGGGATCTGTTATCTGTTTGGGATAGTTAGATACTATATATACACCACTCTCAAAAACAATGTACTCAGATCTCGATGTTGTGGTATCGCCTGTCCCCACACTAACACACATCAGTGAGAGTGGCTAATAATCATTCCAACCATCCCAATAGGGTGCCTCAGCCAAAATGAAAGTGCTCTGCCCTAGTGAGCGTATGAAATACCCACATATGGCATAAAGTACATTATCCTCAGTACACCAGTGTCATATACGTACAGTGGGGAAAAAAAAGTATTTAGTCAGCCACCAATTGTGCAAGTTCTCCCACTTATAAAGATGAGGCCGGCCTGTAATTGTCCTCATAGGTAGACCTCAACTATGAGAGACAAAATGAGAAAACTAATCCAGAAAATCACATTGTCTGATTTTTCAAAAATTTATTTGCAAATTATGATGGAAAATAAGTATTTGGTCAATAACAAAAGTTCATCTCAATCCTTTGTTCTATCTCCTTTGTTGGCAATGACAGAGGTGAAACGTTTCCTGTAAGTCTTCACAAGGTTGGCGCACACTGCTGCTGGTATGTCGGCCCATTCCTCCATGCAGATCTCCTCTAGAGCAGGGATGTTTTGGGGCTGTCGCTGGGCAACACGGACTTTCTACTCCCTCCAAAGGTTTTCTATGGGGCTGAGATCTGGAGACTGGCTAGGCCACTCCAGGACCTTGAAATGCTTCTTCTGAAGCTGCTCCTTCGTTGCCCTGGCGGTGTGCTCCGGATCATTGTCATGCTGAAAGACCCAGCCACATTTCATCTTCAATGCCCTTGCTGATGGAAGGAGGTTTGCACTCACAATCTCACCATACATGGCCCCATTCATTCTTTCATGTACACGGATCAGTCGTCCTGGTCCCTTTGTAGAGTAACAACCCCAAAGCATGATGTTGCCCCCCCATGCTTCACAGTAGGTCTGGTGTTCTTTGGATACAACTCAGCATTCACTCTCCTCCAAACACCACGAGTTGAGTTTCTACCAAACAGTTCTACTTTGGTTTCATCTGCCCATATGACATTCTCCCAATACTCTTCTGGAACATACAAATGCTCTCTAGCAAACTTCAGACGGGCCCGGATATGTACTGGCTTAAGCAGGGGGACACGTCTGGCACTGCAGGATCTGAGTCCCTGGCGGCGTAGTGTGTTACTGACGGTAGCCTTTGTTACGTTAGTCCCAGCTTTCTGCAGGTCACTCACTAGGTCTCCCCGTGTGGTTCTGGGATTTTTGCTCACCGTTCTTGTGATGAGTTTGACCCCACGGGGTGAGATCTTGCGTGGAGCCCCTGATGGAGGGAGATTATCAGTGGTCTTGTATGTCTTCCATTTTCAAATTATTGCTCCCACAGGTGATTTCTTCACACCAAGCTGCTTGCCTATTGCAGATTCAGTCTTCCCAGCCTGGTGCAGGGCTACCATTTTGTTTCTGGTCCTTCCACAGCTCTTTGGTCTTCACCATAGTGGAGTTTGGAGTGTGACTGAGGTTGTGGACAGGTGTCTTTTATACTGATAACAATGTCACACAGGAGCCATTACTACAGGTAATGAGTGGAGGACAGAGGAGCCTCTTAAAGGAGAAGTTACAGGTCTGTGAGAGACAGAAATCTTGCTTGTTTGTAGGTAACCAAATACTTATTTTCCACCATAATTTGCAAATAAATTCTTTAAAAATCACACAATGTGATTTTCTGGATTTGTTTTCTCATTTTGTCTCATAGTTGAGGTCTACCTATGATGACAATTACAGGCCGGCCTCATCTTTATAAGTGGGAGAACTTGTACAATTGGGGGCTGACTAAATACTTTTTTCCCCCACTGTATGTATAAACTGCAGTTTGTGCACACAGCACGCAGCAGATGTGAATGAGTGCTGTGTGCTTTTGGAGCACAGATTTAGATTGTTGGTATTTGGACACCATGTCATGTTTGCAAAGACCCTAAAATTACCCCTACAAAATGGGGTCACTTCTTGGGGAATTGCTATTTTTGCAAAAGTCCTTAAATCTATCCTCTAAAAGCGCAGTACTCCTTCCCTTCTGAGCCCTGCTGTGTGCCCAAACAGCAGTTTTTACATCCACATATACAACTTTTTTTTTTGTACCTGGGATCGCCCACTTCATGAGTTTAGCAGTGTCTGTCTCTGATGGAACAATGTATTACCTACTGAAATGGCCTTTCAATCTTCACTTTGTGCATTGGTCCCATTATTTGGAAGCACTCGTGGGCTCAAAATCCTAATAATCCTGGAGCAATTCCTTGATAGGTGTAGTTTCTTAAATGGGGTCACTTTTTGGGGGTTTCCATTGTATTGGTGATGTGGGGTTGTTTTTTTTCTCATTTATCCTCTTCTGAAAATGAAAAATTTGGGGCTAAAATTATGCTTTTTTTGGTGGGGGAAAAAAGTAATTTTTGATTTTCACGTCCCAATGTGCACCATACCCCTTAATTCTGAGGGTGTAGTTTCCAAAGCGGGATCACTTTTTGGGGTTTCCATTATACTGGTACTTTAGGGGCTCTACAAATGTGACATGGCACCTGAATCTATTCTAGCAAAATCTGCCCTCCAAAAGCCAAATATCGCTCTTTCCATTATACACCTCATTATACCCCTTGATGAATTCTGAGGGGTTTTTGGAAATTGCAGCATGTCAATTATACCTATGGAAACAATGGCGGATTCCATATAGGTATAATTGAAGCAGAAAGTCCGCAGAGGAAAACAGAGCGCTTTTTGGCTGCGGCTCTCTACATTGGGCCTTAGCCTCAAAGGGAATCTATCACCAGAAACGGGTATATTGAACTAAACATACCATACAGTAAAATACCTTGGGGTCAGCTGAATCGAATGTTTTTCTTTTATAAATTTGGTTCTCCATTGTAAAGTCATCTTTATAATATTTTTTTTAAAATGATTTGCAAATCCATCCACAGCAGTGCTAAATCCGTGCTGTTCCCTTGTGCAGCCTTTGCTTGACTTTATCTTACTTAAGGATTGAGCATTGCTGTGGATGGATTTGCAGATAATTTTTGGAAGCTGGGAAACATCCTTAGGTTAAGGCCCCATGTTGCTGAAACACAGCCTTTTTAGTTGCTGATTTTGCTGCGTTTTGTTTTTTTAGCCAAAATCAAGAGTCACTTGAAAAGGAATAGAAAATCTAAAGAAAGCTCTTAGATGTTTTTTTTTCTTCTATTTAAAGATGGCTGTTCCTTTAATTAGGTTTTCAGTGCAAGACTGACAAAGATTTTTTTGGACGTGGAAGAAAGCTTTTTCTCACAGCTGGCACTTTTTTTTTTTTTTTAGATTTAGAAGACCCAACTTTAGCTTCTTTTTCCTAAATACATGACAATAAAGGGACATGAGAACTCCCCTAATCATACCATGTAACATCCCATTACCAGATTACTCACTTGGGCTGCGGGTACGCCAGGCTCATACACCACTCTAGAGGACTCATCTCCAGGCATTATAACAAACAGACACAGATGGTCCTATCTTGAGGAGAAAGCCTCTTGGTCTGGGAGGTGTTTTAAACCAGCCACCGACGACCTGCATACTGCATTCCACGAATAGGAACACTTTTGGTGCACCTGCATCTGTTCAGGACGCTAAACTTTTCAAATTTCCCTCCTTTAGCATCTTTCTCTGCAATCGGAAGTGACGTCACCACGAACGGAAGCGGTAATTGGCGAGCATCCCAACCGGGAACGCCGGCTTTGAGAACAGGCAGGGGACTCTACAGGCCAGGGAGCCTCTGAAGAGGAACCAAAGGCCCGTGTTACCCATCTCCACTGTCCCAGGATGGCGCAGGAGGAGATGGACCCACCGAGTCTCCGCGGAGAGACGGCACAGACCTGCAGGGACAGCCTCACTGGACCCCACTCTGCCAGGTAAGTATGCTCCAAACCTCTTGTCTGCCCACTAATAGGGACAGAAAAAACACTGGAGAGGAGGGGCTATTTAACCTCTTGTGTACTTTGCCTGTCCCTAATAGTGGGAGGAGATACAACCTCCTGTGGTGCTGTCATGGAGGGCATTTGAAAAACTCAATTTAGACAAATCTATTTTTGCCTTGAGAATTTCTGAGGCATAGCATTTTTATTTTTTGGTTGACGGCTTATTTTTTGCAGGGCTAGCTGTGCTTTTTATTGATACTTTTTGAAGAATATATGACTTTTTATAGCACATTTAGAGATTGCAAAACATCATTACTTTTGCTTTTTTCCCCCCCTCTTTTTATGCATAGGCCGACTTTCTATCATCATGGCAGGATTAACAAGGTATGTGGGGTCCTGGCAACCCAGGGTCACTGAAAATATATCGGCAACTCCCCTTCCCAACTCACTGCTGCGGGCAGGGGAATTAAATTAGCAGAAACTACTTTGATGACGATATTTGGAGCTGCTGGAGCAGGGCGTTTACTGTAGCTTACAGCTAACACTCGCTCCAGCAGCCGCCTGCTTAGACTATAGTAGTACAGCGGTTGTCCTTTAGATCTAGATGGCCACATCGTACTATTACAGCACTTGTCAGCTAAGGGTTTAAGAGAGGTCTCCTGGAGATGTTTCACTGTATACTATAACACGCATCTACATAACATATTACCCATCCACATGTCACACTCAGCTCAAGTTGTTCTTCTAACATACAGGTGCATGAAAATAAATTTGAGTATTTTAGAAACATTCATTTCAATAATACAATTCATAATCCGCGTCTTCCATGATTGTGTGTCTTACTGAACCAGACTAAGGGACCATTTAAAGGCTTAGGAAACCTTGGCAGGTGACACTGAATTTACAATACTGAACTTTTTTTTTACAGTTTCTAATTTTCTTAGATTTGGGTTTTATTACTTGTAATCCATAATCAACATTTACAGAAATAAAACACTTGAAATAGAAGACTGTGTAAAGAATCTAGAAGATATTGGAGGTCACTTTTAATTTAATTACTGAAAGAAATAAACGTTTCACAGATATTCTAATTTATTGATATGCTCCTGTATGTACAACACATCTACATCACATAATATAACACACGTAGATCACACATCACAAGATTATCAGATATAATATAATACAAATTACACATATATAACACACCTAGATCCAGTAGACTGGGCAGATCACTTGGAGGTCCTGTACAGGAAGGGCCACAGCAGGCTCTACCTGATTAGGAGGCTGAGAGCCTTTGGAGTCCGGGGCGCACTTAGGTCCTTTTTCAACTCTGTAGTGGCATCAGCCATCTTCTTCGAAGTGGCCTGCTGGGGGAGCAGTACATCATCCAGGGATAGGAATAAAAATTTCCGCATGGTGGGACTATTAAAAGATTATCTTACCACATTATCAGTTATTACACATTTCAAGTGCGGCCTTCTTTACTCCACCACACTTTTTTTTTTTTTAAGTAGTGCTTGTCACAGCGTCTTTTTCAGGTTAGAACAACGGTCCAGCCAGGAGTACAATACACATCGTAGAATTATCCCTGCCTGGCCCTCCTGTTGTAGCATCTGGACCGCCTATAGCCCTGCTCCAGCCTGTACCCTGTGTCATTTTTGGTTGCCACTATACATATCCTGCACAATTGTTACTTTTAAATTTTCATGCTCGAAATCAGCAGCATCAGAGGAACAAGATCAGTATGGACACCATAACAGCAGACACAATGTGCAGGCCCAAAGCGTTCCCTACTACCAGAGACCTTTCCCTCACCAGCAACTGGACAAAATTTAACCCAGGTACTCATGTTTGTAGTTTAATTTTTTTTTTTGGGGTTCGGAACCTGGGGTTCAGATATGGAGGACACACCTTCTCTATAACAAGTTCCTTCTGCTCCCCAGACTTCAGCAGCTGTATGAAGAAGTTGTCAGCATGCTGAGGTTTCACATACAAACCTTTCTACTTGCCACGTAGAGGCCTTCCTAGCACATGACGCGGGTGCAGCTGTCAGGGATTGACTCAACTCCGCTCAATCTTTCACTCACCCCTCACTCAGGCTGCAAATTGAGTCCAAGCTGCACCCTAGCATAGTCCACATAGCCCAAATACACACCACCACCACCGATTCAGGTCCAGTAGAAACCTTGCACACATATTCACTCCAAAAAGATAATAGGTTCATAGACAAAGTAACCTTAAATTTAACACTAATACAAAGATGGTTTAGTGCTATAGATATAGGAAGATAACAAGTGACAATACAAACAGCTACAAAAATAAAAAAAGGAATAAAGCAGAAGAATACTTAAAAGTCTTTGGTTCCAGGAGCTTGGAGATCTTCTGTAGTGGACACATCCAGCTCTCTCAGCTGACTCCATAGATGTGAAGGAATCTAGGTCTTCATCTCAGTTAAGGACAGTGTCCAGCCACACCTCCATTCCAGGTATCCCCCCTCCTTTTACCCCACTGCAGGACTCTGAGAAAGAAGGATGTTTTCCTGGCTGCAGGAAAGCTGTGTCTGGGGTTGCACTCAGGGTCAGTAGCCCTCTCTCCCTCCTTTGACATCTGTTTGTCCAGGGGTAATAAAACTGTTTGGCTGGAGCCAGAGAGAGGGCAATCTTCCCTTGTATATACATAAAACCACTGAACATAATACAAGAAAAAAAAAAAGTAAAAAAGCACTCAAAATCATAAACAAAAAATTTATTGAAGTCTTAATACAATACATCAAACTAAATATAAGACAGAAACAACAGTACAAATAGCAATGTCAGCACATACAAAACGAGGGGCAGAGGCTAAGTTGTATAAACAACAATATAAAGGTAATGATTTACAACTATGCATAAAATATGTAGAAATATCAATGCAAGGGATGCTGGTAACTAATATAATCAATTGCATGTGAAAAAAACCCTATAGCGATACCCAATATATAAAACCATACATATGTTTTACAGAGTAAGTTGCATAGTATAAAGTCTGAACATACCCATGTTGCTGGTATAATAAATATTTAAAAATGCCGCTGCCTTCTGACAACACCCGACATGCGTTTCAGCACGGAATGCCTTCGTCTTGGGGTGGTGTCAGTGGGGCAAAGAAGAGGCTTATATGAGAGGACAATCAGCGCAGGAACTCAGAACCATAAAACCACTGAAGCGAACTGACCAGCAAAGTAAAACACAACATAGGGCTAACAGGATTAGGGAATCTGTATATAGAACACATATCAAAGAGATACATAACTGGGGTTATCATTACACTACTGATCACCCAGAACTTCCTAATCTCTACAAAACAACAGAACACATTCAGGTAGCGCTGCACCCGAAGATGCTTGATATACTCACCCATCCTGAAGCCCATGGGCAGCGTAGTCACCAGTGAGGTGGAGGCTGGGGCAAGACTAGCAACATCTACTGACCAGAGGCTCTGCCATACATCATCCACCCACACAAGCAGAGAAGACAACAAGGGGAGGGATGGGAGATACAAGTGAGGTGCGCACCCTGGAGACGCCACCTATGTGAGCCGCAGATGGAAGGGGAGGCTCATACTTGTCTTGGTTCTCTGATGATTGGTAAACAGCAGACAAATCCAGTCTTCACCCTGGAATAAGAGGGTGACAAGCTATGAGGACATCTAATAGTGGGGTGACAGCATGTATGCAAATAATAGGCCACACATACGCCTACCTGTTACGGTTTTGTTGTATAAAATACACCCTAAATTGTTTGCAAATCATCCCAGACACCAAAACTTCACATTTTATATCACACAAGACAAAAATTCAAAACAACATGGTAGCGGGCCTGGTCAATGTGGGTGGGTTGTGTGCAGGGTGTGGGACGTGGTGACAGACAATGGACACCAAGTAGAATGTGGTGACAGACATTGTGTGGGACGTGGTCACAGACACGGATCTGGGTGTGGGACGAGGCGACAGAATAAGTGTGATGTGGTCACAGGCCCTGTGCGGGGTGTGGGATGTGGTGGCAGACATTGCACTGTGTATGGGATGTAGTCACAGACACTCAGGACTTAACTTGGTCACAGACACCGTGTGAGATGTGGTGACACATTCAGGATTGGACTTGGACAAACATTGCGTGGGATACAGGACTTAGTCACAGGCACTGCGTGAGGTGCGACCGGTCACAGACACTACACTGGACTGGCCGCGCACTGCGTGATGGTGGGGTTGCGGTCACAGAAACTCAGGCCTGGACTAGGTCGCAGACACAGCACTGGGTGCGGGACAGTCTCAGACACTCTGCACTGGACACAAAGCAGGACAGACAGTACAGGGGTGTGGGACATGGGAACACACTGGACACCGAAACAGACACTGTGTGGGGCGCAGACCGCGGTCTTGGATGCCGTCGCACTGAGGATTGTCTGGATTATGATACTATGGGGCAGATTTATTTCTTACCTATATCTGATTGTAGAAAAGCTGGGTGATCCCGTAATATGGCGGCCAGTAGAGCTGTCACACATGAGGAGGGCAGGATCACTGCAGCGCGCTCTGTACTCACTCAGTCACCTCAGGTTTCATGTTTTGGACTGTCACGCCGTCTGTTCCCGCGCTTTTTCATTCGTGTGTGGAGAACCAATCGCTGCTCGATATTCAGTCTAGTGCCGCCCCCAACTCTACAGAGAGGACGCTGATTGGATAAAAGGCAGAGCGTGAGAACTGAGAGATAAGTGAGTAGACGAGTGTGAGAAGCGGCGTAGTGTCTAGGCAACCGGCCGAGCGAGAGAGAGAGAGGAGGGAGGGAGACGGCGAGGAGAGGAGGCGGTCACCATTGTACTGCGGGTCACTGTCGTGTCATAGAGCGGAGGTCACCATTATATTAAGGGTCACTGTCCTGTCAGAGAGCAGAGGTCACCGTTTTACTGGGGGTCACTGTCCTGTTATAGAGTGGAATTTACCCATGTACTAGGATCATTGTCCTGTCAAGGCAGAGGTCACCAGTGTATTGGGGGTAACCACCCTGTCATATAGGGGGTGACCAGTGTTCTTGGGTTCACTGTCTTGTCAGAGAGTGGAGGTCACCGTTATACTGGGGGTCACTGTCCTTTTAGATAGTGGATGACCAGGGCAATGGGGGTCAATGTCCTGTGAGATAGTGAGTCATCGTTATACTGGGGGTCACTGTCTTGTCAGAGAGTGGAGGTCACCGGTATCCTGAGGATCACTGTCCTGTCAGATAGGGGGGTACTGGGGGTCACTGTTCTGTTATAGAGCAGAGGTTACCCATGTATTGGGGGTCTCTGTCCTGTCCGATAGGGGGTCACTAGGGTACTGGGGGTTAATGTCCTGTAAAAGAGCGGAGGTCACCGTTCTACTGGAGTCGTTGTCCTGTCAGAAAGCAGAGGTTACCGTTATACTGGGGTCACTGTCCTGTTCGATAGGGGGTCACTTGTTTAGCCTTGCACCCGTGTGTTCCTCACTTTACCAGGGCAGAGTTTTACACACTAGTAGTAAATAGTGAAGGTCGATATTCACTGACTGCAAGCAGAAATTGGGAAGACAAATGGTAAAGAGCCAGATAAACATGGAGGGTTAGGAGGACGATGAAACCACTGTCATGTCCACAGAAGCAGCAGAATATGGTAAGTAATGCAGATATATAATACGTAGATATATATAATGTTAAGAGGACGCTGTTTATGCAGGAACACTTTAGAACTGTTTCCATGTGTAAATAGTGATGGGATAAAGGAACTCGAAGTATGCAATGTATACCCCCCCCCCCCAATCTGCTCACTTAACCTTATAAACCATCTCTTCGGGTATTTTCATGTCGTGTAGTCAAGTTGTCATTTTCTTGGCACCTGCCACAATTATGTGTCAGAATGGTAATTACACGGTATTCTAAATTCATGCTTTTTTAGGGTAGTAACAATAAAAATCACGACTTCACTGGAAGACCTCAATATACACTACCGTTCAAAAGTTTAGGGTCACTTAGAAATTTCCTTATTTTTGAAAGAAAAGCACAGTTTTTTTCAATGAAGATAACATTAAATGAATCAGAAATACACTCTATACATTGTTAATGTAATAAATGACTATTCTAGCTGCAAACGTCTGGTTTTTAATGTAATATCTACATAGGTGTATAGAGGCCATTTCCAGCAACCATCACTATAGTGCTCTAACACTACATTGTGTTTGCTAACTGTGTAAGAAGGCTAATGGATATTTTGAAAACCCTTGAAAACCCTTGTGCAAGTATGTTATCACAGCTGAAAACAGTTTTGCTGGTTAGAGAAGCTATAAAACTGACCTTCCTTTGAGCTAGTTGAGAATCTGGAGCATTACATTTGTTGGTTCGATTAAACTCTCAAAATGGCCAGAAAAAGAGAACTTTCATCTGAAACTCGACAGTCTATTCTGGTTGTTAGAAATGAAGGCTATTCCATGCGAGAAATTGCCAAGAAACTGAAGATTTCCTATAACGGTGTGTACTACTCCCTCCAGAGGACAGCACAAACAGGCTGTAACCAGAGTAGAAAGAGAAGTGGGAGGCCGCGCTGCATAACTGAGCAACAAGACAAGTACATTAGAGTCTCTAGTCTGAGAAATCGACGCCTCACAGGTCCTCAACTGGCAGTGAAGAGGCGACTGGCAACTCTACAGTGAAGAGGCGACTCAGGGATGCTGGCCTTCAGAGTGGCCAAGAAAAAACCATATCTGAGACTGGCTAATAAAAGGAAAAGATTCATATGGGCATAAGAACAGACATTGGACAGAGGAAGATTGGAAAAAAGTGTTAGGGACAGACGAATCCAAGTGTGAGGTGTTTGGATCACACAGAAGAACATTTGTGAGACGCAGAACAACTGAAAAGATGCTGGAAGACGCCTGACGCCATCTGTCAGCATGGTGGAGGGAATGGGATGGTCTGGGGTTGCTTTGGTGCTGGTAAAGTGGGAGATTTGTACAAGGTAAAAGGGATTTTGAATAAAGAAGGCTATCACTCCATTATGTAACGCCATGCCATACCCTGTCGACAGCGCTTGATTGGAGCCAATTTCATCCTGCAACAGGACAATGACCCAAAGCACCTCCAAATTATACAAGAACTATTTAGGGAAGAAGCAGGCAGCTGGTATTCTATCTGTAATGGAGTGGCCAGCGCAGTCACCAGAGCTCAACCCCATTGAGCTGTTGTGGGAGCAGCTTGACCATATGGTATGCAAAAAGTGCCCATCAAGCCAATCCAACTTGTGGGAGGGACTTCTGGAAGCATGGCGGGAAATGTCTCCAGATTACCTCAACAAATTAACCACTTGAATGCCAAAGGTCTGCAATGCTGGAATTGCTGCAAATGGAGCATTCTTTGACGAAAGCAAAGTTTGAAGGAGAAAATTATTATTTTAAATAAAAATCATTATTTCTAACGTTGTCAATGTCTTGACTATATTTTCTATTCATTTTGCAACTCATTTGATAAATAAAAGTGTGAGTTTTCATGGAAAACACTAAATTGTCTGGGTGACCCCAAACTTTTGAACGGTAGTGTACTTGCCCCTAAGGCTATGTTCACCCTGCGTCTTTGCATTAAAATATTCATCAGAACAATTTGATGAATATTTTCGCTGTAGAATTTTTTGCTGATTAGTGTCAGTTAATGGGGCAGAGCAGTGTGTGACTGCCAGCTGTGGTTTTAGCGGGAGGACTATTCTTTATTCAATATGCTGAAAAAAAGAAGCCTTTGTCACTGCCTGCTATTGAAAACACTGGGAAGTAGATTATGGTGGTGTTTTGGAGTTGTCTTCTAAGTGTGAACATACCTAAGCTGGGCTCTCGTAAAAAGTGAATAAGCCCCTTGGTTTTAGTGGTTGGGTAAATGCACAGCAGCTAGGTCTAGCCAAACACTTTTTTTTAAATTGCTCCCTCTTAAATTGGTGGTTTAGTGTGGTGGTGCTGAGGTGGACCAGGCCGGTTATAGAGGAGAGCACATGGTCAGCAGTGGTGCTGATGTGGACCAGGCTGGTTATAGAGGAGAGCACAGGGTCAGCTGAGGTGGACCAGGCTGGTTATAGAGAGCACATGGTCAGCAGTGGTGCTGAGGTAGACCAGGCCGGTTATAGAGTAGAGCACATGGTTAGCAGTGGTGCTGAGGTGGACCAGGCCGGTTATACAGTACCTTGTGAAAAGTATTCAACCCCCTTGAACTTTTCAACCTTTTGCCACATTTCAGGCTTCAAACATAAGGATATAAAATTTAAATTTTTTGGTGAAGAATCAACAACAAGTGGGACACAATCGTGAAGTGGAACGAAATTTATTGGATATTTTAAACTTTTGTAAAAAATAAAAAACTGAAAAGTGGGACGTGCCAAATTATTCGGCCCCCTTAAGTTAATACTTTGTAGCGCCACCTTTTGCTGCGATTACAGCTGCAAGTCGCTTGGGGTATGTCTCTGTCAGTTTTGCACATGGAGAGACTGAAATTTTTGCCCATTCTTCCTTGGAAAACAGCTGGAGCTCAGTGAGGTTGGATGGAGAGCGTTTGTGAACAGCAGTTTTCAGCTCTTCCCACAGATTCTCGATTGGATTCAGGTCTGGACTTTGACTTGGCCATTCTAACACCTGGATACGTTTATTTGTGAACCATTCCATTGTAGATTTGGCTTTATGTTTGGGATCATTGTCTTGTTGGAAGATAAATCTCTGTCCCAGTCTCAGGTCTTTTGCAGACTCCAACAGGTTTTCTTCCAGAATGGTCCTGTATTTGGCTTCATCCATCTTCCCATCAATTTTAACCATCTTCCCTGTCCCTGCTGAAGAAAAGCAGGCCCAAACCATGATGCTGCCACCACCATGTGTGACAGTGGGGATGGTGTGTTCAGGGGGATGAGCTGTGTTGCTTTTACGCCAAACATATCGTTTTTGCATTGTGGCCAAAAAGTAGGATTTTGGTTCCATCTGAGCAGAGCACCTTCTTCCACATGTTTGGTGTCTCCCAGGTGGCTTTTTATGGATATCTTTGAGAAATGGCTTTCTTCTTGCCACTCTTCCATAAAGGCCAGATTTGTGCAGTGTACGACTGATTGTTGTCCTATGGACAGACTCTCCCACCTCAGCTGTAGATCTCTGCAGTTCATCCAGAGTGATCATGGGCCTCTTGGCTGCATCTCTGATCAGTCTTCTCCTTGTTTGAGATGAAAGTTTAGAGGAACGGCCGGGTCTTGGTAGATTTGCAGTGGTCTGATACTCCTTCCATTTCAATATGATCGCTTGGACAGTGCTCCTTGGGATGTTTAAAGTTTGGGAAGTCTTTTTGTATCCAAATCCGGCTTTAAACTTCTCCACAACAGTATCACGGACCTGCCTGGTGTGTTCCTTGGTCTTCATGATGCTGTCTGCGCTTTAAACAGAACCCTGAGACTATCACAGAGCAGGTGCATTTATACGGAGACTTGATTACACACAGGTGGATTATATTTATCATCATCAGTCATTTAGGACAACATTGGATCATTCAGAGATCCTCACTGAACTTCTGGACTGAGTTTGCTGCACTGAAAGTAAAGGGGCCGAATAATATTGCACGCCCCACTTTTCAGTTTTTTATTTTTTACAAAAGTTTAAAATAACCAATAAATTTAGTTCCACTTCACAATTGTGTCCCACTTGTTGATTCTTCACCAAAAAAATTAAAATTTTATATCTTTATGTTTGAAGACTGAAATGTGGCAAAATGTTGAAAAGTTTAAGGGGGCCGAATACTTTCACAAGGCACTGTAGAGTAGAGCACATGGTCAGCAGTGGTGCTGAGGTGGACCAGGCTGGTTATAGAGGAGAGCA